>OX422144.1:48861765-49421524 GCA_949129095.1 Volucella bombylans | reverse complement strand
ACGCACTTTCGTGTGTGACAGTGACCATTGCGGTCTCAGCATCGAAATAACTGTTCCCAACGAAATTGCGGAATTGGATGAGTTCATTCCTACAATTATAGTAGGATGCGTTGGACACACTTCACCAGAACACTGACTAGAGCACTCTCCTCGAATTCGCTTTACCCACCGTCCAACAGAAATCTGTCAAACGAGGAGATTGACAGGTATCTAAGACTAATGGACGAGACAATCAAACGAACAATGGACAAAACGATACCACGGTACCAACACGCTGACGAAGAAAAATTATTCCGCAACGCAACTATTGGCGCACTGCACCGACATAAAAGTAGGCTGCTGTCAAGACTAAAAACTTTTTTTACTGACAGACAAAACCCGAAGATCATGACACAAAGCATCTGTAAGTTTGTATTGGAACAATAAAATTCGGGCTGTAAGCACCAGCAACCCGAATATGTTCCCTCAAATAACTAAAATATTTCGGAGAAATAATCAGAACGACCTTCCATGTCTTAAAATCGCCCGAACGTCGAACAACGAACAAATACTGGTAGCAGCAGGCATAGATCCAAATGAGACTGTTGATGATGACAACTTCTTTGTGATCGAGGATCCGCAGGAGTAGGTGGAGGCTATATGAGCGACTTTCCAGGAAGTGTACAAGGCGAATGTTATCATTGGCCCGAACCACTATCTGGAGGATCGAGTCCTTGTGCACAATTTCTCCCTCGTAATGATATTGTGAATTGGCGATTCGAGATCTCGGGTTTCTCCCAGTTCAGTGACGAGAATATTGCAAATAATGTCATCACCAACGATAGGGTACTACCCCCGTTCTTTTCGAAGGAAGTGCTCCAAACGATCTTCGAATCACTTAGAACTAAGAAATCATTGGGAACCGATGAAATATCGAACAATGTGCTTCGACATCTCCCCCTAGAAGCTGTGAACATTTATATTACCCTGTTTAATAATGCAATGAATAATGCACATTAACCAGCGCATTGGAAAACTGCGGTGATTCATCACATCCCCAAAAGGGATAAGAACACTTCCAATCCGGCGAATCTCCGGTCGATCAGTCTTCTTCCAAACATCAGTAAGGCTTTCGAGAAGAATTTGGTTTCAATGCGGGCATGATATCATTCATTCTGCGTCTAAACAGGTTTCTGATATCCAATGGAACAAAGGCAAGAACCAGTGCACTGCGACGACTGGAAGTTGAAAATCAACTTTCATAAGTCGGAAACCATTCTGTTTAGGACGCCTTTGTCTGGGGCCTCTTGGGATACCAGAACGAATTGGCGACTTGCTTGTCGAAATGTAGTCAGATACCTTGGGATCTGGCTAGATCAATTTCTGTATTTTAACAAACATATAGATGTTGCTCTGGCCAGAGCCAAAGGTGCTTTTGCCCTTACAAAGAGACTGTTTTATAACAGCCAACTCGAGGCGAGGGTGAAGGTAATCTACTACATGGCCCTTATCAGGCCCATGCTTGTATTTGGATGTCCCGTGTGGTTCAACGTGAGATCAAGTTTATTGGAAAAGATTCGGGTGTTTGAGAGGGCGAAGCTAATAAGAGTAGACAATTTTGTTATTAAGTTGACTCGAAGGCACGTTGCAAGAGCAATGACCTCATCGAACAACCTGATCTCCGGGGTTTACTACCCCAATTATATGTATCACGAGAGAGTTTGCTTTGATGGCTTTATTCCTCCAGAAGCATTCCTCTATTTAGATGGTAAAGGTCTGATCCAGGACAGATTGGCGGTGCCGCTAATCTTCCACGTCGCTCGAACAGCTGCGGACAGGCGACTCAACTACGACAGTGACGTCGCACATGGCAGTGCGGAGCGTCTCCGGTTCAATAGGTCGGTAGGGAGTCGCGACATGAGGGATGTTGCTCGGCAGCACCAACAATTTTGGTGGCTTGTTGAAGGGGAGGATGCTTCGTCGTCGAACTCCTCCAGTGATAGTTAGCGTCATGTGAAGCAAGGTGGGTCAGCCTAATTTTTTTTAGCCATGGCCGGCTTTTAAGAAAAAAAAATATATAAAAACAAAAAAAAACGAACACAAATATATATATATATATATTTATATATTATGTATTTATATTTTATGTATGTATATATATGTATGTATGTATGCATTAGATGTAAGTAGCTTAAGTAGGTTAAGAATTATTTTTAGGTAGATTGTAGGCTTTTAGTTTTAAGTTTTATAAAAAATTAAAAAAGTCCAGACACAAAGTTTTTTTAATTAGAATTTATTTTCTTAGTTTTAGTATTAATAAATGTAAAACCAAAAATAAAATTAGACTGTAAGATTCGTCGAAGGACATAGTTTAAGTGTTAGGTTTAACTTAGAGTGCCCGCATGATGCCAGTAAGTTAGAATAAAATTATTTGTAAGTTATTTAAGCTAATTTTTAAGCATTTTTTTGTCTAGCATGTAAGAGTAATTTAAGTATATAAATAAAAATGCATTTAAAGTGAAACTGAAAAAACTGATTTAATTCATTTGTTTTACCAAGTAGACGCTGTTTCCTAAGGTCAATCTTAAAGGTCTTGCTATGAGTTGATACCAACTTCGAAATAGACAAATCTCTTAATTGCTTTTAAGTCTTAGTTTTAGATAGCAACATTGGGTCGTATGTTGTAGATTTCAGCGGACGCTATTTCGTTTGTTGATAGAATGGTTTTGGTATTGGTCTTGATGCCGCAAAGATTTGTCTAAGTGCACAAATTCGATCGTTTGTCTACATATTGCCTGGCGAGAAGCCACATTGGTACGTACCGTTTAGTGTGTATGGAAATGGGCTTCAGACGTTCACAGAGTATACTGGATAGGATCTTGTTAACAACATCAATCAGTCGTATACCTCATAGGTTCTGTATGACAAATGAAAGGTAGATGGGGCATTCTACAGCTGCATGCTGGCACCCAATTCGAGTTGACAGCTTACTCGTATTTGTTATTAAGTGTTTTAATAGCCCCCAAACTTTATACTACTGTAGGAAAAGCGACTTTACTGAATAAATGTTAGTTCTAATCCATAGTATCGTCGGTGTTTGTGTTTTCTGTGTTTGTCTGTGATTATGACTAGGGAATTCAGGGTAGACGTAGCCAATATACGCGGGCTAAAAAGTAATCACTTTTCTGCGTACGTCCACGTCTGTAAGTACAGACCAGCTGTTTTGGCACTTAGTGAAACACAGGTAGATCCCCGCCCACACCTCTCAGATCATTCTGATCTGAAGCTACCTGGCTACGAATTAGTGCCATTATTCTTCTCTCACCGCGGTCTCCCCATTTATGTGCGTAGTGATGTAGCTTACCAAACTCCACCACAATGTGATCCATGTTCCAATCCGGAATTCAACTTCATGTGGTTAAAATTCCATCTCCGTAAGCAAATTATACACTACTGCTTTATTTATAGAAGCCCCAAACTGGACAGCAATTCAACCTTTAACGAGTTTGATGCGCTGTCTGACTCCATTCAAAGAATTGTATCCCTGTATCCTCATACTGAAATCGTTATTACGGGCGACTTCAATATACACAATTCTGGGTGGCTTCGACATTCTGGACAGACAACACCCGAAGGACGGTGTGTTGAGATCTTCGCTGCGGAAAACAACCTAACGCAGCTTGTAAATGAGCCCACGCGAATACCAGACGTTGATAGTCATACCGCCAACACCCTGGACTTGTTTTTAACTTCTCACCCTGATAAGTACACCATTGATGTGCTCTCCCCTCTAGGCTCGTCGGACCATTGTGTCATATCAACTAATTTCTCGTACACCGACCACACAGTTAGAGAAAAAATTCCTAAAAGAACCGTATGGCAATACGAGAAAGCCAACTGGAGCGGTCTTAACAGCTTCTTTAGGAATTTTAACTGGTCGTTATGCTTCCTCGATAACGACGTGGATGCCGCTGCTGATATGATTACAGACACCATTCTCTTTGGAATGAGATCCTTTATTCATCATCGGATGAAGAGTATCAAACCAAAAGAAAAGGCATGGCACGACTCGAACTGTAAAGAGGCCGTCAGGGTTAGAGAAATGTTTTTTCGGTCCTACAAGACCAACCCGACAGAGGAAAACCGAAAAAAGTTCAAACGAGCCAGAAATGACTGCAACGCCTTTCTTAAGCGTGTGAAATTCCTATACGACCAAAAACTGAGGCAAAAAATACTGCAATGTCCCAAAGGCAGTAAAAATTTTTGGTCGTTCGTCAAAAACATTAGAAATTCCGCCTCATCCTCCATCCCAACGCTTATTTACAATGACATTCCAGCTGTCAGCTCTTTGGATAAGGCCAATCTGCTTGCTGCACACTTTGCGGCCAGCTCAACACTCCCAGATTGTGGTTTGTCTCCGCCTACACTTGAGTGCGTCGAATCTTCAATGGGACGAATCTACTTTCGCACTCGTGTGGTAGCAAGAGTACTTAAAGATCTCAACATACATAAATCCGCTGGTCCAGATGGTATATCTCCCCTTCTTCTGAAGAGGTGTTCTTCCTCGCTGGCAAAACCACTGCGTAAGCTTTTTCATCAATCCTACACTTTAGGACTCTTCCCGAGCAGATGGAAAACAGCATTTGTCCAGACCGTCCCTAAAAAAGGCGAATCTTCTTCCCTCTCCTCCTACATACCCATTGCACTTACGTCCCTTTTTTCCAAGTACATGGAAACGCTGATAAATCGTCAGCTCATGAAATATCTCGAAACACGAAAATTTCTCAATGACCGACAGTACGGTTTTCGTAGCAACAGGTCCACTGGTGATTTGATGTCATGTCTCACCGAAAAGTGGAACCAAAGCGTACATCAATCTGGCGAAAGCAAGATAGTTGCACTTGATATTTCTAAGGCATTTGACAGAGTTTGGCATCAGGCTCTTTTGTCGAAAATGCGTGCATTTGGGATCGACGACTCTCTTCTTCAATGGATTAGAAATTACCTTTCGGAACGTTCAATTCAAGTTGTCTTGGACGGTTTCAAGTCTGATATTCACAAAATAAATGCTGGTGTACCCCAGGGCTATGTTCTGTCTCCGACACTCTTTTTAATTTTCATGAATGAGCTTTTGTCTGCTACTTCTAATCCAATATATTCCTTTGCTGATCACAGTACTCTCTGCTTTTCATATTCGTTCCCGGACTCACGGCCCTGCCCTTCGGCTGTAGAACGAGAATGGCAGCGTATGCTAAGCGCATTAAATTCCGATATCAACAGCATAACCAATTGTGGAAATATCAACAGAGTGGAATTTAATGCTTCCAAAACACAATGTTGTCTGCTGTCGTTAAAGCGAAATTTAAACACCAAGCCATTATCTATGAATGGCACTTGCATCGTCGAAACCGAAAAACTTTCCATTCTCGGTATGTGTGTCAATGACAACTTACGTTGGAATGACCACATATTTGATGTCGCCAAAAATGCTGCGAAATGTCTAGGTTTCCTCAAGCGATGTAAGAAATATTTTACCCCCTCTGATCTGGCCTCAATATATAATGCATTCATCCGCCCAAAATTGGAGTACAACTCCCACATCTGGTCAGGTGCTCCTAAAACATCTCTGCACCTGCTAGATAGGATTCAAAACCGTGCGATAAAACTTATTGACGATACTAATATCAGTCAATCAATGGACACCCTCGAACACCGACGAAATGTCTCGTGTCTCACTTTGTTTTATCGCTACTTCCACCACCAGTGCTCCACTGAAATCGCCAGTAGCATTCCGCCCATTCAAACTTTCAACCGTAACACCCGTCTCGCTATGAATGCTCATCAGTATACCCTCAAGCCCATTTTCGGACGTACTCTAAAATATCGTGATTCGTTCCTAAGCCGTACAACTCGCTTATGGAATGCCCTGCCGATCTCTGTATTTCCTGGTCGTTATAACATGCAAACATTTAAAAACAATGTACATCGGTACCTCTCTTTTCTTCCTCCCTAAATTTCCTTTGCCCGCGCTGTGTACAATCACCTTAAGGGTACTCAAACCCCTTGAGCGCGCGCTCATTATAAAAAAAAAAAAAAAAAAAAAATCCATCACTTTCTCAACATGCATATTAATCAGATGATGAAATTGTTACACTGGCGATGACTTGCAACTTTCTGCTATATCTTTATGTCCGGTTTCTGCCACCGTTCGATGAGGCATTTGTCATTATTCCAGAGGCTTTTTTTAAGATCTGTCTTCTCGACTACTGTAAATAAATAAATAAATAAATAAATAAAAAGTGCAGTACAGTGAAAACAAAAAATATCACACAGTGCGTGTACACCTCTCCCGCTCCTGGACGAAGTACTGTTGTTTACACTCAATCACTGCCATTACTGTATTTACTATACGGTACAGGCAGTGGATGAGTGTATGTAACAACTAATGGATAGCGGGTTGTGAGTGAAAATTTTGTTGGTGCACTGTTTCATTTGTTGTAAGAGCATAAAACCTACAGCAATTTGATCCGGTAAACCAATGTCAGAATTTTCACTTCGCAGCCTTGCTTAGTATCGTCGGTGTTTGTGTTTTCTGTGTTTGTCTGTGATTATGACTAGGGAATTCGGAGTAGACGTAGCCAATATACGCGGGCTAAAAAGTAATCACTTTTCTGCGTACGTCCACGTCTGTAAGTACAGACCAGCTGTTTTGGCACTAAGTAAAACACAGGTAGATCCCCGACCACACCTCTCAGACCATTCTGATCTGAAGCTACCTGGCTACGAACTAGTTCCATTATTCTTCACCGCGGTCCACCACCACCAACCCCACCACAATGTGATCCATGCTCCAATCCGGAATTCAACTTCATGTGGTTAAAATTCCATCTCCGTAAGCAAATTATCCACTACTGCTTTATTTACAGAAGCCCCAAACTGGACAGCAATTCGACTTTTAACGAATTTGATGTGCTGTCTGACTCCATTCAAAGAATTATATTCCTGTATCCTCATCATCCAATAAACACAATTCTGGGTGGCTTCGACATTCTGGATAGACCACACCCGAAAGACGGTGTGTTGAGGTCTTCGCTTCGTAAAACAACTTAACGCAGCTTGTAAATGAGCCCACGTGAATACCAGACGTTAATAGTCATACCGCCAACAGCCTGGACTTGTTTTTAACTTCTCACTGTCATAAGTACACCATTGATGTGCTCTCCCCTCTAGGTTCGTCGGACCATTGTGTCATAACACCTAATTTCTCGTACACCGACCACACAGTTAGAGAAAAACTTCTTAAACGAAACGTGTGGCAATACGAGAAAGCCAATTGGAGCGGTCTTAACAGCTTCTTTATGAATTTTAACTGGTCTTTATGCTTCCTCGATATCGACGTGTATGCCGCTGCTGCTATTATACAGACACCATTCTCTTTGGAATGAGATCCTTTATTCCTCATCGGATGAAGAGTATCAAACCAAAAGATGATACGACTCGAGCTGTAAAGAGGCCGTCAGGGTAGAGAAATGTTTTTCCGGTCCTTCAAGACCAACCCGATAGAGGAAAACCGAAAAAAGTTCAAACGAGCCAGAAATGACTGCAACGCCTTTCTTAAGCGTATGAAATTCCAATACGACCAAAAACTGAGGAAAAAAATACTGCAATGTCCAAAAGGCAGTAAAAATTGTGGTCGTTTGTCAAAAACATTAGAAATTCATTCTCCATCCCAACGCTCATTTACAATGACATTCCAGCTATCAGCTTTTTGGACAAAGCCAATCTGCTTGCTGCACACTTTGCGGCCAGCTCAACACTCCCAGATTGTGCTTTGTCCCCGTCTGCACTTGAGTGCGTAGAATCTTCAATGGGACGAATCTACTTTCGCACTCCTGTAGTAGCATGTGTACTTAAAGATCTCAACATACATAAATCCGCTGATCCAGATGGTATGTTTCCCCTTTTTCTGAATAGGTGTTCTCCCACGTTGGCAAATTCACTGCGTAAGCTTTTTCATCAATCTGACTCTTTAGGACTCTTTCCGAGCAGATGGAAAACAGCATTTGTCCAGACCGTCCCTAAAAATGGCGAATCTTCTTCCCTCTCCTCCTACAGACTCATTGCACTTACGTCTGTTCTTTCCAAGGTCATGGAAACGCTGATAAACTGTCAGCTAATGAAATATCTCGATACGCGGAAACTTCTTAATGACCGGCAGTATGGTTTTCGTAGCAACAGGCCCACTGGTGATTTGATGACATGTTTCACCGAAAAACGGAACCAAAGCCTACACCAATCTGGCGAAAGCAAGATAGATGCACTTGATATTTCGAAGGCATTTGACAGGGTTTGGCATCATGGTCTTTTGTCGTAAATACGTGCTTTTTGGATCGATGACTCTCTTCTTCAATGGATTATAAATGACCTTTCTGAACGTTCAATTCAAGTTGTTTTTGATGGTTTCAAGTCTGATGTTCACAAAATAAATTCTGGTGTGCGCCAGGGCTCCGTTCTGTCTTCGACACTATTTTTAATTTTCATCACTGATCTCTTGTCTGCTACTACTAATCCAATATATTCCTTCGCTGACCACAGTTTCCGAAGTCACGTCTCTGCTCTTCAGCTGTAGGGCGGGAACGGCAGTGAATGTTAAGCTCATTAAATTCACACATTAGCAGTATAAGCAATTGGGGAACTATCAGCAGAGAGGAATTTAATGCTTCCAAAACACAATTCTCTGTGCTGTCGTTAAAGCGAAATTTAAATACCCAGCCATTATCCATGAATGGCACTTGCATCGCTAAAACCGAAAAACTTTCCATTCTCGGTATGTGTGTCAATGACAACTTACGTTGGAATGACCAAATATTCGATGTCGCCAAAAATATCTGCGAAATATCTAGGTTTCCTCAAGCGATGTAAGAAATATTTCACCCCCTCTGATCTGGCCTCCATAAATAAGGCGTTTATCCTCCCCAAATTGCAGTACAGTGCTCATATCTGGTACAGTGCTCATAAGACCTAGCTAGATAGGATCCAAAAAGGCGCGATAAAATTCATAGGTGATGGCAATATTACAGAGTCATTCGACGCCCTCGAACACCGGCGCAAAGTCTCCTATCTCACCGAAATTGGCAGTAGCATTCCGCCCCTTCAAACTTTTAACCGTAACGTACGTCTCGCTATGAATATCCATCAGTAGACCCTCTTCGGACGTACTCTGAAATATCATGATTCTTTCCTGAGCCGTACAACTCGCTTATGGAATGCCCTGCCGAGTTCTTTATTTCCTAGTCACTATAACTTGCAAACATTTAAAACCAACGCACATTGGTATCTCTCTTTTTTCCCTCCCTAACATCTCTTCGTCCACACTATGTGTAAACATCTTAAGGGTACACAAAATCCCTTGTGCGCGCGCCAATTATATAAAAAAAAAACATCGATTTATCTTTCATAGTTTTCATAACCTGACGACACTAATCTTAAAGTTAAAGGAAGGCTTTTTTTTTTGTTATCATTGTGAAGTTCGGCCGATCTAAGCCGTTGCCAAAATTCAAATGTATGAAAGTAAATACTTCAGTTGATCCACAAAGTGTTTGTCTACCGGCATCTTTAATCCGGAGCTCCTGAAGTTCGTTAATACTAATGACATTGTTCAAAATATTTCAAAGCAACCCAGCAAAATATGTCGTTTACTCAACTTGGAAATGTATTAGTTGTCGTCCAGAACCATTCAAATATTTAGAGACGTAACATATTTCTCGGTTTTGAGGCTGCACCTACAGTGGGAGTGTTAGACACCCAGCCCAGTGCTCAGTTTCAAGAAGGTGAGGGTTAAGGTTGATAGACAGAGTTTATCTGCATAGCCTGTAATTTTATACATTGCGCATACACATATCTATTGTTTAATCGCTCCATTTTTGCTAGCCGTTGGAATCGCTACTTCTTTATTAAACAGGAGATTATTGACAGTGCTATTTGCTGCTTCCCTGTCATACAATGAAATTACTCGTATGTTCCCCCAGCCTTAAGAATCGATAAAGTGTTCCCAGCGCTGATATAAATAAGTTGAAAAAAGATGCTTCAAGGACACAGGCAGAGACATTTATAAAAGCGCTTTCCACTACGAGCAACGATCTACACGGTGCAAGCTTTCAGCACCTGGAACCTTCTCATTTCACAGCTGTACACCTTTAAGCCGTAAGCCTTTTGCCTATTTTGTGTGCTAAATGTACATTTATCGAAAATAAATTGAGGGTCCACATCACCATGTTCGTACCCATTACGACTGGAGGCCCATTAGACGCATTGCAGAGCGTAGATCTAGTTCACCCACGTAGTTGGTTTTTATGCCTGATATATGAATGTATATACTAAAACTTACTACAACTCATATAACTTGATTAGGGATGATTTCGATAGATTTTCGCCTGTCGCGCAAGTATTTACTTAAACTCAATGTTCGTCTAAAGCAATAATATACACTCGTAAACGTCTTCTAACTTCTCCTCGTAATTATTTTATTTTTACTCAGTCGGTCTCGGTGTTATCAACTGTAGGGAATTCCTCTTCTGCTCCTATAATGATTGTATCTTCAACTTTTGACACAAACAATTGAATTCTGAATTCCTTAAAATATGTACAATAATTTTTGTTTAGCAGCTTCTTGAATACGCTAGTCAAAGTTGGTCACACTATACATGCCCAAAATAAAAGCGTTATAAAGCTGACTTCTTTTAACGAGGATGACATTGGAGTGATGGTCTAACCAAGCCGCCATACATAGACATATTGAAATTTAAATACTTACAACTCTATCTATGCACCGAAGAATGGCCAACATACTATTTGAGAATTTCGGTGTAACATTAGTTCGGTGGTCGAATCCCAGCCTCGCCTGAAAGACATTCATTTTTTCCACTTAACGAAAATCAAATAAGATGAGTACTTGACTAGAAATTAACAACAACCCAACTTCCACTAAGAATTTAGTCTCCCCATTAAATGTTGGATGCCACCTATAGAGAGAAATAACCTCTAAGCCCAAACTTAACACATGCTGAGGCATAATATGTGTATTCATACCCAGTTGATGTTATGTTCTTTTAAAATAAAACTTGGTTTTACGTAAATTCAACGATATTTAACCTCTCTTCCACAATCGCGTCAAGACGCTGTTCCTCAAGAATGACCTTAACTCTATGTTATATATGCCCCTTCTCCCAATGCTTAGTTTTATTTTAAATTTTAACAATTTCGTAAGTTCTAAAGCTTAAAATTTATTGTGAAACTTTAATAAACTGTCCGATGATACCCCTAACTCAAATCAATTCAAATTATTCATTATATTCGATTTTATATTATACCTCTGTAGTATTATCTTATGCTTGTTGCTGCTCGAAGTGGATTCCGATATAGTTTCGAAAACTTTAAACTTGTTGCTATATATGACTGTTGTTGAATCATTTCTTTCAATCCATTTTACCTTCGGCTAGAAGGTCCACTATATCGTCAAAGGACAGCGTATGACGTCTTGGAACTCTTCTTTTCTATATATAGCTTTCAAAGTACTCATCCGTACAGCTTTAAAAATCGCGTCCACGTACGAAACCATTCCTTTATTTTTGTTGAGCCTCTAGTCTGGCGTACAACATAATTTTTTGATGAAAAAGATAATGACTCCTTCCTTAAGGAATATTTCACTATCAACAATGCTGTTAAACACTAGCTCAGATCTGTAATCGTACCATACTCGATAGTGTCGCATTTGTAGAATTCTGCTGGAATCCCGTCTCGTCTTGCAGCCATCGTTTGAGCTTTTGGTACTTCCCGCAAAATCATCTGTCTGTCCAAGAGTACTCAAAGTCAGACATTGCGAATTGCATGCTGAAAGCAGTAACAGCTGGGTTCAGAAAGGCACAAAAGTGCTCGGTTTCCTACTTTTCACATGCCTGGCCTTTCTTATTCTTAAAGTCCTCTGATATTTTTGCGGAACGTCAATCTCCGAGTATCTGATTAATAATCACTTCTTTTTTCTTTGCAAAGTGTCTAAATCCTTATTGGATTATATATAAGCATCCTTCATTCAGCCATCCGAATGACCATTGTTCTACTTTATCGTATCTCCGATCAAACCACAGCTCCTTGAACTCTTTTCTTCCGTGTATCACTTCGAAAAGTTATACTACGAGGGGCGTTCAACATATTCTCGGTATCGGGGTGAAGCTGTGGTTGTATATATAAATTGACTTATTTATCAAGTAATACTATTATTTTAGTGCATTCATGTAAAATTTCATATAAATGTGATTATTAATTCGCGTTTTATCTCAGTTAAACAGAATCATAATGGCAACTGAGACGATGATGGTGAAAATTGAGCATCGCGCTGTAATTAAATTTCTCACTAAGGAAGGAAAAAGTCAAAAAACTATTCATGAAGAGATGGTGGCTGTTTACCAGGGTTCCGCACCTTCATTATCAACTGTGCAAAAGTGGTCAAGTGGGTTCAAGAGAGGCAGAGAGAGCATTGAAGACGACCCCCGCTCAGGCGCCCCGGCTACTGCTTGTACGGGAGAAAGCATCAAACAAGTCGAAAAACTTGTTCTTGAGGATGCCCGAATAAAGGTGAAAATGATGGCAGAGATCACCAAGATTTCAATTGGTACTATTCACACCATTCTTCATGACCATCTTAACTTTTCAAAGGTCAGTGCAAGGTGGGTGCCACGAATGCTCACAGTGCCTCAGAAAAAAGTGAGAATCGCATGCTGTAGAGAGCTTTTGGAGATGTGTAGTGAGAACGCGGACGGTGTTATGGATCGAATTGTTACTGGGGACGAAACATGGGTCCACCACTATGACCGTGAAAGCAAACAAGAGTCCATGCAGTGTCATAAAAAAGGAACAGAGCCCCCGAAGAAGTTCAAAGTCACTCCGTCTGCCGGGAAGCTCATGGCCACAGTTTTTTGGGACTCAAAGGGAATCTTGCTCATTGAGTACAAAAAAAAAAGATGAAACCATCAACGCCACATCCTACGCTTCCACTTTGCATAATTTGCGGGAGGAAATTAAAAAGAAAAGACGGGGTAAAGTCGCAGCGGGTGTGTTGCTTCTTCATGACAACGCTCCTGTTCACACGGCGCGAGTTTCCAAGGCTGATGCGCGAGATTGTGGTTTCGAAGAAACCTAACACACACCCTATAGTCCAGACCTTGCCCCTAGTGATTATTTCCTGTTTCCGGATTTGAAAAAATGTCTTCGTGGAAAAAGATTTTCGGATGATGAAGAACTCAAGTCGGCAATAAATGGGTATTTTGCAGAGAAAGAGGAAATTAATTTTTTTGAGGGTTTAAAAAAGCTTATCTCAAGATCTAACAAATGCATTGATGTTAGGGGAGATTATATTGAAAAATAAAAACAATTTAAATTGAATTCGCATTTTCTTTCATATCGATACCGAGAATATATTGAACGCCCCTCGTATATGTTTAAAAACAAAAAAGAAAAAGGACGGCTGCAGGAGGCCTTTAGAATATCTTTCTCGTGCCTTCAAAACGAAATGATCTCATGTTAGTCAAGGTTGAGCCTTTTCCAGCCCTTCTCGTGGAGGATGATGGTCGTTAGAGGTAATGTGGTGAATATCGATTATTTTAAGACTTTATCGCTGAGACTCTTTTTAATCGTTCGCCGAATGCGTAAGCGAATGACGCAGCATTAACGGAAAAATCGTGATTAACTGTGCAGATAGTCAAAAGATTTTCAATCTTCAATCGGTAAAAAGTCGTTTCCAGTTTTCAATTCAATTCAAACAATCCATGTCACTTTCTTGCACGATTTACTTTTCTATTTCCGTAAGTTGCATTCTTTCTCGTGTAACATATTTGTACTCGTATATCTGGAAGACTAGAATTCAACCCTGTTGCCGTATTTCTCATGGCAGTGTAGAACCCATGTGTGTAGTTGGTCTATTGTTTCTACTTCGTAATGCAGGTGTGTTACGGCGTTTTCAACCGTAATCCTTAGACAAAGAAAAATGTAGCTTACTGCTTACAGATGTCAGGTGCACAGATCCAGAGAACGTCCTCTAAAAGGTTTGCGAGACATATCTTGTTGTTTGCCATATACGAGTACAAACAACATCCGCTGCAGCAAGGTGCATTCTACCGTAATGAAACACCAGACGAAGGAAAGATGCTTTTCTTCTTTTATTGTGCAGGACATTCCATTTTCAAAACGACAAGAAACACATAAAAACAGCCAACTATGGTTAGGTCGTTCGTTCGGAATTCTGATGTATGAGGAAAACAAAGTGTCCCGAGAGCTAAAGTGATGGATTAAGTATGTTGCTTTCAGTCGTTTCGAATCTGGGGAACATGAAATGGAGTCTTCAGTGCATTACTTGAAACAAAATAATTAAAAATATGGATTGAAGCAAGCATGTTGTGATGAAAGGAAATTGCTTCAAACCTTTTTCCAGCCGATAAAACAACAATACAGTTTTTAAGCATATGTATTGTATATGGCCATTGAAACAGAAATGCCACTTTCTATAATGTAAGGACAATTGTTGTACTGTTTACTTTTAAAGACACAAATTGCCAAGATGGTCAGCAGATGGACACTTAGGGGAAAGTTGCTCAACTGAGTATATGATTTTGTTGAGGTTCAAGCTTCTCCAGGAAAAGCAGTCAATTGGCTTCGTTTGTACATTCCAAGACTCATGCTTAGAATGTGTTGTCCTGGAATCGAAGAGTTTTTGTATCAGAACGCTAATATGCATTCAATTTACATGCACTAGCTATCTCAGGAGACTGATGAGGGTTACATCATCTATTCTGAAGCCTGTCAACATAATGGGAACCAACAATCTTTCAAAGAATTATGCGTTCAAAACAATCACCTTTCAACCCGCATTTGCCTACGATCAAGTTCTTGCGGCTTAGAGTTGTACTGGGATGATAAGGATCTTATGTGGAATCTTCTTAGTGTTCCGTGACCAGGCTTTACTGGTTAAATTCCTTCTTATACTAAGAAAACTATTCATTTAATTTCTAATAAGGTGTCATTATCATAGATTATATTCAAGATGAGCCAAGATAGATAGGGTTCTCCCAATTAGGTCAATGTTATATCCATATGCGAGAAGTTAGACAGTGATTTGAAATATTGTAATTCTAGTAATGGCGTGTGACTTCGGTGCAGTACTTTCAAGTATGATATGAAAGAAGTCGCATGATAGCGCGTTTTGATGTTGTCAAAAACATCAAAAGATTCGGTAATGTTTGTTTCGACTTTGAAAGATCAGCGGAAGTTCTCCATTAACATCCTGCATAGACAAGACATGGCTCTGCATTGATCGTCTCTATATGCCATTACCTTAACCTTAAAATCGACAAAGAAGTGTTGGGTATTCTCGAGTTTTCTTCAAGAATTGTCGCAAAAAGGAAAATTTGGTGGGAGGTGGATTTTACAGGTCTAAAACCGTACTGATATGGGTGTTGGCGATCGATTTGAGTCGTTCACATAAAACGGCAGCAATGATCCTGTGCGCGACATTTAGTAAACGTATGTCCATGTAGTTGGTGCAGTTCATGGGTTTTCTTTCTTCAGAAGTGGATAGACGATGCTCAGAGATTTCATTCAGCGGGGAGCAAATTGAATCTTTAAGGAGCTCGGCGGTTAATCCGTCGGATCCAGAGGACTTGTTTAATTGAATTTTGGATATAACCATATTCACTTTATTTTCGTTAGATGGACGTGTATCTTCGCAATCTTAGTCCAGATTGAATAGTGTACCCTTAACAGAGCTAGTTTTGTTATCTACGCCGAATAGCAGTCCGCAGAAATGGTTGTTCCAAATTTTTTTACATGCTTTGTTTCGGGTAAAATTTCTGAACCTCATTTCTATAGTAGCATCTCTCGATATCTTGAACTTCGCGTTTTTCTACCTCTCTTTTTTTCCTTCGAAAAAGTTTGTGTTCGATTTTCCTTCTCAGCTGTTACGTCTAGAGAATAGACGTCCACACAGTATGACTCATGATTGACTAAAAGTTCATCACAGGAGGCATTTCTGATTCCCTTCTTGCAGCATTCCCACTCTGATGTTACTACTCTATTAGCTCTGATACGATCTAAAGCGCTTGACTTTATTTTTAAGTCTGCTTCTAATAACAAACCCACACAGAAATTTACGCTGTGCGGGATTACAATCGCCGTGGTAGATATCGCAGGTTTTGTATGTCTTCTTAACCAGTGCGTTCCATCGAATTTCCTGGATGGCGGTGATATCACCCCTATAGACTTTCAATAGGTGTTCAGGAGCAGCTGACCTGTTAAATGAACCTGAACGTCGTTGTCCTTGTCACGTTTGAATGGGTCGTCAACAGTTAAGTCCTTCTTATTCGAGGTTGATGGTTCATCAGTATTATTTCTTCTTCTCCTAGGCTTGTAAGGTCTTAAGGCGTTGTATTTATATGAATCAATACCGGCTTTTATTACTCACGGTACACTCTCTTATCTTTCCAGAAGGCCTTCTTGTTAAGAGGTCCGAGTCGAATATTGCACCCGGTCAGTTCAACAAAATATGTATCCACCACTTGGCATAACTTTTCATTTACAGTTATAGCCAGAAATGCGCTTGGGCACTCTGATGGATTAGTACCAATATCTCACCCAATTTGTCATTCCAACGTTCAAGTTCCGAGTGTTCAACTGTAGGGGCTTGACAAGTTAGTTCATTAAAATATACTTATTCAGTATAGTTATTATAGTTATAATATATTTATTGCCGTGAAATCGATAAAAACGTATGGCATCACAATCGTCTCGAGTTTTCTCTAGAATTTATCTTATTGCGAATATTTGGTCAACTGTGGCCCTATCGGGCTGAAAATATAACAATTGATAGGGGCCAATCAGATAGTTGGTTTCAGGCGTTCACGCAATTCCGCGATGAAAATCTGGTACGCTGGTATCTGGTACCCAGTTGGTAGGGTTTGAATGGTCTCATTTCATATGGATCGAAGTGTGTCAATAACATAACGTGGGTAAACCCCTTTATACGCTTCATTACCAAATCATGAAATCTGTCTTCAAAGCGGAGATATACGCAATCCTGGTGACAACGAACTACAATATATTGTGAAGGATCGTTGGAGGGAGCGATGCATTTCCATCTGTAGTGCCCTGCTAAACTCTCTTACGACTTCCAAACTAGTCAGAGAATGCAAGTCTTCACTGAACGCAATCGGAAGGCTAAATTTATTGATTCTTTTCTGGGCTCCAGGCCAAAATTGGATCACGGGAAATTAAATCGCCGATGAACTTAATAGGCAAGGCTCAGAGGAGAGTTTTTCAGAACCCAAACCTACTTTAGGTTCGCCTGCGTCCTCGGTTAAGGCTTCCGTTGGTTGTTGGGTTTCAAATGAGCACAACTGCAGATTGCACAACTCTCTAGGTTTCCGACAGACCAAGCGAATGCTTCACGACGTCTCTATGAGATCAGTGACCTTCTTGCTGTTCCTCAGTTGGAAAGTCTGCAGGTTTCATGACGGGGCACTACACTTTTGTTAAGCACTTAAATGTGCTGGGTATAAGTGATACAACTTCCTGCGACTCTTGCTGTGAAAGTAATACAGGTACCGCTCAAGACTACCTCTGAATGTCCGGCTTACACTCGTACTAGGCTGCAGGTACTCGGCGTTGACATGTTGGGTGCTGTTATTATAGCCACTTTATCATTGAAGCACTACTCGTCTTTCGTGGGAAGACTGCGGAATTCCATTAAAAGAAACTTACAAGAAGTACAATGGGCTAGTTCTGTGTCTGAGTGCTCTGTTCGCACAGAAAAAATAAACAATGACAAAAGTCAACTAGAAGTCTCGGCTTTATACAACAGCCGGTGGTTGTTTTAGTTGACTCTATGTTTATTTCACTTAAGAACCAACTTTGGAGGTTCTGCTTTGATTGTCATTATCATTTGAAAAAAAATCCTGAGAAACTTATATTTCGACGCTATGTCGGTAAGTTTAGAAAAGGCAGCAAACATGAATCTTTTCCAAAGGGTTCGGAAATAGGGAACAATCGCCAACTAGACCTGCAAAATATCAAGTTTGTACAAGTACCAGCAACAGTACCGGTACTGGGATTTGTAATTGTACTTCGTACCCTGATCTTCCTGGTACTTAAAAAATAGTACCAGTATATTATATTTCAAGTCGCAAATACCAAGCATCGCGTACTTAAGAACCAAAGTACTTGCCCAGTACTTTCAAGTATTTCACCAATATATGGAGTACTTAGGTATCACTTCCAAGTTTTTGACCAGATCTTTGAATCCAAGTAATTCCAAGTCATCATAGAATTAGAAAAATTACACAAAAAGTTTTTATTGTACTCAATTTTCAAAAATGTATTATTCATAAATTCATATTCATATACCTTGCAATGGCAGGGTTATATTTTTCGTGCGTATCTATGTATATATGTGGGATTCCTTATTCCCTCATATCATCCAAATTGCCGGATGGATTTTAATAAATGAGTTGTCGTTATTATTAACTAATAATTTTTAAAAAAGTTGTTACACTTTTAAGATTAAGTTCAAGACTGATTTATTAATGCATAAAGAAGAAAAGAGAATACATAAAAAGAGAGTACTTCACAGAGAACATATTTTTTATTATAGTCTACGCAAAGATATAGTACATTCTGCAAGTATGGTAACCATGTATACAACATGCCACACTTTATAAAGTTAACAAAAATTATTTCATACATCAATAGCCTGATACTTTTAATTTGCCAGATCATAATTTCATGAAGTCTTTTACGTTGTCATTTTTATCTTTATTATTATTTATATTATTCCTGAGGAATATATAGTTATCTTGCATTTGTGACAAAACACAATTTCTTCTACATATTAGTTGACGTCTATTTCTTCTAAATAAATGTCCATTTATGTGACGAACTATATATGACCTTGATTCTTTACACACTTTAACAACTATGCCATTGGACCATGAATCAGTATTTGGATTGATTTTAAGGAGAACTTTGTCCCCTACTCTCAAAGCAGATAGAAGTTTTGCTGTTCTGTCGTAATTTTTTTTACTTATTTTTGATTATTTTCTATCATTGTTCTATATTTGTCGCAATCAACAAGCGTTGGTTTCAATTGCTCCATATGATGGAGTATTTTAGACCTTAAAGTTCTACCCATAAGTAACTGAGCTGGTGTGAAACCAAACGAATTAGGTGTATTACGTAAGTTACGAGTAAGTAAAGCAATATATAGATCAGTGTTCGATTGTCTACACTTTTTAATCATTTTCTTTACAGTTTGTATTGATCTCTCTGCCAATCCATTTGCCTGTGGAAAGTGGGGGCTGCTTGTCTTATGACCAATATCCCAATCTTTAAAAAAAGAATGCATTTCAGATGAAACGAAAGGAGGTCCATTATCAGATATTGGAATTCAGTTTGGAATTCCAAACTTGGAAAATATATCTTTCAGTTTTTTAATAATTCCTGCACTAGTACATGTTTTTAATTTGCAATAATCTATATATTTGGGGTAATAATCAACAATTAAAAGGAAATTCTCATTACCCATTTGGAAAATATCCATCCCGATGGTATCCCAAGGTAATTTTGGAATATCATGTGGGTTGAGTGGTTGTTTCGGATTTTTATTTCGAAATTTTTGATTAATTTCACACAAATCAATAAACTTTGTTATGTCATAACTGATTCCAAGCCAATAAATGCAGGATCTGACTCGTCATTTCATGCTTTCCATTCCTACGTGCCCCTCATGCACAAGAGATACAATATTGTTTCTTAACCCTTGGGGCACAATGACGTTGTTGCCCTTAAAGCACAAACATTCTTTAAGGGCATGAAATATATTTCATGTCGGATAGGCCAAAATGGTAATAAGGACCTATCAGTAAGACGCCTATGTTCAGGCCAACCGTCATTAACATAATTTTTAAGTAGTTGGAACGTCTTATCATTTGTGGTGCTGCCCTGAATTTCCTTAAGCCGTTCTTCCGAAATAGAGAGTGTCGTGGAAATGCTCCCGACATGAACATCAATTTCTTTTTCACTTTTCAAAATTTCTGTATCCACATAAATCTACCTGGTTTGTAATTAACATGCAAATCATATATTTGAATAGAAAGCATCATTCTTTGGAGACGAGGTGGAACATTTGCAAGAGATTTTTTAAAAAGACTTATTGAGGGTTTATAATCGGTTTCTACAGAAATTGTCTGTCCATAAAAATCTTTGTACATCTTTTCCGTTTTTAGGGGCTGGCATGTCGACAATCGCTTTTATTTTACTTTTATAATCTGGGCTAATTCCACTTTTGTTAAATATGTGTCCAAAATATTTAACTTCAGATACACCTAACTGACTGTTTTCCTTATTAAATTTCACTCCCGATGCTAGTGCCCTCTTTAACATGGCACAAAGACGTTTATCATGTTCCCCTTTAGTCTTACCGCAAATCAAAATATCATCTAAATAAATATATCAATAAATATCAACCATGATACAATGAAATATTTCCGGTGCAGCCTTTATACCAAAAGGAAGCCTTTTAAAAGAGTATCTACCGAATGGTGTATTAAACGTACACAACCGACTACTTTCTTCATCTAACGGAATCATCCAGAATCCTTTGTTAGCATCCAGTACTGAAAACACAGTTGACCCTATTAATTTATGTCTAATCGATTCCAGCGTTGGGAAAGGATAGTGAGAACGTTTTATATCAAGATTTAATTTTCGAGGATCTAAACAAACACGCATGGTTTTGTTTTTCTTTTCCATTAACACTAAAGAACTCACCCAATCCGTAGCACCTGTTGTTTCCATTGATAATCCATTTTGTTTAATTCATCTCTCAGCAAGTTATGTAACTTGAAGGGAATTTTACGAGGTGGATCAATACTTGGAGCAACTTGGAGCAATAAATCCAATTTACATTTCATACTAGCACAACCTATACCTTCAAATACTATTTTATATTTATTAAAAATATTCAAATAACTTGTTGAAACCCTGTCAACATGGAAAACTTCTTTATTAATGGCACAATTATCAAGTGAAGAATTAATAAAACCAAGGCGAATACAATCATTTAAGCCAATAATTGGCTTTGCGTTTAAATTTGTAACCACGAATTCCAAATTATAATTCACATTCGACTTCATGCATTTAAGATCTAGGTTACATTTTCCAATAACAGGAATATTTCCTCCCCCAAAAGAGCTTAGCTTTACTTTACAAATTTTGATTTGCTGATCACATATCCCCAAATTATTTAAAGTATTATAAGAAATTCAATTAACCTGGGCACCAGTATCTAGCTGACACTGCAAAATTTTATTTGACATTGAAAACTTTTCCGTCCAAATGCATTTTGAATAATTACTGAAACCAACTATATTTATTATTATTGCATCTAAAAAATACTCATCGACATCTCTGTTTGATGAACTGTCACAGCTCTTGTTAATTGACGTTTCTGCTTGCAAAGTCCTCACATTTTTCTTCGATAGGCACATGTTGGCAAAATGATTCAGTTTACCGCATTTGTTGCAAGTCTTACCCATTGCTGGAAAAACTAAATGTTGATGTAGGTATCCGCACTTAGAGCACATTCGTGTTGACGACGATGTTGATTTGGTGCTGTGGTTATTGTGTTGACTGAGCCGTTGTTGCGATGATGAATTCTTACTACTGATGAACTTGCTATCCGCTCTCCGCTATTCACCCGGGTTGCGTTTTTTGTGTTGGAGGACTAACACATCGTTGGTCTGATGTGTATCAAGAGTCATGGCAGTAATCTGTCGTTTGCTGGCTTCATACGCTTTTACCAGTTCGTCTAATCGCGTGAGCGTAAGGTTCTCTTGCGTTATAACTTCTCTTTAAGAACCTCATTGACGATACCAGTGACAAACACGTCTCTTAACATTTCTGATTCATTTGAGTATTCACATGCCGCCACCAATACTTTTAACTCCGTCAAGAGATTGTCAAAGTTTTGGTGTGGTTTTTGTATATTACTCAGAAATTTGTAACGGTTGTATA
This sequence comes from Volucella bombylans, assembly GCA_949129095.1. NCBI lineage: Eukaryota > Metazoa > Arthropoda > Insecta > Diptera > Syrphidae > Volucella > Volucella bombylans. The sequence goes on along the minus strand of OX422144.1, from coordinate 49,399,435 downwards.
CCAAATTTTTTTTCGGCGCAAAATGATTTTGAAATTTGTTTAGCACATCGTTAAACGGTGTATTATTACTCAATTTAAAAGTATTATAGAGTTTGATGCCATCGTCTCCAATGCTATTGAATATAGCAACTTTCCTGGGATCAGTTCCTTCTCCTTCTAACCCGATTGCTAATATATACAATTAGATTTTTTGTTCCCAAAATGACCACTCTTCAAATAAATTAGGGGCTTGAAAATTAAATTGTTTCGGCACTTTGACACTATCCATATTTGAATCAATATTTTGCCTCTTATTAATACCGATTTTACAATCACCTTTTATATCGCTTTTATTTTCTATGACACTCATTCAAATCTGACGCCATGTTACACTTTTAAGATTGAGTTCAAGACTGATTTATTAATGCATAAAGAAGAAAAGAGAATACATCAAAAGAGAGTACTTCACAGAGAACATATTTTTATTATAGTCTACATTCTGCAAGTATGGTAACCCTGTATATAACAAAAGTAGAATTAGCTTTAAACAGAACATGTTTCTTAAAATGGTGGTCAGTAAGTGCATGATGTCTTGGAGTATTAACCAGACCGGCAGCGTATGAGAAAAGCCTTTCTACAGGGTCTGAAGGAATCAGTGGTGTATGTAACTTCATTGGATTTTTTCCAATAGGCGATATTTTTTCAAGATGGTCATTCCATTCCCAACGTTCGGATCAAATACAAATATGTATTCACAACTCTTTTAGCCAGCGACAAATTGTTACTTGATTTGGCAGTTGGCAATGAAGTAGTATCCGAAAAAACAAAAATTGTAGAGGTTATATATATACTCGTATATGTATATGCTTATGCAGGGTGATTCCATTTAGGATGAACAAACTTTGATCATTGTTTTTATAATTTGCGCGCATTCAAGGGGTCATGGATACATTTGAAGTATTTTTATAATTTTTGTTTTCGATATACCCTACAGTTTCAGTTTTTTTAGTTTTCAGTTTTCAATGCATTTTATTTTCTTAATCACTAACTCTTACATACTAACAAAAAATGCTTAAATGCTAGCTTAAAATTACTTAACAATCTTATACTAACTTACTGGCCCCACACAGGCACTCTAAGCTACTCTAAATTCCTATATCTATGTCTTTCGACTTCATTTATATTTTATTTGGAATGTTTCTTTTATATACTTAGGGCTAAGAATTGATATACCCTACCGCTTGCTAAGCATGATCGTCTAAAAAGGACTGGCCTCAATAGTAATTTAATACACACAAACACTAACTGTCATCAAAATCATATAAATTGTTTTTTTTGGGAACACCGTCTGCCACACTTTCAGTATTAATCCCCTCATCGCCTTCTAGATTTACAGTTACCTATGGCATTTGCTCAGCTTTACTCCGTGTACTAATACATGAATGCCATCGATGGTACGATGATCAGCTATATCCTTGAATATCTATTATATGAACTTTAAACCATTTAGTTTTTAGATTTGGACATAAAACCGTTGCAACTATGGCAGTCTTTGCTTCATGATTCAAATAAAAATATGCGCTCAAAATAGCTGTTCATCTATTGTACATAATTATAAAACAGCAGGCTTCAGTAACATTAGATTTTCGGACTATCACAACTTAGTTTTCAATGTTGCTAAACCACGAAGCCACCAAACACAATATTTTTTTCTTTCTATAGATCGTCCAATAATTCTGCCAATATGTAGCTTCATGTCTATATAATATTCTTACAAATACGAATATTGTATTTTATAAGAGTGTAATAATATTTTGGATACCGCATGTTATGTTGAATTCCAACGGGTTAATACTAGGGTAGTAGTATTCAATATAAAATCAGATGATTTCGGCCAGCTGTCTTGTTTTTCCAGAGATATACCTGTAAATGCCAGTTGTATAAAGTTTGGCCACTTTCCAATATTTTCAAATAGTCTGTGATTGCAAGCAAGTACATCGATCATGGTTTGGCAAAAATCTCAGTGAATCAACTCAATTAAATTCTGTCATCTTTTCATCATCAAATTCGAAGTTGTCAATACAGAAATATTTGAATGCCTTCAAAAAGTTTGAACTGTTATGGTAATTGCAGCAACGATATTACGATGGTTTCAATTAAACATTCTAGTAATGATGTCTTCTATTCATTCTGTAGATTGAGTCCTGAAAAATCTCCTACACGCCATTGCAACAGACTGTCTTTCAAAATCATTGTGAAGACAGTGACAAGTACTTGATAGAAAACTGCGATGCAATGCAGACCAAACGTCAGCAGTAGTGCAGAAGTAACTACTTGCTGGGTTTTATAACTGATGTGATTAAATATAACATCTCGTCATGTGAATTATTTAATAAATCCATTAACTTTGGTCTACTTCTCACGGTAAGTGCAGTTCCTTTGAATAGATTGACGAAGGATTCATTTTTTACAATGGACGGTTGTGATATTGTATCCACAATTAAATCTATCAACCGTTTGTCAAACATCGCCTCTTTGTTCAGGTTGTCTATATTCCCACCAACACTGACAATGCTACAGTCACTATTTGATTTCTTAAAGCGACGCGTTGTACTGATTGAAGTTCTCAGAATACATTTTCTTGGATGATGTCATTGGTTGTCACATGTATAGTACCCTATTTTTGACAAACGTCGGATAAATGATCTTTCTAACCCAGTTTTTTTTAAATAACTTAACACTCAAGTGAGTAAAACTACACTTATGATGCCAAAGCTTGTTTTACGTTTTTCGGAAATTGGGACAGAAAGAGAAAGAAAGATGTTGGGCCTATTTCGCTCCATGGCTGGTGTCCAACATTTCATGGGGAGACTAAATTATTAATGTTGATTTTATTTGCATGAAAAAAATAAAGTCTTTCGTGCGCTTTTGTGATTAAATGATATCGTAAACATCTGCAGATGACGCCACCGAAGGTTGCTACGATTTGACCAGTTACAAGCCCGATCATAGGTCCGGTAATCCACACCTCGACTTAAAACCCGGTACAGTGACCCCCGGACTTCGGTCGGGGACTAACTTGTTAAAGATAGGCCCACTAGTGAGAACGTCACGCTGGCTGTAGTTTAACCCTATAAGAGAGGAAGGGTCTTATAGTTGGTTTTGACCCCATATAGAGTTGCAACAAGTACTGGATAGCGTATCCGTAAGATCGACAAGATGTTTTAGGTCGGCCTCGATTCATACCAAGGGTAGAACTTGTGCCTTTAATACAGTTACAGGTTTGGTAATACATTAATACACGTAAGCGCAGACCAGGCGTATCCTGGCTCCCATGGATGTATGGGCATCCTGTGAACTTGAGTTTTTGTATTGACAAGTGCTCACGTAAAACATAAGAGATGTTCTGTATGATGTTCATCGAACTTCATCCGTTTTGGCTCAGCTTCTGAGCTTCCACTTTAACCATATGGGTAAGTATTGTCTTTCTTGATTCCACATTCAATTTTGTATACGATGGATCAGTAATGGAACCGTTGGATGGAAACTCGCAGTGTATTTTCTCTTCTTCTTGATTACTGAAATAGCTGCTTGCTTCCATATCCATGTCCTCATTCCATACTTCTCAATTAACTGCTCTTCTCCTTACTGTTCCCCTAATGGATGCTTATCTCCCAGTTTATTATGGGTAGTGGGTGGGTGGATGTTGAGGTAATGAATGGTGAGGCTAGAAATATAATGGTCGCTGGCTCAAGGGACTTAAAATTTCGAATACATCTAATCGTATTTTGAATTATAGATTGACGTTATATTGTAAAAACTTTTTTCAAAAGGCTACGACTACTTTGAAGTGCTGCTAAATTACTTCGAGATACTGGTCGAGTACTTGGAAATACTGGTCAAGTACTTTGGTACTTAAGCACGTGACAGTTGGTACTTGCGATTAAATACTTGATATACCAACAATATAAAACCGAGCTCCGAAGGACAATAATCGATAAGTATTATAACTAATTTCAAAAATGACAGCTTTAATGTAATCTGTCATTTTCTATCGAAGCTCTTCCAGGAAGCTGCATATGTACATCAATTTACAACCGGTTTGCCAGGTAAGCAGTTCTTTTGGCCATTCTGCGTAGCAAGTCTTATGTACCTTAAAACAGTATAAGTGCAGTTGGTCTGTGGCTTCGAAACGCAATAGGGTGCCTCAGATATGGACGCATACAATTTTTTGATGATTCTGGAAGGTGAAGATTCTCCCCGACATTTGAAACGAAGGTCCTCAGAATGCTAGATTTACACAACTAGAGCGAAAGTTCATGAGGTACAAAACAAATTCCACGGACTGAGCGAAATAAGATGGTTGGAGACCGGTGAATATTCTTCTCCAATCGGGAGCAGTGCTCAGTCGTTCATACACTTCCGCGGAGTTTAAACGTGTTCGGCTAGAAAGTGAGAAGTTGATTCCCTTAATTTAGACATTTAACAAATTTGATTTAGGCTCCAATTAGCGGAGTGATAGTGTGTTCGCTTGAGACAGCAAAGGTTGTGGGTTCGACTCCGCGTCGTGGAAAAACTTTTTTTTTTTCTTTTTTATTTGAAATTAGAAGATATATAATAAAAACAGTGAAAGTGTTACTACGAGTAAGTGTTGTAGTAAACAGCACGCGATGGATTGTGGAGAGCGGTCCGCTATACCAATAGCGGGACCTGCTGAATTGTCAGGTGAGGCTTCAAGCAGTGCAAGCCAAACACCAACAGCTAAGCGAAGGAGAGCTAAGGCCAACTTCCAACTTAGTCCAACGTCCCTCCCAACCAACTTCCTCTGTAAAACTGCTTGGTGGAGCGAGGGAAGGGAATAGCTTTGCTTCATTGGCACCGAGCGAGTCAGAAGATGAAGAGGAAGAGATGATGGCCATAAGTAGCAGCATCAAAATGCTACAAGAAATAGTACTGGCCATCAAAGAAAGGCAAATGGTTAGAAGGAAGAGGGATGAGGAAGAAAAATCCCAGCAACAACAGCAGACGCTGCTTGCTCCAAAGCAGAGCCAACAACAACACCAACAAAAACATAAAAAACACCAAGAACAACAAAAAGAGCACATGCCACAACAACGGCATCAGCAAAAACAACAGCAGCCACAAAAACAGCAGCAGCAGCAGCAGACGAAGAAGAAGGAGAAGGTGCCTCCTATCAACACCTATAAATTGGAGGTAAATGCAACCAAGGACCTGTGTAAGTTGGTCATTGGAAGTAATTTTAATATTAAGCGCTTGGGGAACGATCGCCATGCCATCCACTGTAATACAGTGGAGGGCTACGCGAAAGTGAAAGAGCTCCTAAAGGAAACGATGACGGAGCACTACTCATACACACCGAAGTGTGAAAAGCGGCAATCAATGCTGCTGAAGGGGTTGGAACCGTCTTCTGATCCTGAGGAGATCCTAGCACTGCTCAAAGAGAAGGAGTGCGAAGGACTCAAGTTTGTGGTGGTAAAGCCATTTACCACAGCTAGAGCCAGGCGGGAGAAACGCAGTCTGCCGTTCTTCCTGGTGCAGCTCAGTCCCGAAAACCGTCTGGATAGTCTAAGGAGTATCAGTGTCCTAGACTACCAGGTGGTTCACTGGGAAAAACTAAAAAGGAGCGAAGGCGTTATACAATGCGTTCGCTGCCAGAGGTTCGGGCACGCCGCGTCGAACTGCCAAATGCAGCCTCGATGCGTGAAGTGCGCAAAGAACCACTGTTCCGAGGAGTGTGCTCTGGGTAGGAACGGAGCATCCGATAGGACGCAGCTCTCGTGCGTGTTATGTGGGAACGTGGGACACACCGCAAACTATCGGGGTTGTCCTAAGTTCACCGACATTAAAAAAGCAAAACTGGCGCGCCAGCAGAAGGTGGAGGTCAAACGTTCACCTGTTAGGTTTCAAACACCAGCCGTCACGTCCCAAATTTCCTACTCCCAAATGGAGTCAGGTAGGGGGGCTACAGTACAGCAAGCGGCTGTTGCTTCTCCGGCGCCAATGCCGAGAACAACGGAAGCTGCACTTAACATGCTGGCCATCTTGCTCGCAATCCAAGGGCAGATGGCTCAGCTGCAGCAGCAAGTACAAGAACGGGCCAAGCGGGTGGACCAGATCTACGCGCTGCTGCCGGGCCTAACGCAACACATGTCGTAATGGGTACGCACATGGTGGAGCAAACTTTGAAGGTCCTTGCGGTGAATGTCAATTCACTGATTAGGATCGAACGAAGAGCCGCGATGTTTAAATTGCTACAAGACCAAACTCCTGATGTGCTTTTCGCTAGCGAAACCAAGCTAACCGATGAGCACAAACTGGAGTACAATAATTATATTGTTAGAAGAAGAAACCGACCCAGATCCAAACGTGGAGGCGGTTTCGCGATCTTCATTAAAGAAGGTATAAAATTTCACAGAGTGTACAAGGGCGTGTTGCGCAGGTTCCGGGTGTTGGAGGCAGTCGTCGTTTACATCCCGCTCCTCAGTGGAAAGCGGCTGTACTTGGCCTCTGTTTATGCACCTGAGGCTTCACAATCCACCCTATTCATTACAGAGCTCGACACGCTTTTTCGACTTCTGAGGCTGGAATCGGGGGAGAATTATTTTATAATCGGCGGGGATTTCAACGCTAGACATAGAGATTGGGGAAATAATTTGCCAAATACTAGAGGGAACCTACTACTCGATTGGTGGGGTCAGCACGATGTCATGTACAGACTCGGTCTTAAAGCGACAGATAACCCGTCGTTTCCCAGAGGCGGGTCTTATTTGGATCTACTGCTGTACGACGAACGTATACGACTGACAGGTACGAATTTACAAACATTAAACTGTCTGCGCACATTCGTGTATGACAGCGACCATTGCGGTTTTAGCACCGAAATTACAGTTCCCAACGAAATTGCGGAATTGGAGGAGTTTGTCCAAAGATATTCTTACAACTACAGTACGACTCGATGGACACGCTTCTCCGCAACCTTGACTAGAGCGCTCTCCTCTAACACGCTCCACCGACGTCCAATATGAATTTGTCAAACGAGGAGATCGACCATTACCTAAAACAAATGGAAGAGACAATTAAACAAACTATGGACACTACAATACCGCGGTATCGACGTACGACTAACGAAGACCTGTTCCGCAATCCTACTATTGACGCACTGCACCGACAGAAAAGTAGACTTCTGTCAAGACTCAAAAACTTGTACAGACAGTTAACTGACAGACAAGACCCGGAGATTAGGACACTGAAGTCGTCGATTAAATATGTGCAAACGTTAATAAAAGAGAATTACAGAATTTCTGTAAGTTTGCACTGGAACAACAAGGGTCGGGCTATAAACACCAGCAACCCGAATATGTACCCGCAAATAAATAAACTATTTCGGAGAAAAAATCAAAACGACCTTCAGTGTCTTAAAATAGCCCGGACAACAGACAACGAACGGTTACTGACAATAGCAGGTATTGATCCAAATGAGGCCGCTGATGATGACGACTTCTTTGTGATCGATGATCCACAGGAGAAGGTTGAGACCATAGGGCGACTTTCCATTAAGTATACAAGGCCATTGATATCATTGGCCCTAATTATGACCTGGACAATCGCGTCTTGGTGGACAACTGCTACATTCGAAATGAAATAGAGAATTGGCGATCCAACGGCTCTGGTTTCACCCGGTTTAGCGACGAAAATATGGCAAATAATGTCATTGCCAGAGAGGGTGACCTATCCCCGAAGGAAGAACTCCATGAGATCTTCGACACAATCAGGGCAAAGAAATCAGTGGGGACCGATGGTATTCCGAACATCGTGCTTCGACATCTTCCTCTAGAAGCGGTGGACATTTACACCATCCTGTTTAATAATGCAATGAATAATGCACATTATCCAGCGCATTGGAAAACGGCGGTGGTTCAACCTATCCCCAAAAAGGGGAAGGATATATCCAATCCGGCGAATCTCCGGTCGATAAGTCTCCTTCCGAATATCAGTAAGGTTTTTGAAAAGGTAATCAATAGAGCACCTAGACAGACTAGGTGGGTTGAGGACAAACATATAGTTCCGGATAATCAATTCGGTTTTAAGGCGGGACATGATATCTCACATGCCGCGTCTAAACTGGTGTCCGATATCCAATGGAATAAAGGCAAAAAACAATGCACTGGTGCCTGCCTTGTTGACTTGGAGAAGGCCTTCGACACCGTATGGTTAGAGGGTCTTTTCTATAAGCTGACTAGGCTGGGGATCAGTAAACCACTCTTGTACATTTTTTATAATATGCTAGCCAACAGACAGTTCATCGTGAAAAATTTTGATGTGACTTCGGTTGGAATATTTCAAATTAAAAATAGTCTTCAGCAAGGAGCGGTCAATTTGCCGATCCTATTTAACGTTTATACAAGCGACTTGATAGGTTCACTTCCCCATACTATTGCGTACGCAGACGATTTGATAGCGTGCAGAACAAGTCCAAAAATCGAGGTCATTAATACTCTTTTGCAGCGTGACTTCGATAAGATAAGACGATTTTGCGATGACTGGAAGTTGAAAATCAACTTTCAGAAGTCGGAAACCATTCTCTTTAGGACACCGTTGTCTGGAGCCTCTAGGGATACCAGACAAAATTGGCGAAAGTTCTCGATCATTGGACAACACGGGCGGCCAATTGCCTGTCGAAATGTAGTCAGATACCTTGGAATCTGGCTAGATCAGTTTCTGTATTTTGGCAAAAATGTAGATGCTGCTCTGGCCAGAGCTAAAGGCGCTTTTGCCCTTACAAAGAGACTGTTTTATAGCAGCCAACTCGATGCCAGGGTAAAGGTAATCTGCTTCATGGCCCTTATTAGGCCCATGCTGGTAATTGGTTGTCCCGAAACTGACTCGAAGGCACATTGCAAGAGCAATGACTTCGACGAATAACGTGATATCTGGGGCTTACTACCCCAATTACCTTTACCACGAGAGTGTGCGCTCTGACGGCTTCGTTCCACCGGAAGCATTCCTCTACCTTGATCAGATAGGGTTGATCCAGGATAGATCAGCGGTCCCGTTAATCTTCCATGTCCCTCGGACAGTTGGGAACAGGCGACTCAACTACAACAGACACGTCGCACACGGCAGTGTGGATCGTCTCACGTTCAGTAGGGCGGTGGGGAATCGCGATAAGAGGGATGTCGTTGGCAGCACCAGCATTTCTGGTGGTTGAATAATGGAGAAGATGTTCCGTCGTCATTTCCGTCAATTACGGACCAGCCTCAATAATGAGGCAGAGCTGACCAATCTGTTTTCTCTGCGGATAGCGATGGCCAGCTTACGTAGGTTTAGGTTAGCATTTAAGAAATATATACATATATTAGTATATATAAAGGTATATACTAATATATGTATATTATTGTGTATAATGTCTATGTGTGTGTATGTGAGTATTGTGTGTGTAGGTTAAGTAGGCTAAGGTTTATTTTAAGTTAGATATTAAGTTTTTATATAAAAATAAAAAAAAACTCCATATGCTAAGTTTTTTGTAAACAAATTTTTTTCTTAGCCTTAAATATAGAAAATAAATATTAGTAAAGCAAATGTAAATAAAGTCGAAAGACAAAGTTATTAGAATTTAGAGTAGCTTAGAGTGCCTGTGTGGGGCCAGTAAGTTAGTATAAGATTGTTAAGTAACTTTAAGCTAGCATTTAAGCATTTTTTGTTAGTATGTAAGAGTTAATGATTAAGAAAATAAAATGCTTTAAAACTGAATAAAACTGAACTCGGGAGCAGTGCTTTACTCCACTCTGGCAAACAAGACGGAGGGTCCGTCCTTACAGTTAATTAACTTCATATTACTGAAGCTACGCAAGGACCAGATGTTGACTGCAAGACGTCAGAGAAACTTAAGAAGAAATAACATATATATCATAGAAATATATGAATTACAAGTTCTGTGATTACTTTAATGCCGAACAACCTAACATTTGTTACACGAAATCATAACTGCGATGATTGATTTTTATGCCAAATCAAAACAACACCGCGCCGAAATTTGACATCGACTTTTGATGCCAAGCAATCAGGTTTACTCTTTCCACCTTTCTATATCGACCATTATAAACTCATGTCGTTATAGAGCAATGTGTTGAGTTTTTGTCATCATAGGTGAGGAGAGCTGTTCCCGAAAAAACCATTGCTATTGTTAAGGTCACGTATGAATTTTCAAGATTTTTAATTCTACGTAACGATAAGCTGTCATGCTTTCGAGTTCCAAAGAGGACTACGCTATGCTATCTGCTCAGAGCTGTCTGAGGGAGGAAGCGGAATCCAATTGAAAATGACATTTAACACTTTCAAGCTCCTTCACTCCACTCTGATGTAGGTAGTAGAGTCGGAAAGATAAAAGGTGCCCTTGGTATCTTAGCTAATGTCTGACATATGTGTACAATGCTAAGACCTAGCTACAGCTGATTCGCTTCTCAGCTTTGACTCAATATTTCTATATCGGTGACGTACTTTAACTATGCTAGTATTATATTTCCTTAACCGCCACAGTAAATTATAGTATATGTACATAGATGTCTACTCATCAGCTTTACAATTTTCTAGGTAAATCGCATCCTCAACAAACTCCTCTAAGTCCAGAAACTAAAGAATTTTTTTACGATAAAGGAGGTTGACATCTTCAGAGACGAAGGCAACTTCATTGCGCAGTATTCCATGCAATGGAATCTGCTTACAAAGACAGACGTAGCGGAGAATAATGGAGACGATGTAGGGGACACTTGACATATGACGGAGAGAGTTCGAAAAAGCTGAAACGAGTTGCATGAATGTCTTGAATCTTGCTCCATTTTCTATCTAAAAATTGCATACAATCAACTCTGCCCGCTTAGGAATGTAAGTAGTATTTCACTATACCGATGACATCCAGAAATTTCTTCAGAAATTGCGATGATACCCAAACGTAAGCGTACCCTCCTGCGCCATATAATAAATTTAAGTTGGATGTACTCGTAACATTTAACATATATTTTTTTGCACAAGGAATAACAAACAATTTTTGCATTCAAGGTAGGCAGAAGGAACCAATGTTAAATACCAACTTTCAATGTTTGCAAGTTATAATGACTGGGAAGTAAGAAGTTCGGAAAAGCGTTTCATAAGCAAGTTTGACAATATTTATTCGAGAATATGGAGCGAAATCACCACTGAGCCCAAACATCTTTCTTAACTCTATCCAATTTTTTTCCCTTACACGACTTGAGTGTCATTAATAATTGCTTGGCTGGGTGACTTTTGAAAGTCTCAGCGTTCGCATAGAGACTCAAAGCCTAGTTATATACTTTAATAAATCCGCCCTTACAAATATCATATCCGGGTGTAAGATGCTTGAGTGGAGCCTATGGATTTAATCTTCTACTGCCTGTGGAAAAGACCAAAGTAGTTATTTTAGCTCTTTCTATTTATTTATTTATTTATTTATTTACTTGTGATTGCTTAAAGGCAGTAAGATACAATATCTTATCAGTTTGCCTTAAGTTTATTTTACAAGAGAGAGCTAATATAAGATTTTAACAATGGTTTTGATTTTATGCATCAATTTATATACATAAATTAAATCTTCAATGAGAAATTAAATTAACAAATTTACTAGAAAATGATTTTTTAACATCTTTTTAATGCTTGTTGCATTCTGTGCTTCTTTAATGTAACGCGGTAGAGAATTCCACTGACGGACGGCATTGACAAAAAATTGACACTCGAATGTTAAACAGGAAAAACGAGGATGAATTAATTGACGGGACCTGCTCGAGAATGATACGAGTATACTAATTCTTTCAAAACAGTATTGTGGCTGTCGTGTTAGCAAAATATCGGAAAGCAATGTTACACTTCGAAGTTAAAGATAGTTTTCCAAAGGCATACCAAGCAGACGCTTAGCAAAACCAGACAGACATATCTTCATATCCCAAAGACATAGCGTACAGTGCTGTTAAACGCCTTCTTTTACATACATGGTTGCAGTTCAGTTTTCAGTTTTAAATGCATTTTATTTTCTTAACACTAACTCTTACATTCTAACAAAAAATGCTTAAATGCTAGCTTACAATTACTTAACAATCTTATACTAACTTACTGGCCCCACACAGGCACTCTAAGCTACTCTGAATACTTATATCTATGTCTTTATAAATACTTATTTTCTATACTTAAAGCTAACAACATACATGGTTGCACCTACAAAAAAGTTCACACCCGTAAATTAAAATCGGTAATACCAATGTCTTAGCAAGTTACATTCGTGTTTTAACTGATGTAAATGATTGAGTTACACACAAGGTACGCAGTACGCCATATACTTTACCGACGAGTGAATTAATATGAAAATCACCCCAAGATTTTTTGCAGTTTCAACATATTCGATCGGAGCGTCGCTCAACATGATCGAAGGAAAATAAGAGAGATCCATACTTTTTCTTGATATTACCAGACATTTCGACTTTTTTGGGTTTAAAATAAGGCCATTTAACTGGAACTAATGTGATGTATTCTCTAAGTCTTCATTTACACAAGAAACGCCATACTCAATAAGACCGAGGGGGCAGGTTAGGTACAGTTGCACTTCATCTGCATACATGTGAGATGAGCAGTTCTCGATTATAGATGGAAGCTCATTAATGTAAATCGAAAACAATAGTGGTCCTAGTATGGAACCTTGAGGGACGCCGGTAATTTTTAGGAGAAAGTCGGATAAGTTATCACCAACCTGCACTGCTTGCTTTCTATTAGTTGAGTAGGGATAAATTAACTTTGTTGCACCAGCTGAGAAGTTATATTGCTGAATAAGCTTTTTACATAAAATATCATTATTAACTGTGTCTCGAGAAATCAAGCTATACCAGAAAAGTTACTTCATCCCTGCCCAACGCCTGCCTAATATCGTCTGTTACACTTAACAAGGCTGTGATACAACTGTGCATTTCACGAAATCCTGTTTGTTTTAGGGTGAGCATGTTATTCGCCGTTAGGTGAGCACTAATTTGTTTTTGAAGAATGTTTTCAAACATTTTCGACAAAAAGGGCAAAATTGAAATGGGCCTAAATTCATCCCGTTTATTGTTATTTGGAAGGGGTACGATCTTAGCCTGCTTCCATAGATCGGGATACTCGGCTGTCGTCAAAATTGTGTTGAACAAATAGGTTATGTGTGCCAGTACAATTGGTAAAATAATTTTTAAAAAAGAGGGATGTATTTTGTCCAGACCCGTCGAATTTGACTTTATAGAAAGCATACCTTCCACAACATTGGCATGATCTACCGGTCGAAAACCAAAACCAGAATCGTCCCACTGATCCGCAAACGAAAAGGAAGCTTCTGTAGTATTCAATGGACGTAGCGAGGGCACGGAAACAAATTTTTGGTTTAGAGTATTACGATCGACATCTTTAACTCGGTCGCGCCTTGACTTACCGATGCCAAAGATGCGTAAGTTATTCCACAACTGACACCCACTTAAAGAAATATTAAGCTGGTTAGAGTACATTTGAGATTTGACTTTACGTATTTCTCCAAAAACTTTATTGCGTAGTGAACAATATATTCGCTTTTTTTATAATTTACGCGCGCCTAAGGGGTTATATACCCTTTTACTGTTGCCTTGGAGCGGGCGGAAAGGTAGAAGGAAGAGAAAGGAAAATTGTTTTTGTAGTGGTTTGAAACTCAAGTGTGTTTGGTTTCGATATTCACTCTCCAGGGGGTGTGAGTCCGAATAGGACGGAGAGTTTTTTCTTCACTCAGAGTGATTCGAAGGTTATAATTCACAGTACTTTTCTGTGCTTCAAACTCTACAACAGCCAAATCTACGTGTCAGTGTTATGCCTTCACACGCAGAATTTTTCTGTCTGAGTTCCAATTACACAAATGAGAAACTTGAAAAACTTGTCATGGGCAGGATTCGAACCTGGACCCTCCGAGTGAGAAGCGATTGCTAGTACCACTACACCACGTCCACCCCTCATTGGACTCCTTTAACTGGTAACATTTTCAGGAATTATAGGCCTCATCACGTAGCTAAATTAATAAACGGATGTGTCGGGTAATCATGGCTTATTACTCGGTTTAATGAGCTTCCTTCTTAAGAGCACATGAGTATTATACAGGGTAGTTATGTTTTCAGTTAAAAACTGCAATTGATAATTTGATGACAATAAATTATACGTGTAATCCCAATTCCTACTCCTTGCGAACTCTTCTAGGAGTTCAAAATTGTGGAAAACACGATATTCGATAGTTTTGCTTAGTCGGTTATTGCTGAATTTCAGAGTCAAAAGGATAAGATCATGCTCTGAAAAATCAGGAGCAGAGAGCTGGTCGTACAAAGCCACTTTGCTCACAACATTAATGAAAAAAGTAGTGTTGCACCACCGTCAAAAAAGTGTGTAGGAGTGCAAATGTTGACTGGCCTTAAGTTAAACGTTTCCATGTGTTGAGTGAGGGAATTCGGACATAAAAGATTGCAGTTAAAATCGCCACATAAAATAATATTAGGGGAGCCCAAGGATATTTCCTCCAAAAGAGTAAACAAAGGTGATAGGTTAATATCCCCATTTGGCCTATTAATTGCACCAATAAGTAGTCCACCCTCTCCTGGTGGGCATATACTTGATACTACTTCCTTTGCATTTAATTGTATCTCTAACCAATATTGCCACTCCATCCCCAACACGATATTTTCTGTCTGAGCGAAAAGGTCGGCGATAACCCTCCAAGCGACAAGCCTCGTCTCTTAAGGCATCCCTAAACCATGTTTCAGGAACACATATGAGAATTAAAAGGCGGTTTGACGATTTTCCATCCGATTTTTCAAACAGAACTTGGTTTAGCTTTGTTTGCATTTGAAGACATACGTTCCTGTGCAAAATCATAAACAATTTGTTTGTTGGCTGTATCGACAAAATTATGTGCTTAAATTTTGGAGAAATCTGATAGTTTGCTTCCTTTTTACTATTCAATTTTGGCAAGCCTATCTCACTTACGTACACTGAGCTTTAAAACTTGGCAGTCATATCTATGCTACGTATCGATTAGTTCTGACGTCATATAACCTACGCACATGTGGATTTATACCCATATCTCTTATAATTTGCAAAACATAACCAGTGCCAACAGAGTTTTTCAGCTCACTCTGCAACTTTCGTCCGGTTTCTTCTATTACTCGTAGATGTGAGTACTCACACTCATTTTGGCATTTTGAAATATCTCCGTATGGATATACTATCTGGATACATACATATGTGGTATGACAAAGTTCCACCCTTAAAACTTTTAACAAACCCCAACCCCTCAGCTATTCGCTTGAGAGTTTGGAAAACTTTTAATGCCATTACTAATGGTTCCATTCCATGTGGTTGTTGTATGTCCCATTGAAGAAATCCATTTCCACTACATACACTATCAAAGAGCACATCTGTTGCATCACATTTTGTTGCAGACATCAGCCAGATTGACGTTGCTCCACCTCCACAGGGAGATAAAACATATTTAGCTAACCACCCACACTAACATACTCATACAGAGAGAACAAAATCTATGAGGACTTCCTGTCAGCAAAGTTTCCTGGCGATAAAATACTTTATCCGGACATATCATTTTCTCCACAAGTTGCTTGTCAATGGTTATATTGCTCCATAGGATGACAGGCGGCAGACGACGGGACAAGAACGGACAAGAAATTAATTTTTCCTCTTTGAAGGGAAGTCCATGGTAAGTTGTGGTGAAAATCTTTGAAATGAGTAGTAGGCCGATGCGGATAAATTTCATTTGTGAAAAGACACATCTTTATCATGTTCAAAGGCTACTGTCCTTCTGAGGGATATCAAGTCACAGTCAAAAGGCCAATTTGCAACGAAATATGCCTTTAGGTTCCGAAATCCGAAAGGTATTCGTTACTGTACCAGCTAAAATCTCATGATCAAAGGCGAACACGTACTGATACTTCAGACGGAGCACGAATTTTGCGATACAAGTAAGATATCATCATAACAGTATTTAAAAAAAAAAGTCTTAAGAATTTCCCTCACCCGAAAACAGAGAAGACGTTCACGGTTTTCTTTATGAAGCCAACCAGAAGTCATTTTAATTGCCACAGTAAAGAAAAATAATTTTTTGTTTTTGTGAAGCCGGCGGTCAAATATCGAAGTATAGTAAGGAATATCACCATCATAGCAAGGCCCTGATGAAGAGATGCATATTAAAACTACTGGGTAAGCAAACACAATGCATTGCTGGAACATATGCAAGGGCAACTTGTCCACTTGGGACTAAAGAGCGAAACATTCACAAAATTTTGTGTAGTCGATCATTTATTTCACTATGGTAATATACTTGAACACTTGCGATTCGCTTCGTCCCGCATCCTTAATAGGCTGCAAGGACTCAAGTTCAATACCAACAGTTACAAATATCCTGAGAATAATGGCAATTTAAGGAACAACTTGTTCAGCATTGGAGCCGATAAATTTTGATGAAATCAACAGAAATATATCGAAAACAATTTTTAGGACAGCATTAAGCCCGCAATCTTTGACTATTTGAAATATCATAAATCACGAGTCAAGGAGCATGTGATGGTACGAGTATGAGAAAAATCTCAAATTACTCGTACATCTATAAAGAGAAGGAAATCGAATACAGTGTGAGCCGAAAGACAGATATGTTAATTAGAAAAAGCAGCGTGAGATATTTCCTGTTTTCTCTTTCGGAACAGACCATTCAGACGAAGAACTAGTCCATTGTACTTGTTCGTGAATAAAATGTATAACTAATATACATATATTTTTAGTTATAATAATTAGTTCATTTGAATATTAAAAATTGTAATCTATGTTAAATTAATTGAACTTAATCTAATGTAACAAGGAAAACGTAACGTAACGAATTGGAAATATGTTATTTAGTACATTTATATTTTGTATGACAGTTGTAAGTCGAATATGGAAGTAATTTCCGGAAAATAATAAAGATTTCCTCTTTGCTGTAACCTTGGAATCGAATAAACGTGTTTTATTTAAAACCCGCATTTTCACCCATTTTTAACCCCACACAGTAACCCAAAAAACCTAAAAAAGCCCTACACACCCCAACATTTGGTCCTTCGAGCCGGATAAATTTAAAACATATAAATAAAGATAGTTAATAGACTACACACACAAAAATTATAAAAGAAAAAGTGCAAGTGCAAGTGCAAGAACAAGTGCAAGTGTACAAAAAATAAAAAAATATATATAGATATATAGATATATATAAAACATAAAGTACATACATTTACTCCCTCGCGGTCGGTGTCTTGCCCCTTCTCTTGATCCTTTTAAAGACTTAAAGACTCTCGGTGGTTGTGCATTGAAATCGCATTTCCCGCGCCGTGTAAAAATTAATTTCAACTTTAACCTCAACTGTCACCAGCTGGGCAAAGTTAATCAAAGGTCGTAAGTTGCTGAAATAAAATATTTAATTAAATATCATACAGTTTATTAGTATCTAATAAAATTAAAATAATAAATACGTGATACACCCTTATTGGTTTATAATTAATTACATTTTCAAATAAAAACCATTTAAAAATGTCAAAATTGTCCACGGGTGCAGACCAAAAAGGTGTTCTGGAGCAGATTCTTCGTGACCACTCCAACTTCAAAAAGACTGGAGCATCACGTCGTACAGCCAGCTATCTGTCAGGTCGTCTTCTTATTCTAGAAGGGAACTTCAAGAATGCGCTTGGTCTTCAAGCGAAGATTCGACGAGGAGAAATCGAAGAAGGTCTGGAAGAAGAAGACTTTGATGAAATTTTTGATCTGCTTCAAGAAACATATTTCACTTACCGAGGTGAATTGGTCGACGCTATAGACAATGCCAAGTTAGCATCCAAGGAGAAGATTGTGGAAGGTGAATCCACAGGTGCTTCTTGCAATGAACTTTCATTGCCCCCAATTCAAATACCACATTTTGAGGGCTCGTACACGAAGTGGCGGGCTTTCCACGATGTCTTTTTGTCGTTAGTCCACACAAATAAAAAGCTGGGTGAAATCCAAAAGCTTCACTATTTAAAATCATGTCTTACAGGTGAAGCTGCTCGTCTGTTGCAGCATTTAGGTTTGTATGCTGGCAATTATGACAAAGCATGGGAACTGCTTGTCGCCAGATACGACCACAAACGAGTGTTGGTAAACGCTCATTTCCAACTTTTTTTTGAGCAGCAGCAGTTGATGAAGGAGACGGCAAGCAACATCAAATCTCTACTGGACACATCCCAGGAATGTTTCCACGCCCTGGGAAACTTAGGATTGCCGGTTGGTTCTTGGGATGATATTTTAATTTATATACTGGTTCAGAAATTACCTGCTTTTACTCAGCGTTTGTGGGAGGAGAAGTTGGGTAGTTCGAAGGAGTTGCCAACACTGAGACAATTTACAGAGTTCCTGGAGACATGTTTTCGAACCTTGGAAGCAGTAGCTGGAACGAGTGGCATCAAGGTCAGCGGTTCTTCTGTACACAAGGCTGTTGCGGTCGAGAAGAAAACGGTGTTGCACGTCGGGAAGAAGCAGTTTGCATGCCAGGTATGTGGTAGAGGTCAGCACTCCCTTCGAACTTGTCAGAAGTTCATTGCCATGGAGATCTGTGAACGATCTAAGGCAGTGGACAGAATCGGTGTTTGCCGGAACTGTCTAGCATACAGTCACCGGACTAGTCAATGCCAAAGCAGTGTGCTCTGCTATTACTGCAAGCAGAAACACCACTCTCTGCTGCATGTCAACTGTGGAGGGTCGAATATTGCAAAGGTTAGTACTAAAACTACTATAGGTACACAAACTTTCCACATAAAGTCAAGGATTAACCAACCTGTCTCTCTTGGGGTAGATCAACCAAGTGTGCTTCTTGCCACAGCCGTTGTGAAAGTGAGGTCTTCAAAGGGCAACTATTATCATCTTAGGGCACTGGTCGATCCTGGATCTGAAGCAACATTCATTACTGAATCCGCTGTCCAGGTATTTGGGCTTCATCAGCGACGAACTATCATTCAGGTATCTGGATTGGGAAAAGTTAGCAGTGGTTCATGGCAACGGTATGTAAGTCTTACCTTTGGGTCTCTGGTAACACGTTTCGAGACAAATACCCCAGCTTATGTGTTCAAGTCCCTGACTGGTCTTTTGCCGTCCAAGCCTCTAGTTCTGCACAACTGGGAACATATTCAAGGTTTGAAGTTAGCTGATCCACAATTCGACAAGCCTGCGACTGTTGATATTCTCCTGGGAGCCGACGTTTACTCTGAGTTTATTCTAGGATCCATTATACGGGGTCATGATGAAAGATCGCCAATCGCACAGGAATCAGAGTTAGGTTGGCTTATCCTTGGGAAGGTTATTTCACAAAATAAAAAACCTGACCATAGCTTCTTACAGGTTCTCGATAACGACACTCAGCTGCGAAGGTCCTGGGAACTGGAGGAGTTCAACACTAAGAAAACTGCGGAAGAGAAAACTTGTGAAAATAATAATGTCAACACAATAACTAGATCGCCTGATGGTCGATATGAGGTATCGCAGCCATTTACAGACGGATGTAAGCCTGGGTTTGGTGCCTCGAAGTTAGGTGCCTTACGTAGGTTTCATCAACTGGAAGGAAGATTCCAGGAAACCCCCACACTACACAAGGAGCTTCAACAGATGAAAGAGGTCCACAAAAAGAATACCATACTGGATACACCACACCATTTACTTACTCCTCACCATGTGGTATTCAATAGACCGGAATGTAAACCTGGGTTTGGTGCCTCGAAGTTAGGTGCCTTACGTAGGTTTCATCAACTGGAAGGAAGGTTCCAGAAAAACCCCGCACAGCACAAGGAGCTTTCCAAGTGTTTACAGGAATGCAAGGAGCTTCGTCAGATGCAAGAGGTTGACAAAAAGAATACCTTACTGGATACACCACACCACTTTTTCATTCATAAGCATGCGGTATTCAAGAAGTCAAACAAAACCACGAAGCTTCGTCGCAATTTTGTATACTACAAACGTTTTGTTCGAAACTGCCGGGCACAAACTGGAAAAAGAAACAGAGGTCCACTAAAGGTAGACGCAATCGGCACAAGACTTTTCGAAATTCGTCAAGGAGACACTGCCGTGGAGAAGTGGAGCGAAAAATGTCGGCCCAGGATGAGACAGCGCCCAAAGTGGACAAGACGGAAGACAGAAGCAGACGCGGACACTTACTTCTCTTCAAGGACGAAAACTACCGCCGTTGCAGTCGCGATTCGGACGAATCATTCGTCACACCATCTCGGAAAGCAAAGACGGACTTGCTCAAGTGGTTACCGTACGAAATGAAACCGGAAAACTTAGTAGGAAAGAGAAATACAACACAATACCTAAACAACACAACACAGCATTTAAACAACACAACACAACATTTAAACGACACAACACAACATTGATAAACTCACATGGAAAATTAAAGACTTTTCTTTTCTTTTGCCAATCATTTATTAAATTAATCAAATATATACTTATTTTATCCTAGCTATCCCTACACAACACAACACACATACAGTCCACTCTAAACCACACAAAATCATTATTTCCGGATAACGCTGTGGAGTTCCGAAACTCCAAAATGCCGACGGGAATTGGAGAGTCAAAACCCCGACGGAATTTGAAGCTTCTTAGTGAACACTCAACGTTATCCACAGAAAACACATCATTCATACCAGACAACGTTGCAGAGTTCCAAAATCCCAGAATGCCGACGGGAATTGGAGAATCAAAACCCCGACGGCACTTGCAATTTTTCACATGAACACTCAACGTTGTCCACTCAACACAACACAACACTTTAACATTTATCCCTTTTTTAAAATACATTTCAACTTAAAACACTCAAATGTAAAATAAATAACTTAAACTATCATAAATAAACAAAATAAATAATAATAATAAATATGTAAATAATAAAAAAAAAAAAATGAATATGTCAAAAAAAAACTTACTGAAGATGAATTGCAACAACAATTCTATTCGAAGGCGGATTCATGGCTTTACACAAAAATGTAAATACCACACACACACCACACACACTAAGAAGGCTAATTCGGCCATCATCATCAACTAACCGTTCGCGAAAATTTCGTCGCACAGCATCGCACTGCACAACCAAAAATTGCGTACGCGGAAAACAGTTATCGTACAAAATAACACCACAAATTGTATAGAATTTGTTGGGAAAATATTTTTAATGAACTTTTTATTTTTTTTTTTATTTTCCCAATTCTTTTTTTTTCTGTTATTTTGTTTGCACTGCACTCGAATATCACTTTCGCGAAACCAAAACAAATCGATGCACATCAATATGTACACACGCACGTACATATATACAATTGTGTACTCGCGCCGATGTACACAATTCAAAACGAAATCTTACTGCGCGAAGGAATGGGAGCAGACAAAAAGGAATAAAATAATAATAATAATAATAATTAAAAACACTTACCTTTTCATATCAACTAAACTAAAAAAAAAAGAAGGGGAAAACAACGAAACTTAAACAAAAACCGAACAACACACGCGACACAAATTGACCTAGTTTTGGTCAATGATCAAAACAAACTGTTGCACTATTGCAATTTGTCAATGACACATATTTTATCTCCCTTTGTTGCTCGTTTGTTATATCGTCGTCCTTGTCACCTACATGTAATGTTTCAAATTAATAATTACACGATTTTGTCTCATTTTACATGTCTAGTCAACACACTTACACAACACACAACTTTTATGTCAGAAGAGTTACAGTACGGTACAAGAGCGAGGACACTTGCGGACGAAATTCGTCCACCGGGCGGGAGAATGTTCGTGAATAAAATGTATAACTAATATACATATATTTTTAGTTATAATAATTAGTTCATTTGAATATTAAAAATTGTAATCTATGTTAAATTAATTGAACTTAATCTAATGTAACAAGGAAAACGTAACGTAACGAATTGGAAATATGTTATTTAGTACATTTATATTTTGTATGACAGTTGTAAGTCGAATATGGAAGTAATTTCCGGAAAATAATAAAGATTTCCTCTTTGCTGTAACCTTGGAATCGAATAAACGTGTTTTATTAAAAACCCGCATTTTCACCCATTTTTAACCCCACACAGTAACCCAAAAAACCTAAAAAAGCCCTACACACCCCAACAGTACTTCTTGTATGTTTTTTTTACTAGAATATCTGAGCGTTTCGTAGAGATATAAGTAAACATTTAGTGATAAAGTGCTAACAATTGTATCACCCTCCACATTAGCGTCGAGAAACACAGACAGAAGTAGTGCCCGATGGTGTCATCATCACTCTCACTGCAAGCGATGTGGTATGGTGTTAGTGAAAGTGGAGTGCCCCGTCACGGTGCCAGTAAGGAGCTTACAGTTACACTAAAGAACAGTAGGAAAATAGATGACATCTTAAAGACGTCGGGAAGCATTTCTTTAGTCTGCCGGCAGAAGAATCATTCCATCTGCAGTAATGCTCATATGAAACCCATCTTTTAATGGAAGCCCTAACAGAGGTTCCAGGCAATCCTAGCGCAGATTGGGTATCCAGAAACTCTTCTCTGAGTCTGGCCTAGCAAGTTTATTAGCGAGTTCATGTCCCATTGTGACCTTGGAGCTTGATGAGTATGTACCCCATATGTGCATAAACCACTAGCCAAGGATATGTATACAGTCAGCTCCATAAACCAGTTCACTACTTGCTCTCGTCATCGTCACATCGCCAATTTGTAATTAAACTTGATATGTAATTATTATTCCAACCTAATTATATTGTATAAATAAATAAATGAAGTGTTACAATAAGAATTAAGTGTATCATAACAAATTGGCGACTAGAATAAATACGGTTCCGCGTTATAATTGCATCATTTTGAACACACAAAGAAAAAGAACAAAGATCGGCGTCGACTCACATGGTAAATTTGCATGCATTAACCTATTAATAAATTATCATTTAGTTATGAAAGAGGACTTAACTAAAGCAATTAGTTCGTTGATAACCAGCCAAAATGGCTATTTAGGAAATTTGGTTAAACAATTAAATGTTAAATTCGAAGCCAATGTTTAAAATATAGAAAGCAGTCACCATATTCCACGATTTTACGCTTTTGAAAAGGATAAATGTGCGTGACATACATATGAACAGCAGTTGCAATAACACTTCACAGCCTACGCTGTTTCAAGCCATGAAAAAAAACGCGCTTCTTTCTTCTCATGGATTGGATCTGAGACTTATGATTGTATGGAAAATTGAATGGATCTTCTAATCTAGCTTCAGAACCATATGAGCAATTAATCGATGAGCTGTCTAATTATTTTTTATCCAAAATACATGTTTGTACATCTCGTTATAATTTTTTTAAAAGCCGCATGCAAAAAGGTCAAATGTACTCCGAGTGGATTGCTGAGCTACGATGTCTTGCCAAAAATTGCCCAATTGCACATGTTATAGAGCAATATACCGATGAGATGATCAGGGATTCCATAATTCTCCGCCATAATTCCGCCACACGAGGCTGCAGCGTCGTTTTCCGACTGTGTTTCGTGAATCTTGCGTACTCGAATAAGTCTTTTGGCGCTGATTCTGCATCGCTACAAATGAAGATACTTCGTCCCCTCCACAGGTTCGTCGCATTATAATCATAATTCGTTGCCACCAGGATTCCGTATATATCCGCTTGGACGACTGTTGCAAGATTTCGTAACGAGGAGCGAAATCTAAGGTTGCCGTCCTCCAGAAAGACACTAGCGTAACATCTTAGATCGATTTTGGAGCCATATGCGAAGACACGACAAAATTCCTTTCATGGCTTAGAGCACAGTGAAAGTCGATTTCATATTCTTGCACCAACAGGAGTTCTGGCCCCATTGCATCACACGGCAATACCATAAGACGAGAGTCAAAATACAGTGTACTTGTACCACAGACTACAGGAAAATGGTTTTGTGAGTATAGGGGGGAAGGGGGGGGGTATTTCAACCAGACATTAAACAGATAGAATGCATAATAATTGGTCTTATCGTAGCCATGTAGATTCAGAGGACCCTACTCAGTTGCAAGCCCGATGATTGCCGAAAGCTCATTTATACTCCCAGAAAGCCGACTCCCAAGAAATTTGCTATCCAGAGTAACAACCAAATAATAAGCTTCTTTAGAGAAACGGGCGGTGATGTGCTTAACCACAAGGTGAGTCAGACCAGATTCATCGTAAAGAGAACTACCTCAGATTTAACGATAATGACTGAAAGCCTTTTCCCAGTGCACCAATCGTCCATTACTTCTGGCATTGCCTACGCTTCAAAGCAGACAGTCGCTAGGCATGATCCGACAAACAGTACACCTACATTATCTGAATATGCCTGAGCGTAGACGTTAACACCATTAAGCGCTAAGCTTACCAACATGAACCATAGAAGTGAAGACAGGTCGGGACCTTTCCTTTATTTACTCTCCCCACCACATATTGGCCGTAATTAGGGTCCTATTCACCGGCATTACTTTTATCCGCAAAACTAGTCATTAGTCTACGCCATGTTGTCTGACAGAGTTACACATGCCGTAAAATATCGTGTTGCCGAAGTAATCCTCAATGTTGATGAAAATGCCCAGCGCCTACTCCTTGTAGTCGAGGGCGTCTTCAATTCTGGCCACGAGATTTTGAAATGCAGAGTAGCTGAAGCTATCGAGTTGGTAGGTACGAGTATTTTGAATCTCGGGCAGAGGGTTACTGTTCTCCGGACGTTCCGTATGAATGCCAGCTTCAAGCTAGCTTTGTTTTTGTTTTTTTTAGATAAGGTGAAAATCTCAGACTCTGAGACCCATAATAGTGTGGAACTCTAACCGCACTAAAAATACGTCCATTCATGACCAATCAAAGAAAGATCGACGAATGATTTTAATGTCAACATTTAGTTGAGCTTGAGATGGTATTATAATTTAAATAAAGGGTCCGCCATCTAACGTTTTTTTTTAACTAGTGCTTATTTCGTGAATGGTAATACTTAGCTCATATCTGATTTGACAGATAATTAGTTTTATCCTTCCGGTTAATAATGGAAAATAATTTCATTCAACTGGCTGACTCGGCTGACCATGCAGTAGCCTACATGATCGGCCCAATTTTTAAGCACATTATCGATTGTGTGCAGCTGTATTTCACCAATGGCTTCACGAATATTGTCCTTTAAAGCGTCAATTGTCTCTGGCTTGTCGGCGTAACACTTATCTTTTACGGCACCTCACAAATAATAGTCCAACGGTGTCAAATCGCAGCTCCGAGGTGACCAAATGACATCAGCTCTGCGGCTGATAATGCGATCTTCAAAAACAGGGCGCAAAACATCGAGTGTAGCTTCGGCTGTGTGGCACGTAGCGCCGTCTTGTTGAAACCAAATGTTGCCAATATCCTCCTCTTCAATTATTGTGAACAAAAATTCGTTCAACATGGTCCGATAACGATTGCCATTGACTGTGTGGGTGTATCGGCTTTTCAATGTATGCGTGCGGGTTTTCTGTGCCCCAAATGCGACAATTTTGCTTGTTTACATACCCGCCAAGATCAAAATGAGCTTCATCTGAAAAGATGATTTTTTTGACAAAATCGGCATCGGATTTTCAAAGTTATGTCGCAATATTTCCCAGCGGTATTCAAGCGTATACATAACCATATTCGTTCAGCGGAAGGATAAAACTAATTATCTGTCAAATTACACATGAGCTAAGTGTTACCATTCACGAAATAAGCACTACTTGAAAAAAAAATGTTAGATGGCGGACCCCTTATAAGTTCCCATAATTGTCAGATTATAATTTCGTGAGGTTTAGTTCTTCTTAATCTAATAATATTGTATCGTACATTTAACACGTCTTCTAGTACATGAGTAATATGCATCTGACGTTCATTGTAACGAATTGCGTAATTTTTAATTATATCAGTTACAAGATCAATCTGCAAATAACAAAACAAATAATTATTTCTTATATGTATACCTTGGGCCATTTACTGTTCCCCGAAGGACATTGTTCTGAAATGTTTGCTTAATTTGTACACTGTTTTTGTTTTTGCATAACCCCATTGGTTTTTTTTATAATTTGCGCGCGCTCGAAGGATTTAAGTACCCTTAAAATGCTTGCACCCAGGCGCAGGCGAAGGAAAATCAGAGAGGAGAGAAAGAGAGGTATCGATTAACGTGGAGATTTCTGAATTATATCCTAACAACCAATAAAGTCTTCTTACGGGTGATCAGATAGCAAAGATAGTTTTTCCAATTGTTATGTTTCAGCAGCTGTCAAAGTTGCCAATGTCATCCAGCTGTGAAAATATTCAGTAAGGTTTGCCAGCCAGAGATGGGTGCGAAATAAAGAAAACAGTATCGAAGAAGATCCAGAAATTTCGATTCCGCGCCTATCGGCTGAATTGGGTATCGCAAGAGAGTCAACTCGGCTTTTTTGCGGTTGAATTTGAACCTACATCTACGAGTATATAAGATTATGCTGACGCAAGAATTGAAGCCAGACGGCCATAGACGACACCGTGAGTTCGCTAATTGGGCGCTGGAAATGTTGGCCGGAGATCCGGATTTTGGCAAAAAAATCATCTTGTCGGACGAGGGCCATTTTTTCTCATTTCCTTCGAAATGACATAATGTCATGAACGTAGCTTTAAGATAAAACCAGAATTAATTTGTATATTGTTTTATTTAATTTTTTTTTTATCGTTCTTATCTTGTCATCCTTTACAATATATCTAGTATCCAGCTCTTCTACTTTCTTTTCCACATCTTCCTTCCATTTCAATTTGGCATCTATATTCATACTTATTTTAGATATACATTGTTTTTTTTTTTATTTGTAATATTGATATGGGTGGACGTTGACTCACTAAGTTTAATTCACCATCGTTGCATCCAATCACATATCTCGTTAATTAAATTTTGCAAGTTTTCTGTTGATTTAGCCACGCACTCATCAGTTTATAAAAGAGTAGGGTCGTCTGTTTGCATGTGGTATATAACTAGTATAATATATAATAAATATAGGGTGGATCCTAGAATAACCTGTGGAACTCCTACCTTTATTTTTTTCAGTTCAGAATAGTCGTACGCTGAGCCATAGTGAACTCTAAAGAATCTGTTTGCTATATAAAACGCTATAAAAAGTTTATTACAACAAACTTGTTTTCCTTCGAGTGCTTTTTCTATAATATTAATTTTACGATGTACTTGGTCTATTGTCAAATGTTTATTTCTAAACCCGAACTGATGGGTGAGAATATGCCTTCATAGAGCAATGATTCCATCTAGCGTTTTAAGAAACAGTTTATCGAAAAGTTTTGATAATACCAGTAAAAGTGAGATTAGCCTGTATGAGTCAACTTCTGATAGAGGCTTACCTTGTTTGGATATAACAATAATTTCTGCTACCTTCCAGTGATGTGGAACATATTTTTGTCCCAAACAAGCATTGACCATGAACTTGTGCTTTACCAATCCAATGAAGAGTAGTTCTTTTAAAATGTTAGCAGTTATTAGGTCATAATCCGGTGATTTTGTATTAGATATTTTATGAATACTCGTACACGTGCTGATATCTCTTAGCGAAACAAAAGGGATTACGTCTTAGTCTACTTTATCAGGGAATACAGAACGTTCGTTTGGCACTGTAGGTGGCAAAGTTTCAAAAGCAAGTCGCTGCCTAAAATTCGAAAAACGTTATTAAGATCTTCCTCTAATGGCGAATATTTGGGTGGGCAATATATGACAGCTTTTTTAAATTCTGTGCTTGTAGTCAAAATGATTATTGTCGCTACCTTCGTTGTTTGTTTTGCTATTTTAGGCAATTCGTAAGGCTTAAAAATACTTTTTACAATTACAGTGCTACCTCTCCTGGCACTGGTAGCTTGATGTGGAGAGGGGTAACAGAGGTGCCCAGGAATTCTAATGTTTGTTCCCTGTTTAAAGTGGTTTTCAGAAATCAGGCAAACATCAATGCCTACATTTTATAGAAATATCTGAAATTCAGAGATGTATTTTGGGATAAACCCTTTGCATTCCAGGTTGCGCCTTTCAGATTCTTAATCATTACTATTTTGTTGGTGTTTTTCTGTGGAAACTTCTTTTCATAGTAGCTTTCATCTTGGTTATCCAATCTTTGAATAATACATAGTAAGAACATTTCCTTTACTGATATTTCTTCTTCTTTACATTTATTTTTGACAATTTGGGAATTCGGTTATAGCAGCAATGATATTTTGTCTACTTGATTGTTTTCAACATTTCTGTTTTTCCTTTCTTGATATTCTTTTACAATCGGACAAGTTTTGTAACTAGCTGGTTGGTTTCCATTACCGTTGATAAATTTCGCTTTCTCATTCTTCTTTAGTGGACAGCTATTTGTTGGACATTTTCCTTCACATTTAACGAATGCAAAAACTCTTTTACAATATTTTTCCGTAGTTCGAAGTCTTGGCAACGTTTGCATTAAAGTTGAGTTGGAATTTCATCGAAGTGGCTCAATCTTAATAACAATACTCGTTATTGATTTAATAGCGCATGCATACTCGTATATAGGTACTCGTAATTTTCTATTCTGTTCTATCTTGTCGTTGGGCCATTTCTTTCTTTTTTCATTCTTCCAATTTTTTGTTCATCACATCGGGAAGCGAAGACCTAAGGCGAATACTCTAAAGAGTACCAGACTCTTATTATTATTTTTTTCATATGAGGCCATTGCAACTTTATGTTCGTTAGCCGTGATTTCTCTTTAAGTGTCGCTGTCATGGATATTTATTTTCCATTTATTGTTGCTATTATTTAACTCACCAATCTGCCTATTCCAGAGATCATTATTAGTGGTGGTAATGAGTGTCTTGTGAAGTGTGTTTTGTCCTAGCCACACTATCATGATTTATTGCAGATGTTTCAGGACTTTCTTCTGCCTTGCGTTTTTTCGTTGGCCGTTTGCTTTTCTTCTGATGTCCTTCTGTCACAAGCGCAAGCTTCTCTTCATCTGCGAGTTATTCAGTTTTACCTTCACTGGTTTCAATACCAGATTTTTCTTTTTGTATTTCACGAAGATTTCTTTAGTCTTTAGGTCTCGCTATCTTTGGCCGTAAGGCTTATTGGCGCTATCGTTTTTGGTGGATTTCGTTTTGTGAACTCCTTTTGGAACTTTGTTGTAATTAGAAGAAATAAATGGTACCCCCCTCAGAATCTCAGTTAACCTGGTCCTTGGGTATTTTTACTCGTATTTACTGTTTTATCTATTGCCATATGCTGACTCAGTATTCAGGAGATTCTACACAACAATTCTCTGTCAGGAAGGCAGAATCATTTGTTTTACCTTTTGCAATTTCTACGGTGTTTTCGTCTCCGATTCTGTAGATTTTAGTCGCCTCTTACGACAGGCATACCTATCTCGGGTATATTCTGATCCCTACCCGGATCCAGTAGTAAAGATTTTTCGGTTTCAAAAACTCTTCAAAGGAAGCAACAGCGTGTTGGATTGTCTCAGCCACCACCACAAGCGAAGACAGATACCAGCTACAGTAATGGGAGTTGGTTCCGATTAATTTAACCGGGAGATGAGTCTCAAATACGAGATAGAGGCTCTTTGGTTTTCACTTAAGTGGGTGTTCTAGGATTTCCTAAATGTTTTCAGCCCTCAATTTGAGGAATTTGACTATCTTACTGGTTTCACCGAATATTTTAATTTTCGAAATCCGAATTAGCTCTTATATATATCATGTTTCTACTAATTTGTAGCACTTCTTTCTTCAAGGTTTCTAGCACCCCTGTTCGATACAGGTGAAAAGGAGATAATTTCGGCTCGAAAGTACTGATCGACTTAGTTCGAGAGACTTCCGAGCATATTTGTTTGAACGAAATAAATCTATTTCCAAGACTTCACCTGTAACTGCACTGACAATCTCGCCGTTCCTTTGTTACACGCTGGGGATTCAGAGCATATCTGTCCCGAAGGACGTTCATTTTTTTTTCGGTTTTCCCAATCTACTTGATTCGTGCTGCTTGCAGTAGAAGTAGAACCCTTGTAACCCGCTTGATTAATTCGACAAAGACAGCCTGGATCGATTTAATTCTATGAAATGCTTCTTTAAAGGATCTACAGGAGTTATCGCAGTCGGAAGATCTAGCGTTTCCTAGTTTAGCGTCTAAATGGGTACGGGGTTTTCAGGAGTTTGTTGGCCGGATCCGCCATAATTCGTATCTGGTCAGATGGATTGTCGCTATTGCGGGTACCATGTGGAATACATACTTGTACGTACTCGTATGTACAAGTTGGCTATGAAACCTTAACACAAAGACAAAGGGCATCCAAAAGAGAAGGAAAGGAAATTGACAGAAAAAATGTTCTGGATTATGACATCCGCCGATTGAAATTCTCGCCGAGATTTGCAGCAGAACATTTGAACAACTTCTATAGTTTCCGCTACGCTAAACCAAGAACCAGAACTTAATCTCCCTTCGGATCGGCTATTTATATTTTTTTAAATAAACTGTTCGTCCATAAACACTTACTTTGACAACACGAATTCGTCTACCACTTCGCCTGGTGGTTTCCACGGTCAAGGCTAGGTAGGTAGATAGGTAGGTAAAAGTGGCTGTTGGAAAGACAAACCCACTTATTAGGCATATTGGCCCATGGTAATGAGCGTGGGTCTATGATCCTCTTACTCATGGAACCAATGTGAGCTTATGATGAAGCGTAAGAGACTGTTAACGTCTATATTCTTTAGATCGTTTAAGTCATTGTAGAAGAAAGCTCTTAAGTGAAGTTTTCTTTCCTGGGAGAGAGCTGGACATATACAGAGTAGGTGCAGGAATGTCTCCTCTTCCTCCTCGTCCATGCAGTTTCTACAGAAATCGTTTGTGAAAGCGCCAAGCCTTCTTCCATGCTTTCCTATAAGGCAGTGTCCAGTGATGACACCTATGATGTCGCTGAATTGTTTCGTATTTAGGAGGATCAGATTCTTAGAGCGATTCAGATCCAGCTTTGGCCAGATCTGTTTAGCCGCTAGACATATTGGTCCAACAGTCCTTTTATTAGCATCCAGCTTTAATATTGATTTGCACGTAGCGATAGGTATACCTATGCTACCCTTTTCCAGTAGAATAGGTAGAGTGGTTCCAATTTCGGCCCTACAATTCCCTGGAATGTCTGTGTGGTCTGTCACACAACATAGGTGGCGGTTCAAGTGTTCTGCCATCTCCGTAAGAGATGATCGGCGTTCAAGGGCGGTTTTAGAATTTAATGAGACTGAGTTCAGGGACTTGATAGCCACGTGTCTATAAGAAAAGATATCGAATGGTGAAATCGAATTTAATTAAATAGGTATACTAAAATCGCCGTAGGAGACTGTACGAAAATTTGTAATATCATGTCGATTCGTTTTCCAGCACTTAAATAATAATCACGTGTATGAGTATGCAACCACCGCCTTATAGCATCATTCATCAGATAGATATTATAGTTGCTCATTCGCCATGGTTACATACACCTCATAAGTTGCGGCTAACAAGACCGAGTATCAACTTTATACTTGTAGTCGTGATTCAAATCTAATATTTCAATTTTCACCGCATGCATGTGGAGTGTGGCAGTTCTCGGTATATATAGACGTACGTACAAGTATGCACAGATTTGTTTGGTTCCGACACTTTGCGGGCGACGACAGTGACGCGACGTGACGTATTACGAGCAAATAGCAGCTTACGCAATTGATATCACCTTGAGTAAAAGTCTTGCGTCTAGATATTCATACTAGACATGGTGTTGGGTGTTGTTTGTGTCACGATCGGGTTGCATGGTGATCGATTTGACGCCGACTTTTTGTCGCATATAAATTAATGCATTCTGGCGGAATTGTTGCAGATTTATTGACTTGCCGCTTCTGTTGGTTGCACAATCGCTCTCGCTGCAATCTGCGATCGTTGGCAGAATTGATAAATTGACATGACGTTCTTTTACAAGTGGATCCTTAGTTTTTTTTTTATTTTATACTTATATGAGTACACGAGTGCGACGTTACTAGGGTGTGAGATAAGATGTTTGATTCAAATTAATTGAATTAAATTGCTGAACGATGGGGTTATTCTTTAGTTATTCGTACCAGTACTCGTAGTTTGTCATCGTCAGAGAGGAGTCTCCGTGGTGTACTCCTATTCCTATATAACTATCAGATGACGCGTGTTGCTTAATTGGTAATGGACGTTAATCAGACAGAAAGGCAAGGGAAGCATGAATAAATATTTGTGTAACGTTGACGTTAAATAAATTACCATTCTGCTAATGCGATTTCGATGAAACACATCTGAAGTAAACACATCTCGATGTGTTACTTTTGGTATGAGCATTTCAATTGAGGAAAAATGGAACTGAATTTGTGGGAATCTATTTTTGGAACATCTTTTGGAGGACCGTCCGTTTCGCCCTTATATATTATCGTGTATGCATATGAGGTAACCAATCTAGGTGGTAATGGGATAATATTGAAAAAATTAGAGGTACAGCTACCCCATCAGCTTCACAACAATTGGAAATTGGTTCATTTTAAATCTCATTATATTTTTCAGCTTTCTATACCTACCTGCTGCCTCTTAATTATTTGTCAGTCAATGCAGAGTGATAAACTTGGGTCTTAAAGAATAGATCTTTCCATTAAGTACGATCTTGCACTAATCGGGTTTAATCGCGTGCACTAAATAAATTATGGTCCCTTCCACTTGAGGGTGCCAATTATGGTGATTTCTTCCGTTGTACTTGTGGAATGCATTCGACGACTATCCGAGTATGAGTACTGATGGTGCTCATTCCTTAACAAGTTGTCATCTAAGTAAGTGAATTCAAAATCTTACGAAAAGGTCAATGTGTCTGTATAGCTCGTACAGTTCACTGGCACATATTATGTTCTCTCCAATATTCAGTATATACAAACGATACCGAAGGTCACTTGGAAACGTTCTGTAGCCAACCAATTTCAGTACTTTTGATAAAGTCCAAGCGGCAGTTAGTGATTTTTTTTTCTAATGATGTGAACCAAGAATCGAAAAAGTACCTTGAGCTCTCAGATGAAGAAGGTTTATTGAGTAGCCTCAGGTGTATAGACAGAAAACACCTACAAGCGCTTTCCACTACGGAGAGGGATGTACACATTGCATGCCTCAATCACTCAGCACCTACGTACTACACAGTTATACGCTCTTTTAAATCGCAAGCCCTTTCTAATGAAGATTGCAACACCACCCCCTTGTATATAGTTGGACGTGTTTTTCTCACTCTATTACGTCTTTTAGGCCTTTTCGTGTGTTTTTAGTTCCACTAACCAAAAGCGCATCAGAGAATTGGTATTTAACAAACTTAAACAGTACCTACGGCTCTTCGTTCGATCCTTATCAGTACATTTACGTTCAACACAAGTACCTTAACGGTGCGCTCCGCCATGTTCGTGCAGATTTCGACTGAAAGTGCATTGACCCCGGCAGCAGCGTGTATATATGGTCCACACACGAAGACTGAGCTGAGCTATTTGCCCCTGGATAGCAAGATAAATAGCGTGTTCTTCCTCTCCCTGTCGCCATTTGACCGTAGATAATTTGAAGAGTGATGGCTGATGTTTGAATGAGTTTTGCCTCCACCTTTTATTGCCGGACCAGATTTACTCTCTTTATGTACTGGAAACGACTTACATATCTCAATGGTGTCTTTTAGTTCCATTTTGTAGGTCATCTTGATTGGTGGCATACTTTGCTTGGCGTTTCTGTGTTGTTGCTGCTATTGCTGTTGCTGCGGTTGTTGTTATTGTTGCTTTTGCTACTTATTATTTTTCCTATGGCGGCTCTTGTTGCTGCAGTTTCTGCTGCTTTTGCTGCTTCTGCAATTTTCGCGGTAGCTCCTGCTGATTTTGTTGTTGTATTGTTCTTGTTATTGCTGCTGTTCTTGTTGTTGCTGAGGTGATCGATGTAGCTCTTTCTGCTCCATTTCCCTTCTTCCCACCTCTTTGGCTTTTATGGATTGGGCTCTCTGCTTTGGCTGTCCCTGTTGCTATGTCCCATATAGTGGTCCTCCCTTTCGTCTGAAACGTATTCAGTTAGGTGAACGTACTTTTTTATGTTTCACGGGAAAACTAAAATACATCTGATTACTTTAAAAATCCGTGAATGACTGACTCTCTTTTCGGTACTGTATGAGGTGTATTCAAAAATGTTTTGAGCTGGGGCATTAGCATGCATAGGTACGATTTTACTACATCTCTAACCAGGTTAATGACACAGGAAACTATACCCTCAAAAATGGGATCATAAATCAGAGAAAAACAGTTGCATCTACAATACAATATATCTTGAAGCCTTCTAAGGGTATATTGTTCCATTTGGTACGGCCAAAAATTACAAGTTTCTGATGCAAGTTTTAACTATTTTGTCGAAGTGTGAATATCATATAAATTTTTGAAAAAGCTGGCGTTTCAAAATGTGAGTGAATAAATTCTTGATAATTACTATGTACTGGGTTTAAATGTCCCTTAACATAGGTACATACTTCAATTTCGAACTAGATAATCCAATTATTAGACTACATGACGACAGTCTTCACATGAAGTTAATTGACGGTTTCAATTTGAGCAGCGAAATATTGATACGTTCCCTGTACCCAACGGAAGACCTGTTGGAAGGCTTGCCAGACGAAATATTTACTTTTGTTGGTTAAAATAATTGTTGATCCTTATTTTATACAAATGCAAAACACATTTCCTATGCAACCCCTATCATATTTATCCCAGTACTTATGACAGGTCGTTGCTTCTATGACTGCTTGACAGAAAATACAAAATATTTAAACTTTTCGAAACTACAAAAATGTGACAGAGAACTAAGGCGTTCTTGATATTCTTGACATAATCTTACGCTGTAACAAATAACTTAGCCTTCACAGAGTGTACCTTAGTTCTTCTATAGGACTGCCCGCGGAACGAGCAATTTAATATATCCACCAGGAATACCTAATCTCAGAAAACTTATCAAAACTTCAATGATCCTCGTAACAATTTTAAATATTCCACGCCAACGCTACGATAAAAACTTTTTTCGTTCCGGTGAAAATGTTCTATCGATTTTCCAACACACGGCTCCTTCGATATGATATTACACTTTGGTGTTGCTTACATTAAATCGACGAAATGCGATGTGGGTTTTACGAGTATGTCGGTTTTATACCTGTTCACTGATTCTAAACCATAAAAGTCAAAGACTAACAGAGATGTACCCGCAGCACATATGTATGAATATATTAAGGCAACTCAATAAAAATCTGATAGAGTTTAATTTCAAAACGACAGAGTCCTTAGAACATTTCACATTCCAGAAGCACTTATGTGTCAATCGATTCACAAAATATGATATTTAGAAATGTCCTTTTAGATTGTTAGGTGTTAGTTTGTTATTATTTTTTAAAAGCAATCGTATATGTATGTATACCCAGGATTTGGTAAATTGTCTTTTTGGCTACATGCACGACTGCACTGATTGCTCAAACTAAGAAGGGTCACAGGAATCGATTATCATATTAAATACTTGCTCTGTTTGTGGAAGTTCCCCGGGGTGCTGTTTGCAAACATCCCCAGAAAATACAAACAGCGGTGCTGAATTGAATGGACATTATTACAGGGATAGGTTGCATGAATTCCGCATCCAAAGAGGCTTTGGGAATATAAGATTCGGGACATGAAGGATTAAACGAGATAAAACTTTATGGAAAACAACATCAACACTTTGAGATGAACAGAAAAGTAGACAGATTCTGTTGGGGTAATTCAACTTGAAGCACTTAAGGAAATTGGAAAGTAAGTGTATCAGAAGAGGGAAAAGACAATTAACGGAACTGTGTTTCAACGTTGAAACAAGATGATGAAGGGAAAGAATAATTTTAAACATAATTTTGTTGACATTTACTGCGCAAATGACTAACGAGTGTTGGCTCTATTGTTAAGAAGTTAGCAAACCAAAATTGACCTCCTATGCATGTTAAACACTTTTAGGTAATACGAGTACAATGACTAACCTTTCGGCGATATTCTGAATACTGCCTTTGATTTCGAAGAGCCAATAGTACAGATAATAGTAAATCCTTTATCAAATAAAATGAGCACTTATAATACTTTGAATCAGACTACTTGAAATCTGAGTGCAGGATAGGGTTCCCATATCTTGAGAATACCGGTGGAGCAGAAGAATACTCAGATACTCGTATATGAGTACATTTATGCAGACTAACGCCAAATACATAAAAGGGGAACAGTACGAAAGTACGTCGTCATGGAGCTTATGGAACCATTCCTATGACAGTCAGTTTTTATGCATTTTTATTTTATAACTTAAACTACTCTTATATGCTAAACAAAAAACGCTTAAAAATTAGCTTAAATAACTTAAAATCTTATTGCAACTTACGGGCACTCTAAATTGAACATAATACTTAATCTATGTCTTTCGACGAACCTTACAGTCTAATTTTATTTTTGTTTTTACATTTATTCATTATAAGAAAATGAATTTCAATTAAAAAAACTTAGTGTCTGGACTCTTTTTTTTATCTATAAAAAATTAAAACTAAACACTTATAGACTACCTAAAAATAAATCTTAATCTACTTAACCTACTTACGTCTAATGCATACATACATACATATATATACATACATAAAATATGAATACATAATATATAAATGTATGTATAAATATATATTTTTGTGTTTTTTATTTATTTATTGTTTTTTTGTTTTTATTTTTTTTTTTCTTAAAATCTAACTTAAACCTACCTAAAATTATGTAAGCCGGCTTTACATGAAGCTAACTGTCACTGGAGAAGTTCGACGACAAAGCATCCTCCCCTCCAACAAGGCTCCAATTGTTGGTGCTGCTGAGCAACATCCCTCATGTCGCGACTCCCTACCGCCCTACTGAACCAGAAACGCTCCGCACTGCCATGTGCGACGTCTCTGTCGTAGTTGAGTCGCCTGTCCGCAGCTGTTCGAGCGACGTGGAAGATTAGCGGCACCGCCAATCTGTCCTGGATCAGACCTTTGTTATCTAAATAGAGGAACGCTTCTGGAGGAATAAAGCCGTCAAAGCGAACTCTCTCGTGATACATATAATTGGGATAGTAAGCCCCGGAGATCAGGTTGTTCGATGAGGTCATTGCTCTTGCAACGTGCCTTCGAGTCAACTTAATGACGAAATTGTCCACTCTTATTAGGTTCGCCCTATTGTACAAGACCTCATTAGGATAGAATTTTATGTACTCAGACTCTGGTGTTCTGTATAGGCGAAGACAAGCCCTCTCAAACACCCGAATCTTTTCCAATAAACTTGCTCTCACGTTGAACCACAAGGGACATCCAAATACAAGCATGGGCCTGATAAGGGCCATGTAGCAGATTACCTTCACCCTCGCATCGAGTTGGCTGTTATAAAACAGTCTCTTTGTAAGGGCAAAAGCGCCTTTGGCTCTGGCCAGAGCAACATCTATATGTTTCTTAAAATACAGAAATTGATCTAGCCAGATCCCAAGGTATCTGACTACATTTCGACAAGCAAGTAGTTGTCCGTGCTGCCCGGCGATCGAGACCTATCGCCAATTCTTTC
This sequence comes from Volucella bombylans, assembly GCA_949129095.1. Lineage (NCBI taxonomy): Eukaryota > Metazoa > Arthropoda > Insecta > Diptera > Syrphidae > Volucella > Volucella bombylans. The sequence goes on along the minus strand of OX422144.1, from coordinate 49,361,702 downwards.
TGGTATCCCTAGAGGCCCCAGACAAAGGCGTACTAAACAGAATGGTTTCCGACTTCTGAAAGTTGATTTTCAACTTCCAGTCATCGCAATATCGCTTAATTTTGTCGAAGTCACGCTGCAAATGTATATTAATGACCTCAATCTTTGGACCCGATCTGTACGCGATTAAGTCGTCTGCGTACGCTATGGCATGGTGAAGTGAACATATCAGATCACTTTTGTAAATGTTGAATAGGATCGGTGAATTTACCGCACCTTGTTGCAGACCGTTTTTAATGTTAAATGTTCCAGCAGAAGTCACATCGCCCTTTTTCACGATGAACTGTCTACTGGAGAGCATATCAAAAAGAATATACAAGAGTGGTTTACTAATGTCCAACTTTTCCAGTTTGAAAAAGTGATTATCCGGGAGTATATGTTTGTCCTCAACCCACTTAGTCAGGACTCTATTGATCACCTTCTCGTAAATCTTACTGATGTTTGGAAGAAGACTGATCGAGCGGAGATTCGCTGGATTGGAAGTGGCTTTATCCCTTTTGGGGTTGGGATGTATCACCGCAGTTTTACAATGCGCTGGACAGTGTGGATTATTCATTGCATTACTAAAACGGTTGGTATAAATGTTCACCGCTTCTAGTAGGAGATGTCGAAGCACAATGCTCGGTATTTTATCGGTTCCCACTGATTTCTTACTTCTAAGTGATTCGAAGATCGTTTGGAGCTCTTCCTTCGGAATGAACGGGGTAATACCCTATCGTTGGTGATGACATTATTTGCCATATTCTCGTTACTGAACTGGGTGAAACCCGAACTAGTTTTAGTTTAGTTTTAAATGCATTTTATTTACCTAATCATTAACTCTTACATACTAACAAAAAATGCTTAAATGCTAGCTTAAAATTACTTAACAATCTTATACTAACTTACTGGCCCCAAGCAGGCACTTTAAGCTACTCTAAATTCTTATAACTATGTCTTTCGACCTTATTTACATTTTCTTTACGGATATTTATTTTCTATACTTAAAGCTAAAAGTGAAACCCGAACTCTCGAATCGCCAATTCACAATTTCATTTCGAAGGTAGAAATTGTGCACAAGGACTCGATTCTCCAGATCGTGGTTCAGGCCAATGATAACATTCGCCTTGTATACTTCCTGGAAAGTCGCTCCTATAGCCTCTACCTGCTCCTGCGGATCTTCGATCACAAAGAAGTTGTCATCATCAACAGCCTCATTTGGATCTATGCCCGCTGCTACCAGTATTTGTTCGCTGTTCGTCGTTCGGGCGATTTTAAGACATGGAAGGTCGTTCTGATTATTTTTCCGAAATATTTTACTTATTTGCGGGAACATATTCGGGTTGCTGGTGTTTACAGCCCGAATTTTATTGTTCCAATACAAACTTACAGATGCTCTGTAATTTTCCTTTAATAATGTTTGGAGGTTTTTGATCGACGACTGTGTCAGTGTCATGATCTCCGGGTTATGTCTGTCAGTAAACTGCCTGTACAAGGTTTTTAGTCTTGACAGCAACCTACTTTTTTGTCGGTGCAGTGCGCCAACAGTTGCGTTGCGGAATAAGTCTTCTTCGTCAATGTGTTGGTATCGAGGTATCGTTTTGTCCATTGTTCGTTTGATTGTCTCGTCCATTAGTCTTAGATACGAGTACCTGTCAATCTTCTCGTTTGACAGATTTCTGTTGGACGGTGTGTAGAGTGAATTCGAGGAGAGTACTCTAGTCAGTGTTCTGCTGAAGTGTGTCCAACGCACCCTACTATAATTGTAGGAATGCCTTTGGACAAGCTCATCCAATTCCGCAATTTCGTTGGGAACAGTTATTTCGGTGCTGAGACCGCAAAGGACACTGTCATACACGAAAGTGCGTAGACAGGATGTAGTTAGTGGTTAGTGAATGTCGGTTGTATTCGTGCATCGAACAGCAGAAGATCCAAATAGGACCCGTGTCTGGGAAACGACGGACTATCCGTCGCCTTAAGCCCGAGTCGATACATTGCACTGTGCTGACCCCACCAACCTTATCAGTGAATTCACATTCATAGCAAGGCCCTTCAGGGTTTGCACCGTCACGTACGTACCCATTACGGCAAAAGGTGCGTTAGGTCAGGCAGCAGCGCGTATGCTTGATCCACCCGCGCGGTCTGTTCAGTTAAATGACGTTGTAGCTGAGCCATCTGCCCCTGGATAGAGAGCAAGATAGCTAGCATGTCAGGTAATGGTTCCGGTGCTCTGGGCGCTGGGGCCTGAGAAGCAACCTCCACTTGCTGTACCGTATTTCCCCTACCTGCCGCCATTTGGGCGTAGGTAACATGGGGAATAACGGCTGGAGTTTGCAAATGCACGGGTGGACGTTTCACTTCCACTTTCTGGTACCAGGCGGGATTTATTCTTTTGATGTACTGGAATTTGGGACAACCCCGATAATTTGCGGTGTGCCCCGCGTTCCTACATAAAGCACAAGAGAGTTGTGCCCGAATCTTTGGCAGCGAACACATTGTAAAATGTGTATCGCAGCAAAGCGCTGCCCGATGTCCTTCAATTGACATTGTCCATCGCACAATTTTAGATCAACATATAAATAACTTCAATTTTAACATAGTCAAACCTTTGCACGAATTTAAAATCCCAGCACAGTTCCAAGAACAAAAACCAAAACTAAACACATTTGCGAGTACACATACATTTATGTTGTGTGCGTGGAATAGTGGAAGGAGTAAATATATATAAATTGGTTTTGTATCTTTTAACCATTTTCTGTTCCCAAAAAAAAAACGAATACGAATACAAACGGACATACGAGTATGTACACGCAGACATCAGGGAATGAACCTTTCGCCCAGGATACACTGTGTTTTTAGCTTAAGATAAGAATCACATTTGCAGGAGGCGACTTACGATTAATTTTTTGTTATGAGTTCATTGGTGAAAACCATAAAATAAAAAACTCGGAGCTCTGTGAAGAAATTCACAACACAGCCTGAGTGAGATAAAAATTAATGGTGCAGGTACTTTGACTGCCAAACCGAATTTTGGATGTTTTTTGTGAAGGTCATTTTGTCTTCGATATTGGAGGTGCTTTGAATTATTGACCAGTACGACAGAGGTGGTTGTAGGTAAATAGCGAATATCTGAGTCACATAAAAACTGGGCACAATTTGGCTGCTCCCACAAAGTATTTCCGTTGTGGTCTTGGGTCCCAATGGTCTATAAAAAATGTATTATATTGGCTTTAGGTATTACTTTTTTTTGCTGGCGATATTTTTCGGGAAATAGGTTTGAATATGAATCTGAATACGTAGGGCAAATTTGCTAAATTATGTGTCTTTTAGATCAAGGTGAGGACAGTTTTGCAAAGCAGTAAGTGGAGATCGGAATAACGTACTTCAATTGAGTCACCAAAATAAAATTAGTGCAAATACGCCTAGCATGAAAATTGGCATAAAAAATTCGTAGATGCCCTCTACAGAGCCACAACTACCCTCAAAAAAATATTTTTAAAAGTTTTCCGATGGACTTACTCGTAGTTCCATTATCAGAAAAGAATTGGCGGATGCGCCTAGAAGTACGGAGAGCAATCTAACCCTCGATAAATCCTTGGAAAAAGTTTCGAGCAGTTGATAAGACTTAACTACGCAGACAATGTTCTATAGCACGAAATTCCATTTAACGATGGCCAATGCACCAACAACACACGTCTAAAGGATTACCTTCCTAGGCAGTACTATTGCATCGGAAGGAAATTCTGACATATTGAAATTGGTGTCGCTATATATATGTAGTTAAATTGATGTCTTTTCCAATAAAATGAATCGCAAGATGTAGGTGGCCGATCTCCAATGTGGATCTACATACAGGTAAATAATGAAAGATTTCAACAGATTTAGATCGCAAGAGCTTTAAAATTAAACAGAGAAAGTGGAGACGAATCTGGAAACCTTAGTTATTATACAGCTCGGCTTAAACCTGTGCTTTAACTAACATGTCTTCACAGCCAGCCCAGTAATTGAGGTCAGGGTAGTTGAGATCCCTTTCCACTTCCATGCACAACCTTTTTCTCCTGCATTTTCTCGTGATGGATTCGAAGTCTTTTCGAGCTGGAGCGCTGGAGTCCATCCACTCTATAGTAACTATCTCAGTTATATAATCTATGTCGCTGTATAGCGATGTATGGATTAAAAGAAAGAAAGAAATTTTTCTCTTAGCTACCAGGCGCTTCCTTATCTGGTCAAAGTATTGGGAAAACCATAAAGCGCCTTAGATGGAGCTTGCCGATGCGGCTGAGCTCCAGATTCCTCCTTGGGTGCTAGGGTGGAGGAAATGATAGGACCGTGGCTTGCCACAGTCCTAACACAGCCTTTGGAGGATGGTGAACCATGGCCCGCCACAGTTTTACCTCCTCTCGACAATGCAGGAGCCTTGCCGATAGTCGGTGCAGTCACCGTTCTACCGCCCGGTATTAAAGGAGTACCGGCCTCGGGTTTTGTTTTGTTTAATGGTTTTTCCATAATGTGGTCCCACGAGTAGCGGAGAAAGGGTGGTCCGTCTGTACAGATAAGGCTAGCTAATCCGGAGGTCGTCAGGCATCCGGATACTCACCTCGCGACTGAGCTATTTTTGGAGATACTGGGCTCTCAGATAGGTTGACCTTCGGCACGGGTCGTATGACACCTTGAACTATCCTAGGGGGAAAAGGAGTGGTCTGGAAAATTTCTTTTCTGGAAAATTTCGAGATTCATTGACCACACTCAGCCTCTACAAATCGACAAGTTCGATGCTCGCGGTAGAAGATATGCTATGTAACCGCCTATAACCTTTCGTCAACCAACTGATTGGTCCTTGTCAGCTAGTGGCTTGCGACCTTACAACTTCCAATAACATCGTCCAGATTTTGACATTATGTTAGATTTTGGAAAATATCCTGGAATTCAAAATCGTCACTCAATTTTAGGGTCAGCGTATATTGTATACAATTGCTAAATTTGTGCGACTCTTCAGGATGACCATGGAGACAACTCGCTGTTAGATTCGGGAATGTCCTTGTCGGGGCCTTCGATGTGAAAAAAGATTTCCGGCAAGGCGATACGCGGTCATGCGCTTTCTTCAACATCAAACTTGGAAACATTGCGCAAAACTCGCAAACCAACACGACAACCTTTGTTTTTGCCTTTGTTGAAGCCATAGACATTATCGGTAGACCGTAGAGAGCTGTTTGTGAGGCATTCGCAATTACGAGTATTAAAGTAGATACGGCGAAAACTGATCCGGCGGTAAGCGGGGAGAAAACGAAGTACCTGCTGTCATTGACAAAGCAGACACAATAGCGATTACGTGACAATAAACATGTATAATTTAAAAAGTAACTTTTGCTAATCACTGTTACATGTGCTCAGAAGGCAATTGAGTGGCAGAGCCCGTTCTTGGATAACCAAAATTTCGTTCTCTAAACATTGATCGTCCAGACCCTTCTATGGCGTAGAGATATTGACTTTATAAAAGCAATATGAGGAGGCACCTGATTGTTTCGAGTGAAAAGTATTTCAACTGATCTGCATCGAGGGAGAGAGGAGGAGGAACAGTACGGACTGAGCAGTGCATGATTTAAAATGAAAAAGGGTCAGGTGGATACCAAGAGGTATCGCAATTGATTCATGAGGACCCCATAATGGAGTGGAGCCAGCTATTCCTCGCCGAACCAAACATAACCCTACCAGCGCCAGGTTGTGACAATTTGGTTGGTAGTACGTTCCTTTTTTTATATTACACAGCGCGGGTGAATGAAACTTATTGAGGAAGAAAGGAGATGCAGTTCATTGGTCTTAAATATTTGCAATTTATAACAACTAGCACTCCATAGGAACGAATCACGATATTTTAGAGTATGTCCGAAAGTGAGCTTCAAGGTGTACTGATGAGCATTCACAGCGAGACGGTTAAAGTTCGAAGGGACGGGATGGTACTGGCGATTTCTATGGAGCACTGGTGGTGGAAATAGGGATAGAACTGAGTGGACATAATGTCGGTGCTCGAGGGTGTCCATTGACTGCGTGATATTAGTATCACATATGAGCTTTATCGCACGGTTTTGGGCGCACCTGACGACATCAAATATGCCAACTTGTCATCAACACATATACTGAGAATGGAAAGCTTTTCGGTTTCGACGATGCAAATGCCATTCTTGGATAATGGCTGGGTATTTAAATTTCGCTTTAACGACATCAGATAGTATTCCATTTTGGAAGCATTAAATTCTACTCTGTTGATAGTTCCCTAATTGGTTATGCTGTTAATATTGGAATTTAATGAGCTTAACCTACGCTGTTGTCCCCGTCCTACATGCCATGAGTCGTGGACGTGAGTCCAGGAATGAATACGAGAAAGTACTGTCATCAGCAAAGGAATATATTGGATTAGTCAAGAGATCATTAATGAGAATTAATTAGTGTCAGAGACAGAACAGAGCCCTGGGGCACACCAACATTTATTTTGTGAATATTAGACTTGAAGTTGTCCAAGACAACTTGAATTGAACGTTCCGAAAGGTGCATTGAAGAAGAGAGTCATCGATACCAAAAGCATGCATTTTCGACAAAAGAGCCTGATGCCAAGCTCTGTCAAATGACTGCAACTATTTTGCCTTCTCCAGATTTATGTACGCTTTGGTTCCGCTTTTCGGTGAGACATGCCATCAAATCACTAGTGGAGCTGTTGCTACAAAAACCATACTGCCGGTCATTGAGAAGTTTTCGCGTTTCGAAAAATTTCATTAGCTGATGATTTATCAGCGTTTCCATGACATTGGAAAGAAGGGACGTAAGTGCAATGGGTCTGTAGGAAATGAGAGAAGAAGATTCGCCTTTTTTAGGGACGGGCTGGCCCAATGCTGTTTTTCCTCTGCTCAGAAAGAGCCCTAAAGAGCATAAATGATGAAAATGCTTACGCAGTGGTTTTTCCAGCGAGGAAGAACACCTCTTCAGAAGAAGGGGAGATATGCCCACTGGACCAGCAGATTTGTGCTAAGATCTTTAAGTACTCTTGCTGCTATAGGAGTGCGAAAGTGGATTTGTCCCATTGAAGCTTCGACGCACTCAAGTGTAGGCTGGCCACAAAGTGAAGCGCAATGAGATTGGCCTTATCCAAAGAGCTGGCAGCTGGAATGTCATTGTAAATTAGCATTGGGATGGAGTATGATTCATATAATGTATGTTTTTGAAAATATTTGAAATTTCCCCAGTCTAGTTGATCTTTTAGGACCGAAAAAATATTTCTCTAACCCTGACCGCCTCTCTACAGCTCGAGTGGTACCATGTATTTTCTTTTGGTTTGATACTCTTCATCCGATGAGGGATAAAGAATCTCATTTCATATTAGCACGACATCCACATTGTTATCGAGGAAACATAATGAAAAGTTAAAATTCATAAAGAAGCTGTTAAGTCCGCTCCAATTGGCTTTCTCTTATTGCCATACGGCTCTTTTATGAAACTTTTCTCTAACTGTGTGGTAGGTGTACGAGAAATTAGCTGATAAGACACAAGGGGGGGGGGGGCGAAATTAAAAACAAGTCCATGGTGTTGGCGGTATCACTGCCAATGTCTAGTATTCGCGTGGGCTCATTGACAAACTCGGTCAAGTTGTTTTCCGCAATGAAGATCTCAACACACCTTCCATAGGGTGTTGTCTCTCCAGAATGTCGAAGCCGCCGAGAATTGTGTATATTAAAATCGCCCGCAATAACGATTTCAGTATGAGGAGACAGTGACACAATTCTTTGTATGAGCCAGACAGCGCATCGAATTTCAAAGGTCGAATTGCTGTCCAGTTTTGGGCTTCTGTAAATAAAGCAGTAGTGGATGGTTTGCTTACGGAGATGGAATTTTAACCACGTGAAGTTGAATTCCGGATTGGAACATGGATTACATTGTGGTGGAGTTTGGTAAGCTACATAACTACGCACGTAACTGGCGATACCGCGGTAAGAAAGGAATAATGGCACTAGTTCGTAGCAAGGTAGCTTCAAATCAGAGTGATCTGGGAGGTGTGTGTGTGAATCTATCTGCGTTTAACTAAGTGCCAAAACAATCGATCACTGCCCGTGGCGTATGATAAATCCAGTAATGTTAGTGAGAGCTGGGATACCCCAACTGTGTGAATTTTTTGTTTTTTTTTATCTTTGTTAACTGCGCTGCACTAGTTTTTTGTAGATACTGCTTCTGATAGTTTGATGATGGCAACAATCGAGTTTAGCTTCTGTCCTGTTATACGGTATCGTTCCCTCAGAATAGTTCCTTGCTTTTGTGTCATTTTGTAATATTCACATTCTCATCCTTTAATTTGTATTGCTAATTTAATACTTTCCTACTCTAGTGCACCTTTCATCAAAGGGTCCGAGTCCGATCTCATAGGTGGTGTCGACGAACATGTCGTCTTTATTGCGGCTTGTTTTTTCGTGAAGAATTTGTGATTATATGAAAAGAAACCGACTGATTTTGCTATTAGGGAATTAAGGATATCTTTATTACAAGCGTTTGTGAACCATCAACCCGATAATACTCATTGCCAATTGAAAATCCTCTACGAATATTAAAGAGTTAAAGAGTAACTCCAGTTACCCATAGGAATGGCCAGAGGAAAACTATGGAAACCTAAAAACCTGGAAACGCAAACAGAATTGCAAAACATTTCCTATGAAACCTTTTACTCCCATATAGACATTACAACATCCATTAGGCGTACATACGAGTATGTTTACATTTTTCCGCAATCCAAAAATTACCTTTAAAAAGAGGGATTTTTCGATATATAATTTAAGTATGACTTGAATTTTATTTGACCGGATTTTCTCATTCTCCTTATTGGGTAAAGGTCAACCCTTTCTCTATAAACTCCTCTGATGACTATAGTTCATTTAACTCGAACTTAAGTAAAAAAAAAAATGGTAAGTACACTGACTTTTAGAACCACAAGCTCTATTTATTTGTATATAGTGTAACCAAACCAATCGTTTGTATCCGTAGTTCTTTTTATCTAGCGTTAAAAGTTATAGCAACCACCATAAGCTACAACAATGTTGTCATTTTTCAGGCGTCTGTTGTGGGGAAAATATTATAGAATCAACGCACGGAACTACATTTAACTCCTTGCGTTACTACTAAGAAGCTTACGTACGTAGTGAGAAAAAATGTAAAAATACTCATATTCGAAATTGGAACCATAAAACCACTTCACACAACTCTCGCCCTTAACGGCTGTACAGTCATAAACTACAATGCAATATTTTATAGCGGTGGCTTGTGTTTCCTAGTGGAAGTTGTAATTTTTCTTGCCCCCCACGTTCAATGGTGAAAACGTTTAGCGTTTAACGCTTCGATGTCGTCTGTTCGAGAAACTATGTTTGAATGTGGGGCCATAATGCCGAAGAACATGCATGTTTACTAGGTGTAATAAAACCTTTTCAAATCTTTTTTACCACAAGTAGTAATGCAGTTGGATGTTTTTCATTCTTTGATAAAGGAATCAACTATTGCAGTGTTAGAATGTATCTAAAACTTATACGAATCCAAGAACATATCCAACAGAATCAACTCAACAACTCGTGAGCTCAACAGGTATTCTCGTGTATTCGCAAATCAACTCTTAAAGGGTTCTCAGGGTTTAATCAGCCAATAGCAACTTCAACATTTTTGAAGTGGAATACTGATATCAGTTAACACCTGCTTATTCCATCGAAAAGGGGAAAGAAAAACTACTACAATGCTTAATTGTCGTTAGAGGCATACTCAAGCTGGATGTTTTTAATGACCAACATATGAAAAACGATTGCCAGAAGTAGTTCATAATAACTTTATGTTTAAGTATATTCTGGCATATATTTGTATAAAGACCTTACCCTTACAGCTACAAGATAATATCATTTTAAGTATATTTATCTGGTGCTGACTTCTCTAATGTTCCTTAGATGTCGTGCAAGCTTGTTGGGCAAATCTTGTTCGGTGTACATTGTACGTCTTTTTCCATATCAGTTTATTACTGCTGGAAGTTGGTATATCCTTACTTGTTGTCTTTTTGTATGAAGCTGGTGGTTGATCATATTCAGGGAACCGGATCGTCAAAGTACTTAAAGGCTACACTCATCTCGTAGATATCCCTCACCTCAAAAAATTTAATGTCGCTAGTGATGTTTCTTACAGTAGCCTGTTGCACATTCTTGATGTCTTTTCGGTCTGCCTCTTCCATTCCAAAATGTTATACCGTAGCCTTGATTTCTTGTATGTATACATGCGGTAGACAAGTTTTTGTACGCAAAATGATGATGAAAAGTATAAGAAATAAGGATCCTCTAAGCTTGTTTCGGGGATTGTTTACCACACTATGGTAAACGATGTTAATACCTATATATTTATATGTATCTAGAACTTCAATACTTTTTCCTCTGGGTGCATTGGAAAGTCTTGTATATACTCCCCCTAAACTTAATGTTCAGGACTTTAACCGTATCCTCACCAAGTGTTTTGAGCTGAGGTGTCTAGGCCGGAAAGACTCTTTTAGATCGTCCATGTTGAAACGCAGATTTGCAACAATTATGTAAGAAAACCGGTCACTTAGGATTAATTTGGAGAAAAACTGGAATCTTCACAGATCTAAGCAAGAAAAATTTAAGAAGCTCATTCGGATCTCGAAGTGCATCTCTTATACAGACTTAAACACAGAAATGTATAGACCAGCTACTATCAACTCTGAGGAGAATCATCACTGCTAGTCTGGAATTGCCATTCCTGGCCAAAAGCTTCAGTCTGACTTCCTTCATGTTGAAGAACATGGAGAGAATGGTCGATCTCCACGTGCGAAAAACTGCTATGCGAATGCAACATGCCTATCAACGCGACAGATTCTGCGAGAGTTCACTTCAAAATCTGATGGCAGAATTGAAAGTGAAACCGACAAGGAGCGCGAGTTACGTACGTGCAACATACTTATTTCCTACATGCACATATGTAATTCTACAATGCACAATATCATATATTACATCCATTGACTTATACTCATCTACATTACATGCATAACATAAACACAAACATAAGTCTAACATGCACTGCGTACAAGAACCTGTAAATGTATTGTGCATACGAGTACATTCCACTAACACCTCAAAATGTTAAGAAGAAATACTTGTGAGAAGAAACCGTTGTCTTTTTAAGATGATGATAAAAATGTAATTAGTTGAGAACAGTTGATTTTTGGCGATCATGATCGAAGCATAAACCTAGCTTAGACGTAAGAAAAAGGAAAGAGAAAAAATAAAAGTTTTACTTTGATTGGAATCAAGACCATAACTCGCGCCCTTGACATTTTCATCGGTATTGGGATTGAATTGACATCGCAATATTTGAAAGCAAGTTGTCAAACAGACAACATGGCGTAAAAGAATCACTAGTCTTCTGGAACCAGAACTCGTTGCAGTGAAAATACAAAAATTGATTTACCCTGTGTCCAGAAACGGTTTCGGCCAGAAAACCAGCTGTCTCCAGTTGCGCACAAGAAGTTGGTTCAGGTCTCCTTTCAGATGAGGTTGTCCTTTACTAGGTTGTCCCTCTGGATTGGAGTCAACAACTTTCCAGCTCTGACACCGATGTCCATGCGCTCAAGGTGACCTAGTCATCTAAGCCGGGTTATTCGATTTTTTCTGACAAAATCGTCATCGCTGTACAGTCATACAATTCGCTATTAAAACGTCTGCTCCATCCTTTAGTGATGCTAACGGGACCGAAAATTACTTTTCTTTCCAAGCGCCCGAGAGCATTTTCTTTCACTTTCGTGAGTTCCCAAGCTTCTGCGCCATAAATCAGGACTGGGATGTTTTCCTTAGTTGCTCGAAAAGTGATTTTTACTCAATGTCTTCTAAGCCCCAAAAAAGTGATTCAGATCGTGCCTCTAGAATTGACTTGTGAGTTTCGCTTAATCCTTTCAATAATGAACCTGAACATGTGCTCTCCATCGTCATCTTGCATAGCCGAACGAGCTTGGCAGAGATGCCAAAACTAGACATAGCATGGCTGTAAAGATCATTTCTATAGATTTGCCGTAATGCGAAAGTTCGATCTATGCGCGCTCTCTGATTGCCTTCGTCTTCCGGTAAATTTTCCTGCAACAAGGTTTACTCACTTTCCGTTGCAAAGTTTTTTCGGTCCATCTTTTTGTATGAGTGGGAATACCGGGCCCTGGCGAAGGTGGAGGGCAGCCAAGGGCTCATCAGCCAGTGGTACACCAACACCAGATCACGGAAAGTAACATGGGTCTTAGGACTGTTTTCTCCTCAAAAGAGAACGAGCGGTTCGGTCAGTGAAGCCCTAAGGACTGTAGGGAGGTCACCAGGAACAGCAATGTCGGAGCTCGTAGGGTAGACGGGAGACTCTCAATGGGAAGTATCATACAGGACATTGGAAAGACGCTAACGTGTGGGTACGGACGGTTCTTTCAAGCCAGATACTCGAACACTGTGATGACGGGTGGGGGTGCTTACACCCCAACAAAAGCCAAGTAACAGTGAGGTTGGAAGAATAACAGATACCGCAATCCATGTGGGTACAAGCAAGAGCATCACATCTCACAATTCATGTGGATGGAGCTGGGAGAGAACAAGGCGGTAGGTGGGTGAAGGGACGACGATATCTTTTGTAGTTACACAACGGGGGAGCAACAGTTGTGCCTAGCCTTAAAAATCAGGTTCTTTCTGAGCTAGCATGCACTGACGGAGCACCGAATTAACATAAGTGGCATGTAGGTGCATGGCCAAGAAATATGTCAGCCTCCAACGAGGGAACAAAGAACAGCATCAAAGAAGAAAGAGCGTAACAGAATAGAAATGCAACACTAATAAACAAATTATAAAACCGGTCGAAGTCAGAGGGCAGAAAGGCTCAGAAATGAAATAAGCATACAAAACAAATAAATAATTTTAAGGAGTGACACGTTATCGGTCAGTTCCCATTCCTCAAAATCTGAATGCCGATCACCGGAGTAGTCAAGGGACTGGGAAAAAGTTGATGACGGCACGGATACTTAGCTTTATTAGGATCGGCGATCCAGATCCAGATCCAGGATAGCTGGATCGGGATATACTTACTTAACCTTTCTTTCGTCCCAACACTCCAGCTATCTTTCGATTGGGTTTCACAAACTTCCCTAAACTCTCTCAGTGGCGTTCCTAGTTATGACGGATAGCGAGAGCGATTTCAGAGACTGGGGTGTTTAGAATGGAACTGAAAATCGGAAAGATTGAGAGCCATAATGGACACGGGTACATACTAGCAAAACCTACTATTATTATACCTAATAAATGTGTGTGTGAGTCTGGCGGGAGTTTGTGGAAATTAAAAGATTTGGAAGTCACTTTGGTGACAACCAGCGACTAGATTTTTGGATTCCCAATTTTAGTAAAGAAAAATAGAGGAGCAGGATAAAGGCCAGATTATTTCTGGTTTTTTTTCTATGATCCAGAAAGCAAATTATTTTCTTATGGGCATGCCTTATACACGTATAATTCCAGGCAGTGTTAGAATCACAAAGTAACAGGAGTATATAACTTGCCTCCACACCTCCCACAAAGCATTCATACTTAAATCTGTAATTTTATGCGAGTTCTAAGTTCGAGTTCATAACATAAGAAGTTTACTCTTGGTCATGGGCTTTGCGTCTATCTAATTAGCAGTGTTCCGTTTCTCTTTCATCCGCATTCCGACCTCGACATTCAGTTCACCTTGTTCGATATATACGAGAACATCCATTTAATATTTCGTGAGCGAGTTACCATTTCATTTTGTTTTACGGATTATCTTATTTCCAATTCACTTTCGATTCGATTTCCTTACCCACAATTTACGATAAGACGATAAAAGTTTCACCTGAAAGCTGGCAAATGTAAATTTTCCAAATGCTGTCGTCGTATGGCTTCTCCGTGTCGGAGGGTTATATTCTGCAAAGGGATGCCTTTAGATAGCCCAACACTTGACATACGGATACTCGCATCCAACAAAAGACAATTAATTATCCATTAAACGGAGTCGGTTGGGGTGGATACGAGTACTAGCACCACCTTACAAAGAAATACGTCAAACCTTCACATAAATCCATTAAAAAGAGTAAAATCAATTCTTCAATAGACGTTAGTCACTATGCGGAAGAACAAGAGATCCCAGGAAAGTCCAAGGCAAAATAGTTTACGAAGGTTTGTGCTAATGCGAAAACGAAGGCATTCACAGCAACGTGCTTTGCAAATAGCTACATATATAGATATTCGTACCGAGCAAAGTGAATGCCATAAGACTATTATGGGATGGTTTCGGTATTTCTTTGGACATGTGAAGAAACGAGTCTGAGTAACGATAGCTCATTTTAGCATCAAACATGGATTGGAACTGTTGAAGGCGGACATTATCTAGAACACTCGACACGAGCATGGACATGTGTCACAAAAATGCTTTATCGATTTGTTGCCGTACGGGGTATTTCTCTTTGAGGATTTATTTTTCACCTCAAAATAAAACCCCAAACCGGTGGTGGCCGGTGAAATTGAAATACGCATACATCAACCGCCTCCTGTTCTTTGTTATCCAGACTATCGGATATTAAAATGGCAGTATACCGAAAAAATGGGAAACCCATTGAATAGGTACTCGTACTCCTTTAAATTGAAGTAAATCGTCCCGTTAAGGCAGTCAACCGCATACATTGATCTAAAGCTTTTTGGTCACACGTGACTGGACTCGAAATTCCATTTAGATCTACTCGTACCCGAAGCGAGTCCCTTTCGGATTAGATTTCCTCTAAATTAATAATGAAAAAGGTTCGCTCACATCAAAAATGTACAACTTACGAGTAGATTCCAAGAAAGGGCCGTGGTTACTCCTTTGGTATTCTTAGGTACGGAATACCCGTAGCACTTTTATTCAATTCTAAGCCGGAAAGGAACAGTTCCTCTTATTATTTACAGTTTATCAGGAAACGTCAAGGATTATACTTGTCATTACATTTTTTTGCTAGGTTAACTTTTCACAGAAATTTATTCTCGGACGAAAAGTGTGGTATGATTCAGAGTGTAATTATAGAATTAATTTTAAAGAACTGAATTTATATGACAAAGTTTACTTAACATATTCATCTGTGTATGTATGAAGTTCCATTGTGGATGGATCTGCGCCTCTACCGGTATAAATTCCTCCAACAAGTCTGGTAAATTGCAAACTGGCTCAAGATTTACACATTTGAATTTACCTATTTTCATAGGAACATGTTCGTCTAACAAGTGTCCAGCTTTAGTCTGGACTGTACATTTTCAAAATCGGGTATGGGAAGTTGTTTTTCATCACCTATCTTCCATTGCGGCGACTTCCCTGTGGTGCTCGATTAAAGCACAAAAGCACGCCCGACAGCAAACTTCTTACAGCATTTCTTTGTTTTAACGTCTAATCTGCCTAAGTCTTTGTTGCTCCTCAGGATTATTAATTGATTATAAGAAATCGTGTTTCCATATGGATTTTTTGATGAATTACGCGGGAGCTAATGCAAGATTACCATCGCTAAGTATATATGTATGATATGAGAACAAACTTTTCGATTTCGGTACCACTAGTGCTCCGCTTTCCGAAGTAATGAATATCACATATGATGATTTCTTTTTAACTTATCTTTATGTTTAGGGCAATATTTGCACGTGTTTTTAGAACTCACCGAATCTTTCTTCAACAGTGTCATCTTTTTTGACGTATTAGTGTGCGACAGAGTATTAAAAACCCAACAGTATGTCAGAGAGTGAAAAAGACTATTTTAATGTGGACATGGCAGAGATACAAAATACTGGTTTTGTCAAGTCTTTGAAAGGGCCTCTCAGATAGACACAGTTGCTTCTGGACCTTTCCCGGTGCGAGTTGGATAAACCATTTATTATTTTGTCAACAAGGTCACCATTATGTCACCATCTGTGCTTATCTCTAACACGTACCGTAGAAGGTTTCCAAATCCATGTTGCGCACCATTCTATTTTAACCAATTATATTCGCATCTATATGGTTAGAATTTTATCCTACTCCAATAATGACAACTTTCTAACTACTTCCGAGTTATCACAGTCGTAAAGCTTCTAAACTTTGCATATTTATACAACATACACGGAGTAAGCTATTTTTGTTGTTTTTTTTTAAGGAAAACTAATTCATGAAAGTGCTGTTGAAATGCGGCTACGATTATGTACGCATTAATAAGAAATTCGTTCTTAAAATATGTCCTTCGGGCATAGCTCCAGATATTGTAGTACCGAGGTAGCTTTTGATATCCTTATGCTGGAATAGCACGAGTGATGTTTTCCTTTTCTTCTCACCTGTTCTCACACATTATTTATCACAGTGGTCGGTTATCTGAAACCTTTTTGTTAACTTTCTTGATGACGGGAAGACCAGTTCGTACAGATGATTTTAACGTTCAAGCGCACACCGTTAAACTTTTTTTTTGTTTTGTCCATGTCAAAGTATATTTTAATGGACATTCGGCGTCTGAATCGGGTGGCCATCAAAAAGCCATACCTTCGATCGAATTGGTTCTTGCTTAGACATTTTGAAGGCAGCCTAAAAGACTGACAATTGTAATTATATTTCTCGGAGTTCCGATTTTAGCTAGCTATATGTCATCATCTTTTGCAGCCTCTATATCTCCAAAATAGTTCTCCAAACAATTCTTCAATACCAATATTTGAGCATTAAAATTACGAACTTGATTTTTATGTCGTGCTTTCAAGAAGTCGTTCAAGTCGTTCTTATTGTTCGTGTGAATATATAAAACTTATATTAATGAATTTAGTGAAAACACAAACACAAAGCAATGTCTTGTTGGCTTACTAACTCGAGTCCTCATATGTGCCATCCTGTGTAGCAATTTTTGTATGTTTTGCTTAAAGTTTTCTCACCGCATTGTGTGCAAACATTTTAATAATAACGAGACCTGCGTCTCTTCCGTCACTTCAATAATTTTATATGCATCGTACAATACATCGTTTCACAGAAGTGACGAATTTGGATATGAATTTACATAGCTCGTCAGCATAGATGCTGTCAGATATCAAAAAACGATAAAAAGACAGTGATTGAACTGAAATTTGTGGGTTTTTTCTAAGATCTACCGAGGGTAAATATTCACGCTCACATAGTGCAACCAGAAGATGGAATCTTTGTAGGTGATATTAAAGAGACTTAAAGAAACTTAAAAGTTCGATTCCAGCTTAAAAATCTTGAAAATCGCTCAAACAATGGCTATGATTCGAATCATCTGACATTCTTTCGTTCGACCATATCTTGCAAAGATTTTAATGCATGCTTCCTAAAAAGTCATATCCAGGTACTTTAAACAAATCTGTGGGTAAGCTGCGAGATTCAGAAGCCTATTTGGACTTAAGTTGGTGGGTGGAATTAGTGGCTATTGTCGTGCGTCAGAGGCACTTTGAAAAAATAAAGGAACAAGGGGTGTTTGGAATATCCGCAACAGTACCTTGGCTATGACGAAGTAGTCAATATTAACACATCAATCATGCGGAAGAAGCAGCTTGGATCCATTGCAATGTGATCAATTTAGTTTACGAGTATGATTGATTGATAGGGAGTCTTCCATGTTTCTTTGTGAATATTGGTATCGTCCAGGCTTTACTTTAAAACAGTATCACCAAAGACATAATCCCTTTCTAGCTTTGGATTAAAATCGCTTGGGCCAACCTTAACTTTTTATCTAGGGAGCTGCACGTACGTTTTGTCCAAGAACTCATTATCTTTGATGTCATCGTCTTTTTCCTTGTGCACATATTAGCCTGATGTTGACAAATTTCAACTTGACTCGAATTACCATGAAGGGAATCACTGTCCTGATAGTGTTTGCATTTGTTTTTATTTTTTTGTAAAGGATCCTATCCGCTAATTTACTTTGAGGGATCGTCCTATGACTTTGTTGCTATAATAAAGGGTCCGCCATCTAACATATTTTTCAACTAGTGCTTATTTCGTGAATGGTAACACTTAGCTCATATATGATTTGACAGATAATTAGTTTTATCCTTCCGCTGAACGAATATGGTTGTGTATATGCGTGATCAACGCTGGGAAATATTGCCTGCGATCGACTTAGAGAAGATGCCGATTTTGCCAAAAAAATCATCTTTTCAGATGAAGCTCATTTTGATCTTGGCGGGTATGTAAACAAGCAAAATTGTCGCATTTGGGGCACAGAAAATCCGCACGCATACATTGAAAAGCCGACACACCCAAAACGAGTCACTGTTTGGTGCGGATCTTGGTCCAGAGGTATAATTGGGTCATTTTTCTTCGAAAATGAGCAAGGAGTGGCCGTTACAGTCAATGGCGATCGTTATCGGGCCATGTTGAACGAATTTTTGTTCAAAAAAATTGAAGAGGAGGATATTGGCAACATTTGGTTTCAACAGGACGGCGCTACGTGCCACACAGCCGAAGCTACACTCGATGTTTTGCGCCCTGTTTTTGAAGATCGCATTATCAGCCGCAGAGCTGATGTCGTTTGGCCACCTCGGAGCTGCGATTTGACACCGTTGGACTATTATTTGTGGGGTGCCGTAAAAGATAAGTGTTACGCCGACAAGCCAGAGACAATTGACGCTTTAAAGGACAATATTCGTGAAGCCATTGGTGAAAAACAGCTGCACACAATCGATAATGTGCTTAAAAATTGGACCGATCGTGTAGGCTACTGCATGGCCAGCCGAGGCAGCCATTTGAATGAAATTATTTTCCATTATTAACCGGAAGGATAAAGCTAATTATCTGTCAAATCAGACATCAGCTAAGTGTTACCATTCACGAAATAAGCACTAGTTGAAAAAAAAAAATGTTAGAGGGCGGACCCTTTATAAAACTTATATTAATGAATTTAGTGAAAACACAAACACAAAGCAATGCCTTGTTGGCTTACTAACTCGAGTCCTCATATGTGCCATCCTGTGTAGCAATTTTTGTATGTTTTGCTTAAAGTTTTCTCACCGCATTGTGTGCAAACATTTTAATAATAACGAGACCTGCGTCTCTTCCGTCACTTCAATAATTTTATATGCATCGTACAATACATCGTTTCGCAGAAGTGACGAATTTGGATATGAATTTACATAGCTCGTCAGCATAGATGCTGTCAGATATCAAAAAACGATAAAAAGACAGTGATTGAACTGAAATTTGTGGGTTTTTTCTAAGATCTACCGAGGGTAAATATTCACGCTCACATAGTGCAACCAGAAGATGGAATCTTTGTAGGTGATATTAAAGAGACTTAAAGAAACTTGAAAGTTCGATTCCAGCTTAAAAATCTTGAAAATCGCGCAAACAATGGCTATGATTCGAATCATCTGACATTCTTTCGTTCGACCATATCTTGCAAAGATTTTAATGCATGCTTCCTAAAAAGTCATATCCAGGTACTTTAAACAAATCTGTGGGTAAGCTGCCAGATTCAAAAGCCTATTTGGACTTAAGTTGGTGGGTGGAATTAGTGGCTATTGTCGTGCGTCAGAGGCACTTTGAAAAAATCAAGGGACAAGGGGTGTTTGGAATATCCGCAACAGTACCTTGGCTATGACGAAGTAGTCAATATTAACACATCAATCATGCGGAAGAAGCAGCTTGGATCCATTGCAATGTGATCAATTTAGTTTATGATTGATTGATAGGGAGTCTTCCATGTTTCTTTGTGAATATTGGTATCGTCCAGGCTTTACTTTAAAACAGTATCACCAAAGACATAATCCCTTTCTAGCTTTGGATTAAAATCGGTTGGGTCAACCTTAACTTTTTATCTAGGGCGCTGCACGTACGTTTTGTCCAAGAACTCATTATCTTTGATATCATTCGTCTTTTTCCTTGTGCACATATTAGCCTGATGTTGACAAATTTCAACTTGACTCGAATTACCACGAAGGGAATCACTGTCCTGATAGTGTTTGCATGGGTCGTCAACATAAACCCATTCATGTCCTAACTTTGAAAAAAGTGATATCTGCTTTGCAGCAATCTGAGGTTGAAGGATATTGTAGTCAGTAAACTACTTTGGGCTTATGAGAACTATCGTTGACCCATGAACAATGTATCTGCCACCATCTCTATTTCAGAACTGGCTAATGTTGAATATTCTTACTTACTTTGCTTCCAAATATGTTGAAGTAGCTCACAGTAACGCTTACGTCGCGTTAATATATTCGATGTTCGGCCTTCTTCTGATGCTGTGGCATTTCCAATTATTTCCGCTAATTTACTTTGAGGGATCGTCCTATGCCTTTGTTGCTATAATATTTTCTGTTTGCTCCAACATTCATACTTTTTAGTGAAGCAAGCTGCATATAGCTATAGTTATTTCACCGGACCATTGGGCTATTTACTGCGGAAACTGAACTAAATATTGGCTTTCATGTCTTTGAATCCAGAGTTGTATGGATTATCTAAGTAACCGACTTCAACGTAAAAATTTGAAAAAGGGCCACAAGTTGTAGGCAGATAATTGAAAAATGTTTAGATGAGTTAGCACCACAGGAGTAATGTCACTTTGTGTAAAAATGTTAAAATAACTCTAAAAGTCATTCCCAGCCTTTTCTCTTTTATTTAAAAGCAAGTAAACATTTATTATTTAAAGAAGAAAGAGGCATAAAATTATAAATGCACCCTCACTCCTACATGTTTATTTTTGTTTTCCAAATTAAATCAAAATTGTAGAACAAACATTTTATGAATATTTTTCCTAATTTACAAGCCCGGTCATAATCAACGCTTTGCATACAAAAATGCTCCCAGTTTTTTCGTTTAGATTCAATATCCGTATTTGTATTCAAAAGGAATTTGCATAAAGTATTGTGCGTTCCAGGCTCTTTGCCTTCATAATTTTTTTCTTATTTACTGCTGTTATAGCGCTGGAATATTGATGTATGTTTTCTGCAGCACCTGGTTCCAGTTGGTAAAAAAGTGAATCAATTTCTCTTGATAATTGAGCGATAAGTTTTTTTTTTTTTTTTGCTTGTAACAAACTTGCAAATGATGGCAATGACTTGTTGATGAGTGCGAAAATGAAAGTAAGAAGTGTCGGCATCTGAAAAATGATGGAAAGACTCATTTGGGTTTTGAAATAAAAAAAAATCTAGTCTACGCAGCAATATAGCACACAGCGTCATCCTACTGGAAATACTTATCGTTGTCCGAATACGTTGGCCATTTTTTGTTAAGATCGCATTTTGAAAAAAAAGAGACTGATGATGCTACCAGTATTTCATTAGCCTCTTCTAGTCTCGCTCATTAAATGGCAATTTTGCCAGCTCACAAACCAGTTAGCTGTGAGGCTCGTAACTACTTAAACAACATTTTTTGAATTACAATAATTATTGCCTTCAAGTACAATCGGCGAACTACTGTCACAGGTCATGATTTCGGAGCTTTAGTCCTTCCACCAGCTGGATCTTATGGTATAAGCCGAGATCTTTTTGCGAAATTGTCCACCTCGACTCTGAATGTCCACCGAATGAAAATTCAGAACGGCTTCAGTATTTTGCTGTTCGCACATTATATTGACGCATTGTTGGTTGTGCATCATCTAAAGTATAATTGTATGTATCTATACATTGCGTGAATTAAGCCCAAGTTTCTAAATAAGTTTGGATGACAAAGGATCGTATGAGTCTATTTATGATGGCTTATTTTACAATACGGAACATAAGAGCTAAAAATAACAAAATGGTTAGAATTTTATCAATATTTAAGGATCTAACAGTCAGAACAAAACACTCTTAATTTCATCACCATAAGCTGCGAGAACAAAGAGAAAGCTGGTCGGTAGAAGTCACACGATCTGAAACTAATCAATCTCGCGCAGCTAATAATTTCTCCTATTTTTCTGTTTCAAGGTTGGTAAGAAGGAAGAGATTTTGAATAGCCTTTCAGACTACAATGCCAGGATGAGACCAATACTAAGGCCAGAAATAATTCGAGTTCTACTAGATGAAAATTGGTCAAAGCTATTGGTTAAAACAAACCGGTGTTAGATTCCCATGCAAGATGCATTGATATAATCGGCATCATAGCAAATCCTGGACACAGTTTATAAGTCTAATAGCATCTAGGAACACTGCGATGAAATATTAAAACCGGTACATAATTACCTTTTTTATTAGAACTACAAACGACCTAAGCGGCACTAGCGTATCTTCCATATAATGGTTTCAGTGACAGATGAGGACATAGAATACGCCTTTACGTACCACAATGCCTTCAGATGACTTACTATCGATGGCATATGTTCTGCTATGCAGAAAGATATAGCTCAGCTACTACCAATTCTGAATAGAATCTTCATTGCTTGCAACGAATGGTTAAGCTTCATGCATACACTTTCTGTCTAAGACTCAACATACATACTTAGCTCGAAAATCTTGTAGAACCGAACAGGTACTCAACATGAGTAGTACCTTGGTGAATTTTTATCAACATTTAAAGTGCCTTAAAGTGTGTGGTCAATAAGTGTTGGTCTCAGCCTTGTCTTATCTGATATGTTTTTTTTTTCTTTGGCCATTTGCTTGACGCTCTCACATGTCTACGTTCTCACATATGCAGATGTTGCTATACTAACTATTAGATTCTACCTGGAGGCTACTTTTGCAATGGGCAGCGGCAGTAATTCCCCTCAAATCAGAAGTTATTCCTTTCTCGAGAATGAGAAGTCTGTCCTTTCAATTTGTCCGATATAATTCGTAATTACACAACTCCTCAATTCAACATTTAACCATTGCGTAATTATTTATTTTTCATTCGAAGTAAATCACATGATGCTAAAATAGTGAACCGCTAAGTAGACTTTCCGTTCCTCATTTGCACATGCCTGACTGTGCGAGTACATACTCATACAATACATACGAGTACATCTTGTACCTCTCGAATATTGTCTTTCTTCATGCCTAGTCATTTTAATTATCTGCAATTAGTACATTAGGATTTGTGCATAGTACATAGATACTCGTACATTGCTTAGATAATAGAAAGATCACTCATGAATACCATCAGGGTGTCTAGCTGATCAAATTATTAAGCAAATGAGGGAACTAAGACATACGGTGTACGAAATTGTGCTCCTCAAAAATGCTACAATTAAAATTTGTCAAATGTAGCGACTCAGATTTTTGTAAAATTTTCGGAATCATTTAGTGTCTAAAATCGGTGTCTTTTTTTTTCCTTGTAACAACCTCTAGCGAATATTTATAAATAAATTATAAAGTATCTGAAATAATAATTTTTTTTTCTCTCCTTCTAGGTAAGACATTCGGATCGATTGTTTATATTTTATTTTACTTGAGCATATTTAAGTGAGTATTCGAGATATGAGATTTTACACACAGAGTGTGTGGCTTACATGCAATAAAAAAAATTAAATGATATATCTACCTATTAGTTGTCGTTTGTTGAAAACCTTTTTTTTATTTTCACTTTTTATTTAAAAAATTGTCCAAAATGTAATTTCATTTACTGATTATAACTGTTTCCTATCGTTTTGGAAGTATGTCCAATCCATTGGAGAAGAAGTCCTCGCTTTGGCGGTGAAAAATTGTCAATTGTCAAACTGCCATTTACAAAAATTTAAATATTAATTTTTATCAGAAAAGTTTAGTAAAGATCGGATAGATAGTAATGTAGGGGTAATGTGTTCAAAATACAGAACAATGTGCAATAACGATCAGCATTTACCGTTTCATTTTATTTAAGCAGCACATAGTACAATAGATCCTTGGGGATTTTGCCTTGTTCTGATGCATATCAGATTCCGATATTGAAACGTAGCCTTTTTTATGAATTATCCACTTTACATCCCCAGAAACGAAGAGGTCCAAAAACGACTTCCCTTTCTGACGAGCAATGTTTGAAACACATATAATATAAAATCGATCCACTACAATTTGCTGCTTAATTTTGTGTTACCTATGTTATACAGAAAGAAAGCGAAAAATCAGTGATTTTGATGAATTCTAACGCAGTTGTCTGATAAAATCCAAGCCTGGAGGCTATCTACGGAAGTTAACGCAAAATTTTTCTCAGCGGGGTTCATTTGTAAAAGAAAACAAACCCCGAACAAAATTTTCAAAACGACTGAGCTTTTACTGCTGGCTCCCTAGCAACATTTGCTATGAAAGCAAGGCAGCAAGTAAGCGACTTAATGGTATGAGTATCCAACAGGCACGGTAAGGAGGTCTCCATCTTAGATCAAAAGTATTTCGAATTCAGAATCGCATGTGAAGTGTCTCGCTTTCCCTAATACGGCTCGCTCTACTTTAACTTGCCTTGATATTCACTTCCCTTGATATTCACATCAATTTTCAAAGAAATCTTCAATTTAAAGTGAAGTAATCTCCGGTACAACAAGCATTGGAGTTTTGATGATTTTGAGAACGCCGATTGTCATTTGACTCCAGCCTTATAGACATGCAATGACTAACTGATGCAATGACACCCGAATTCCTTCTGCCGAAAAAAAATTAAATTGATTTTCCCTATGCCTTGGAACAATTTCGGTTAGGATAAGAGTCATTTGTTGAAAGAATGGGTAGTAGAGGTAGCTTAGCGAACTGGATTAAGGACTACCTTTCCTCGATGACATTTCGCATTAAAATGTGCGTAAACGCACATCGACAAGCTGCAAAATATACAGGACAGAGCTGGGAATAATAATAATACCAGCAACATACGAACTATAAAAGTGAAGCAGACCTACGAAAGTGAGTCTACTCGTATCATCGGAGTATTTTGACGATCCAAGTCTTCGGATACAAATCAAACTCAAATTTCCGAGGGGATACACTCGCTTTCAATAATCATAAATGAATACAGAAAATTAAGTCTAAGTTACACTGTGCAGAATCTACTCAGCAGAAAAAATAAATTTTTATAGGCAAACTCATATTAATTTCAAAAAATATATACTCTAATGTATTATATTAATGCTGACCAAAAAAAAATTTAATAAATGTGAATGTACAAAAGTCTCCATATTAAAAAATAAAACTAATGTTAATGATACCTGTTTGAAATAAGAAAATAAATAAATAGGAATAATAGTCGTCCCGAAGCACAGTGGGACAGAATAGGCTCAAAGTTGGCATCAAATCAACCAATAAAGCTAGGAGGCTAAAATTTCGTCTGCTTATTCGTGAAGATGTGTATAAGAAAATATCCAGTCCACTCATGGCCACGCCCACAAAAACGCCCCATAAAAGGAAAAAACACTTCTTCAGTTACAATTTTGTATAAAATCGATTTATTAATATTATCTACATATGTATATGAATATATATTATTATTATTATTAATTATAATTTGTAACGGAATCTTCATGTTCATCTTCACTATTGTCATCTTCGTCATCATCACTGCCTTCTTGATAAGCGAAGCTTTAAGTAAATTCAATATTTCCTCGGGTAGGTGTTGATGTTTTTTGTTGGGTAGTTTCCTCTTGCTGGTAATTATTGGATCGGAACTTATTAAAAAAGGGTTAAAAACATCTATATTAGTTTTTCCACGACTAGATTTTCGCGAATGATGCTCTCGATAGTTTTTGAAGTCCTTGTTTCGTGCTTTTTGGGCTTCCTCTGTCAGTTGGCCAATGGGTAATAAAGCATGAAATATTATTTCTGGTTCATGAATGAAATATTTGTGGACCGTGGGTAGCATGTTATACCAGGGATACTTCTCTACATAATATTTGGCTGTATCATGCGAAAATTTCCTAAACTTCTTGACATCAATTTCAAAGCCACTAGATACAGCTACCATAATAATATGCATCTTTTTAATCAGCTATACATCAACTTTGGTTATGTCTGCAGAAGTGTCTGGATTTTGAAAAAAACGTCTGGCTGTATTTCCATCATTAAAATTACCAAATCCGGGCTTTAGTTTGTCTACTATCAAGCCACATCTACATCTGAATTCTTTTTGGATCCGAGCATTATTTTCCGCAACAATTGTATCGAGCCATGAAGAACGGATAGGCCAAACTCCAAGTTCTCGGTTTCAACTTTTCGTGCAATCATATCCTCTATATAATTGAACTGTTTAGAAGTTGCGCCACACAAATAGCATTTTTGTGTTGATGACGTCTCCGCAAGAGCTTTGTACGCAATCATAGTAAAAACTAAGTTATGATTAACAAGCAGCGATCTTCCTTCAATCAGCGCTGCTGTCTTTTGCAACTCTTTTATTTGCTGAACTACTCTGTTCTTTTTCTGTTGACTGGATTTTTCTGTTGACTCTTTTACGAACTCGATTTTTAAAGGCCTGCAGTATCTTGTAGGAGCCGGTCGCGGATTTTGCCAAACAATTTTTGCATCACAGGTTAGTCGAAGTGGAACAACACAGGTTATGAAGACAGATGTTCGAAACGCTCAGAGGAAGAAAGAAAAATCGAAAATAAAATAACCAACGCACAGATTAATTTATTCTTAAAAATGGACTGTATTCTGCTCTTAACAAAATGATAATAACAATATAAAACAACCCGCTTCGCATTATATACACAACGATGGTTGTTGGTTCCGTTGTAAATGTGTCGTCCGATGTGGAAGATGATAAGCGAACAGTCGAATGTTATCGCTTGTTCCTCTTTTGCTCGTCCTTCTTTGCGCCTCGTGAAGCGGTATTCCATCTGCTGCCTGTTACTCGTGGCAGTGGTTTTCCCTGCAATTTGGTCTGTTTATGCACATTTGTGGCCACCTGGTGTTGTTTGTGTTTGGAATTTGTGCACATTGCTGCTCTGCCTGGATTGTTTATTGCTCTTGTCGCCAACATACATGATAATTATGTGTGATGGTTTAATTGCTCTTTGTCGATTCTCGACATTCCGCCCCCAATTGAAGGCTCGTCTTCAATTCCCGGTCGTTGAATCGTTCTTGGGAAGGATGCATAGTTTCTGCACAGGACGCACTAGTGTCGTATGCTCCATTCTGATGTCTGCGCTTCGCACAAGTCCATCTCTGCCCTTATGAACTGCGGCCACTCGTCCGAGAGGCCACGCTGTAGGTGGCGTGTTCTCATGTTTGACAAGTACAAGATCCCCGATCTCTACATTGTCGCGCTGCTCTCTCCACTTAAATCGCTGCTGTAACGTGTGGATGTAATCCTCGCTCCATTTCTTCCAAAAATGTTGCTGCATCTGATGGATTATCGTCCACAGCTTAAGTCGGCTGCTAGGAATCTCGCTGACGTCTGCGGTAAGTGGTTGCACAATTTGCTCACCAATCAGGAAATGTCCAGGAGTGAGTGCACTACAGTCTCTTGGATCATCTGAAAGCGCACAGATTGGTCGCGAGTTGAGGCATGCCTCAATTTGCACTAATGTTGTTGCTAGAGTCTCAAATGTAAAAACCTGCTTGCCCATCACTCTGCGCAGGTGGTGTTTTAGAGACTTGACTCCAGCCTCCCAAATGCCCCCTGAATGTGGCGCACCGGGCACAATGAACTTCCATTGGGTTCCCATGGCTCGTATTTGGTCGAGAGGAAGCTGGTTTCCCCGACGCCTTGCATCTCGCCGCAGTAGTCGGTCTGCACCAACAAACGTTGTGGCATTATCGCTCCAAAGCACTGCACACGCACCTCGCCGTCCAGTAAAACGATGGAAAGCGGCGAGAAATGCCTCCGAAGACTGATTGCTCACCAGTTCTAGGTGAATCGCTCTGGTCACCATGCACACGAACACAGCTATGTATCCTTTTTCAATGATCCTTGATCGGCCTGCCCTGGCCTTGATTTGCACTGGTCCGGCGTAATCAACGCCGCTGTGCTTAAAAGCCCTTGCTCTTTGCACACGATCCTTTGGTAGACTGCCCATTAGTTGCTCTGCTACAACTTGATTTTGACGAAAGCAGATCACGCACTTGTCGATCTGAGACCTTACGGCTCGTCTCAAAGTCGGAATCCAGAATTTTTGACGAATGTATTGAATGCAAAGTTGCGCTCCGCCATGCAAGGTTTTGCAATGCGCTTCTCTGATGATGAGACCGCTCAACTTGCTTCGCGCTGGTAGGATGACTGGATGGATGCTTGAATAGGGTAGTTCTGCATCACGTAGTCGGCCTCCTACTCTTATAACTCCGTTGGAGTCTACAAATGGGGCTAGCGTCGCAATGCTGCTGCCTTTGCTGACTGGTTTGTTCCTTTCCAACAGCTGTAGCTCCTCGCCGTACGCCTGTCGTTGTGTTAATTTCACCCAGTAGGTCAAAGCTTCTTCTTGCTCGATTGGCGTCACCTCTCCCTGAGACCCTTGCACGCCGCTCCTTCGTGCGAACCGGAATACTAAGGATGTGACCCTTAATACGCTCTGCAGCGTAGATCTGCGCTCCAATAAACTCGTTCCGTTGACCGCTAGCTCTGTCGCTACGATTTGAATCAGCCTTCCACAAATGGCTGGTTTTAATGCTGTGTTTACCACGACTCTTTGTTTCGAGGTGAGAGGGGCCTGCACGTTTGGCCACTCCTGCTCCGGACGTTTTAGCCAATGTGGGCCTTCCCACCACATCAATGTATCTTTCAGCTGCGCTGCTGTTATTCCTCTTGATGCTATATCCGCTGGATTGTCGCCCGATGACACATGCTTCCAGGGATGACTCCCCGTCATCTCTTGTATAGAGCTCACTCTATTTGTCTCAAACGTTTTGAGCTCGAAAGGAATTTTGGAAATCCAATGCAGCACCACCATTGAATCGCTCCAGTATGTCCTTGGTATGTTCCGAGGTTTCCATGCTCTGCTCACTTGCTCGACCAGCTTGCACAAAAGATCAGCCGCACACAACTCCAGTCTCGGTATGGAGATGGTCTTCAAAGGTGCTACCCTGGTTTTTGAAGCTACGAGTATACAGCTCGTTCTGCCGTCGCTCGAGGTTGATCGCAGATAAACTGCCGCAGCGTATGCTCTAGCAGATGGAGCCATGGAGCTCTGTTTTGCTCGCTCGTTCAGTGCCCAACCATCTAGGGATGCGTATGTGTTCCAGGTATGGAAGCTGCTCACGAAATGCCTCCCAATCAGGAACCATGGCTGCAGGTATCTGATCATCCCATCTTATTCCGGAGCGCCATAAATCTTGGATGAGGATTTTTGCTCGTACTATGACCGGAGCGAGATATCCATTTGGGTCGTATAGCCTTGCAATCTCGCTAACGACCGCTCGCTTGGTCGACCTTCGTCTGCCCTCGTCGACACGCACCTTAAATTTGATTTCATCGGTTGCTGAATTCCATACTAAGCCAAGTATGGAAGCGTTGAAGCCCTCGGCAATGTTTATCTCATTTGTACTGCTCTCTGCACTGCACAGCTCTGATAGTACGTTCTTGCTTGATGACATGAACTTGGTGAGCTCAAAACCGCCCGCACGTAATGATGCAATGATTTCGTTGCCCAATATGACGGTGTCTTCGTCATCATCTGCTCCAGATAGCATATCATCAACATAGAAGTTGTTTATGACTGCTTCATATGCTGAAGGATATTTGTCCTTGTGATCCTCTGCGCATTGCGTCATCGCTCTTACCGCATTGAAACTGCTCGACTTCATGCCATACGTAACCACTGTCAAGCAAAATTCCTGAAGCTCGTCGTCAGGATTCTCTCTCCAAAATATTCTCTGCAGATCCCACTGGCTCGGATCAACGCGCACTTGCCTGTACATCTTCTGGACGTCTGCTGTTATCGCCACCTTGAAGTACCGGAATCTGGTGATAATTATCGACAAATCGTCCTGAAGTTTTGCTCCTGATAGTTGCAAGTCGTTTAATGACACACCATTATCGGTCTTGCACGAAGCGTCGAAGACAACACGGAATTTCTTCGTGACACAGTGATGAGGAATATAATATATATTTCCACCTGCTCTCGGCTCTTTACTTTTGATAGGTCTCATGTGATCCAGCGCTTGGTATTCACGCATGAAGCTTATGTATCTTTCCCTCAGCTCTGGGTTTGCGCACAATTTCCTTTCCATTTGGAAGAACCTCTTCATGGCTATGGCTCTCGAATTTCCCAAGCTCTCTGCTCTTGGATTAATGGGTATCGTGACCACATATCGTCCAGCTGGATCTCGACCGTGTGTGCTCAGGAAGTTATCCTCGACCCATTTATCCTCCGCCGAAATCGATATTGGTTTGCTCAGCTCTTCTATCTCCCAAAATCTCTTGATTTGCTCGTTTAACAGCACATCTCGTGTCTCCTCGGATGTGACCATGGCTCGAAACGCTCGTTGTTCGTGAAGTCGCAGCTGCCCAAAAATTATCCATCCTAGATGCGTATCCTGTGCCGTCAGTCCGGTATGATGCCTTTTGATGTTTTTCTTGATGACATCCGCCCATACTTGGGCTCCGAGTAAAAGCTCAACTCTGGCGGGTTTGTCGTACGTTGGATCCGCCAACTGCAAGTGGCTCATGTCAATCTTCTGACCTTGTGGCACGTCTGCTATCGGAAGGCACGAGGTAATTCTTTTGATGGTGTACATCTCACAGCTCAGGGAGAAATCCGAATCCACCTCAGACAATAAGGTGATTTGGACAACGCCGGTTAATCTAATTTTTGTTTCAGCACCAATTCCGCTCACCTGAAATTCGCACTTATGCTTTACGATGCCCATTCGCTGGATGCACTGTTCCGTTATCAGGTTAACTTGGCTGCCACTGTCAAGGAGTGCCCTTGTCCGCAATGCTCGCCCAGCACCACTTCTCACCTTGACACAGGCTGTTGCCAATAATGCGCTTGTTCGCTCTGCACTGGCTTGCTCTGCACTGGTTCGCACTGCATTGGTTTGCTCTGCACTGGTTCGCTCTGCACTGGTTCGCACTGCACTGGTTCGCACTGCACTGGTTCGCACTGCACTGGTTCGCACTGCACTGGTTTGCTCTGCACTAGATTGCTCTGCACTGGTTCGCTCTGCACTGGTTTGCTCTGCACTTATGGTGATGCCTCTTTTTACGGGCATTACTTTTTCTATCGATGTTTGAATTGGTGGATTATACTTCGCTTGCTATGCTTGGGGTTGCTCCTTTGAGACGGCAGGTTGCTCGCGCTCCTGACTAACTACAGCCGTCGCTATGACGCCTGTTCGTGGAGTTTTCGACTCTGGACACAAAACACTGTTGTGCCTTTTGTTGCACCTGCGACAACTGCCGGTTTGACAACTCGAGGCAATGTGTCCACTTCTCAAGCAATTCGCACATATTTAGTTTCCATTGACGCACTTTGTCAAATCTTGACTGTACTGAAAGTGCCAGAAGTCTTGGCATCGGTACAACGCGTGCTCTGCTTCTATCTCCCACTATGCGTACATGGCACTGCACTTGGTTTTGTGAACGGGGTTCCTGCACTAATTGTTAATAGCACTGATTGTGAAACGCACTGTATCAATTGCTCTTTCCGTAAGACCATGCACAAAAACTACAACTCGGGTCGACCCCTCGGAAGTCGCAGTGGTCGCACACAGAATTGAGCTTGAAAGTTTCTCTATTTGACTGTGCGTAATGATAGCACTTTTGTTTCTAATTGTTTTTTTTTTTGTAATTACTGCACAGACTTTTGATTGCCGCTCGTATGGCTTTTGTGGTGAAGCATATATATTTGCACATGCACTTTCACTTGTTGCACTTATTATTTATTATATTTTTTTTTACCGCACAAACTTTCTTCCTCGAATGCCGCTCGTATGGCTTTTTTTTCGCACCGCACGTATGTTGTACTTTCAATAGTACAAAAAACAATTGTTTGCACCTTACAATTAAATTATTCGCACGAGTTCTATCCGGCTCGAAGGACCAAAATGTTCGAAACGCTCAGAGG
Source organism: Volucella bombylans (assembly GCA_949129095.1). Lineage (NCBI taxonomy): Eukaryota > Metazoa > Arthropoda > Insecta > Diptera > Syrphidae > Volucella > Volucella bombylans. The sequence goes on along the minus strand of OX422144.1, from coordinate 49,329,796 downwards.
AAGAAAGAAAAATCGAAAATAAAATAACCAACGCACAGATTAATTTATTCTTAAAAATGGACTGTATTCTGCTCTTAACAAAATGATAATAACAATATAAAACAACCCGCTTCGCATTATATACACAACGATGGTTGTTGGTTCCGTTGTAAATGTGTCGTCCGATGTGGAAGATGATAAGCGAACAGTCGAATGTTATCGCTTGTTCCTCTTTTGCTCGTCCTTCTTTGCGCCTCGTGAAGCGGTATTCCATCTGCTGCCTGTTACTCGTGGCAGTGGTTTCCCTGCAATTGGGTCTGTTTATGCACATTTGTGGCCACCTGGTGTTGTTTGTGTTTGGAATTTGTGCACATTGCTGCTCTGCCTGGATTGTTTGTTGCTCTTGTCGCCAACATACATGATAATTATGTGTGATGGTTTAATTGCTCTTTGTCGATTCTCGACAACAGACGAATCAGATGCTTCAAAACCATGAAAAGCCTGTTTGTAGGAACTATGTCCCGAACATACCTCAAACCCCCACTTTGCCAACAAGCACAGTTTATCTAATTCTTCATTTTTTAGTAAGAGAATGACATCTTTTTGTGATTGCAACAAACGCTGAATAGTGTGGTCAAGTAAGGCCTGCAGAGTAACATCTACCGAAGTTGTGGTAATTGCAATGTGTTCGGAAGGGGGGTAGCATTCTTGTTTTGTGGCTTGAATAATCTTATAAAAAGGAAATTTTTCTGGTGCACTCATTCTAATTATATTATATTGATGCCGAGATATGAATGCTCAACCGCAACTGCAAGCGCATCTTCACCTGACATCTTCAAAGAATTTGTTTCCAACGACTTTTTCTAAGTGCTTCTATATTTCTATGCTCTATCAGGGGTGGTACTTGTAATTTCTTTTAGAACTTTGGAAGCATTTACCTGTCCTTCCGCTCTCAAACCCATTTGAGTAGCACAATTTAATACGGCAACTGGTGTGGTTTCTCGCAATTTCTGAGTCTTTCTTCTTTTAGTTCTTTCGGCACAATCTTCGAAAGGAGTACCACGCTTTTGATCAGGACAACGAAAGAAAGAAATAGAAGTAAATTGCTGTTGCATTTCAGTATGTTCAGCAGATCTCATTATATTAAAAAGCTCTATTCGAGTAATAAGTAGAGTGCTGGAACTAATCCCTAAAGTTGAAATCATCCCAATAAAAACTACAATAAAACTGCCAAACTATTTTTTTCAGAAAGTAATTTTTTTTTAAAAAATCGTACAACAAGAGTTACAAAAAGTAGCACCCAATTTTAAATGTTTATCAAAGTACACCATATAAACAATCAAAAAAATAAAAAACTAAAGCTTGGACGGCTTTGGAACATAATTAATTTCACAAATATTTACCAAACAAAAGCTAAATTAGATATACTGAAACCTGGTACGATAAATGTTACCGTAATTTACAACCAAATGCACTTTCACACAAAAAAAAAAATTCAGCTTAACACATACCTGAGTTTGATGGCTCCATACTAAAAATTTTAACAATCTTCAAGTTTTCAGAAAATTTTTACACACAAAAAATACTACAAACTTTCATTTAACTAGGCACTTGCTATCAGTGAGCATGTATCGCTGGTACTGATGCATTTTTCATGGTATGTGACTAAGATAACGGCATAGGACAGTTAGTTTATGATGAGTGTGATATTTATGTACTCGAAAGTAAAGCAAACGGACCCAGAGAGAGAACTTATTTATTGCCAACTGTTTGGCTATTCTGCCCCGCAGTGCGACGATCCAAAACCGATTTAGAATGCGGGGCTTGTGTCTTTCTGGAGGACGACACCGTTAGATCTCACTCCTCGTTAAGAAAGCTTAAGTCTATTTTCAAACGAAGATATACTCGTACGCAATCATGGCAACGAAGTATTTTGTGAAGAATCGGTGGCTACACTAAAAACCTTTCTGAACCTTCTCACCCCTTCAAGATAGTTGGTGAATGCAAGATTTAAGTGATAGCAGTCGCAGTTCTGAACTCACTGGGTCTTGTTTGTGTCTCAGATAACAATAGGATCACGAGAAATCAAATCGCCGATTACCCTATTAGTCAAGGCACAGAAGGAGGTTTTTAAAGACCCCAACCTGCGTTACAACTTCCTGTGCCCTCGGTTAGGGCATGAAAGACAGCGGGATGCCTAGCAGAGCACTACGCTTCTGCTAGCCGCTGGACCACAGCGGAGCAATGTGAGTGCTCCGACTACGCTCGCAGCAGTCAGCTGGTACACGGAGCTGATATGGTGTATGATGGTATTGTAAACAGTTTATCACTCAAGCGCTCTTTCTTCGAAGGACTGATAAATTTTAGTAAAAGGAACATACAAGTGGTATAATGAACTTGTTCTTTGTCCGAGTTCTCTATTCCGACAAAAAAAAAATACATATAAGTAAGTGAGAGCTCTTGAGAAGGCAGCAGAAAATAATTTCAATCTATAGGTGATAGAAACCCTAGGTATTTTTGGATTAAAGGTGATAATATTTCGATATTAGAGCCGCTTTCAAGAGGCAACTCTCTATAACTTTGCATTAACTGAAAATTTGGTGATCTTTACGTATTAAGGTGTCTACAATATAATGTTTTTAGACAGGTTTTAACAAAATATCTGTGTTTTTCTTAGTTGCACCATAGGGTGTGTAATCTTCATAGATTATTAGTAGTAGCCCGGGCTACCAGTATGCACGATTCGCTAGCCTAGGTGCTCGATTCCACGAATATCCCTATGTAATAAACCACACCCTACACACTTCGATCTATGCTATATCTCCAATATTTGCTGCATCTGCAAGTCTTATTCTTGCCATTCTTCCCAGCTCCTCCTGATTTGGGCAGTCTGGGCAAAAATGTGGGCTATCATGCCCGAAGTGGTGTAGATATTTCCGATAGCCACTCTGACCAGATACGAATTGCGAATAATAGTAGTTACATTTTCTAGTCCTTCAGTTTTTCAAACGTCTATGGATGGGATCAACCTGTAGGTCCATCTCTCCTTCGTCGTAGTCTTCCACCGATCTTGCCACCTGGTCATTGAAGTCGCTCTGTCGCCTCTTGGTTCTCCTATTCTAGACTCTCTGCATCTCGTCCTCATCCAAACTGGGGTAGCGTATAATAGGACTGAGTTTACTACTTCGGATATTACGATTTCTCTATCGTATCCATCCTCATCTTTCTCAAATTATTGTTTCGGCTGCTATTAGTAGAACTATTGGGCGATACGATGGTTTGTTTGCCTTTGGTAAGAGTACCACATGTTTCAGCTTTCACTGTTCTGAGAAATCCCGCTTTTTTAGACACTTTTGTATTGTTGTTATAAACTGGGCTGGTCTCTTTTGAACGGCGATTTTCACTGCTTTATTTGCTTATCTTCTTGCGTGTATTGGGCTATTATTGGTGTTATTATTGGGACTGCCTGTGTGCTGTACAATAGACCTTAGCATTATTGGGCATGATAATTGTGAAGATCTAAAGCCCTTCAGCTTATGATACAATGGTTTATGTCCGCTTGGTCGCAGGGGCGCTTAAATCAACTTGCTTTGTTTTCTTTGATCGCCTTTTTTCAGTCGGAATATGTCTAGTATAAAGGTCCACCGATATTAAGCAATATTTGCGACAGAGCTGCCTGAATTTTCGGGGCTTTTTCACATATAAGTATATCCCAAGTACTTTTTGTACTGCAATTTGTTGCCCAACATAATTTAAGTGATGATAATTTGGTTACCGATCTGAAAATTGAAGAACTCTATGTCTTCCTGACTTGTTATGAGGACTGCTTCGGTTTTATGAACGGCCAGCTACAATCTTCTATCTGAATGATTACTTTATTTTTGGCTGATTCTATTTCGTGAATCTGTTTGGCTACTTCCACGTCGGCGAAGTCGGCGAATCCAATTATTTTTATTTTTTTTTTAACACTCAAGTGGGTATGACTACATTTAAAATGCCGGAGCATGTGTTAAGTTTTTCGGAAAATGGGACAGAAAAAGACAGAAAGATCTTTGGACTCAGTGGTTATTTCGCTCCATGGGTGGCATCCGACATTTAATGGGGAGACTAAATTAGTTTAAATCGGACTTGATGTTGTATTTAGGCAACCATTCATATCACAAGATTTTAGTTGCCTGAAAAAAAAAGTCTTTTGGTCACGGTTGGTATTGAATCCCGAAGAGTCCGATTGGCAAGCCAATGCACTACGAATTGAGCCACAGCCACCCACATCATTACTTCTGGGCAGCTTTAGTGGTAACGCTTATATTCCATATGATCCATAACGGTGGTCGTAGGGCTGATCCCCCTGTGGCACCCGCGGAGTGACTTTGTATCGTAGTATTTTACACCTATATCCGAATTGTACCTCAGCTTCCTGTTGTTGAAATACTCGTAGTTCGGCACTATCCTCAGCAAATATTGTAGTATGGTGGCTCCATACTAGCAATTGCCCTTGTAATAGATAACCAGCTCACGCAGTAAAAGTGTTTTTAACGTCTAGCGTAACTAGTGCACAGTACTCTGTGGCGTCATCAGCTTAAAGAATTGCAAGAATATTTTTTGGGTAATTTGATTCACCAATCACACAAAAAAATTAAAATAAATAAATAGAATGCAGTTTACGAACATACACATATGTATGAATGTACGTTCTGTTCTCATTGCGAAATTCTAGCCTAATTGGTATAATTTCCGACATGTCATTTCGAATATCGAAAATTGAATGAATAATATGCTATATATTATTATATAGTATTGTAATAAACAGTTTACAAAATGAAATACAAATTGGTATTAATTGCTATGTAGATATTGATTAAATTTAATTTAATTGAGTTAACAACTTAAGGGCAGTACAAGTGTAGTGCAAGGGACTTTTCCTAGTAACGTATTATGAAAAAGGGAATTAGTCATGGTGCAAGTCATACTTGCAAGGGGAGGGTTTTCTCAGATGTTAGCAACACCCATAACATCACTTTAGATCAAGTACATATTTTCATAAAAACTTTTCTTATCCCAACATTTCAACTTCCTTACCGAACTATCTGTGTTTGTCATTTCTCATTATTTCCCGTTCAACATGGCATGATTCCGCAAGATCCCACCCCTCCGACGAGCTAAGCCCGTGAAAGCGCAAGCATGCCAACTGCTGCGCAAACGCAAGGATCGTATTCCATCTACAAAATGTTTTTCCTCCTCTTCGCCACAACTCCTTTTGTGGGATAGAACCATTTTTGTCCCTCGATGGTACCATTTGCGATATTGACTATGGCTCATTTGGCATCAATAGTTTCACCAGGGGGCTTCTTTCCTTTTGGCGGCAGAACCAAATGCAGGTTTGCATTATTACTATTGGTCCAGTCTCTTTTTGGCAGCCGCCTTTATTGCTTTATTGGGGATGCCGCCAGGGGCTTTACTGTCGCCTTTGCGCATGCAATTAGCAACCCTTCCAGGGTGATTAGTAGGATTTCCTCTGGACTGAATTCTCTAATGATGTTGCACATAATGGCTGATGTTCGCCGGAATAGCTGCTCTAATATATATCTCATCATTTTCGAGCATGTTATCGGAGGTCTTATTGCTTTTCGCTATGTGGCCTTCTACTCCACATCTTCTATATAGCTTGGAGCTATCTTCTGTGCTCCTGCGTTGTATAGCTATGTGGACAAATACACGGCATTTAAAGTATTTTTTTTCAGCAACATCTTTTCGCGAACTCGGCAGATAAATCAGCCGATTTTAATTTTTCGTTCTCTAAGTAACAATTTCGCGTGTACAGCGGGGAGGCTGAGTTTGTGTTTCGCTTTCCTCAGTGATAGAATGATGATATGTGATTCAATTCTGTATTGTCTTTTTATAGCTCGACATACTTGAGTTCGATGGCAGTACGATGAGTGAGAGTCCTTACTTTTGCTTGCTCTCCCAATGCTGTGTTCATAATGCTTTTAAATTCATCTGCCTTGTCTCCTGTCTTTTTGAGCTGGATTTCTGCATTTTTCTGATTCTAGATACAGCCTCTCGAATTGCCTCCAACTTCGCATCTGCTTTTATGCTAAGGAGAATCTCAACATGGGTAAGATCGCCTTTTTGCTTCCATGATGATAGCATTAGGTTTTTCTTTAGTTTGACGTCACGTCTCATCTGGTCTTCGGACCAGGTGTTCTTATCGTCCCTTGTGGTTGGTTTGTCGATTTTTAGGGGTTAGGTTTTTAGGCCTTCTCCTCTCTGGTAAAAAACTTTTTTCTCTTGATTACAATGGCAAATTGTTCCCGGTGCAACGATCCGCTCCCCATGAATGCTGACTTTATAACTTGCGAAAAATATAAGGGATGTCATCACCACATATGCTAATCTGTCTTCGGGAGAAAGCGATCAATAGCATCCAAAAAGCCATATGAGTATACACTCTGTAGGGAAGAACTCCCGGCACAGCAAGCAGAAGTCCAGCAACCCAAATGCAGCAGATCGGCGTATTCCCCTAAAAACAAAGACGCTCAGAATTCAAACTTAATTGCGCCGATTAACAATGATCTTCAACAACTAACGCATGCAGAGATAAAAGAAATCAAACAAATGTTGAAAGAATATGATAAGACAGTGGAGTTCTCCAGCACAAAATATCATGAACTGAACAATGCCCTCACAAAAACACTGATCTTATGCAAGAAATATGCACCTATAACAAACAAAACGAAATGAAAAACTCTGTCATAAATGAACTCCAAATAAAAATCAATTCATTAGAGTAAAAACATTGAAACTAAACGAAGTTGTCAATACAATTGGAAAAACATTGGATTTACAGAGCAATGAAAGCGACATTGATTAAATTTTTACTTTCGCCGAAAGGAAGGATAGAGAACTTAAACTTTTGTTTTTCTCTCAGTTTGCTTCGCTCGAAAGCAAACCAAAATTACTATTTGCGATAAAACAAAAAAAGCATTGACATACGAAGAAGTGAATAAAAACATAAACAAAAAAACAAACTTTGTACACGCGAACCAAAATATTTACATAACAGCGAGTTTACCGCACACGTTAAAAAATTGCTCTGGTTAACCAAAACAAAAGCAAAAGCGGTAAACTGGAAATTTGTATGGCTTAAAAACAACAAAGCTCTCGCCAGAAAAAAACGAAGGGGATGCGGTGTTTGAAATTAGTTCAGCGCTTGACCTTGAAAAAATTTATTGGCGCAATATTTATCTGACAACACTTACGACTAAAGTTAACATACTATAATGGATGAATCCAATATGAAATTACTAAAATACTTAATAAAAATTTTGAAAACCGAAAGGAAATGAATGATTTTATAAAAGAAATTAACGGATTTACTAGTTTCTTTTTAAATATACCTACGTCAGTAGCAGTATCAGAAATTAATATCAAAAAGGACGAAAATAAACACTACACAATCGATAGATATCAAAAAGAACCACATAACAGAAAACGAAGGTATAAGTTTGATGGTTTATATTAAAGATGACATAGGATACTCAAAAATAATTATGCTTCCTATGAATGCGTTTTGTTGATCATTCAACGGAGAGAATTTAAAGCAACAATTTTTCCAATTTATAAACCAACAAGATTGAATGCCAAGAATTTATAAACGCACTAAGACAAAACATCAAGCAAAATGGACAAAAAACAACCTTTGATTGTAATTGGCCATGTTAACAAATATTACAGACAAATGACGTATTTCATCCTACTAGATACCTCTCAATGACTGCTGTGAGAGGGCTTGTTAACGTGATCAAGTCAATCACACGAGTCGATTTAGTAAGAAGTACTAAAACACTTATCATTGTTTGGTTAGCACGAAATGCACAAACATCTCATCGGCAAGGGCAGAACTCAGTTTATCCGTCCACTACGGCTTAGATACGTGACCAATTGTTAAATCTTCAACATACTCCGTGGTGTACAAAAAAAGATTAAATGACAGTAGTCGGATGATAAATGACCTAAAGAACGCGTGTCTGAAGAGAGATCTATTATACCGAAGATATATATATTATAAAAGCAATGGAAGAAATCAGGACTACGAGAATATAAACAACTCCGAAACCACCTAACCAAACAAATAAAGAAAATGTAGTTATTATTGTACAGTAAAACCTGGTTAAGTTGGGCACCTGCCGTGCAGGAATTTTCGGCCAACTTAAACAGGTGGCCTACTTATAAGGGTGTGGTTTTTTTTTCGAATAAAAATTAAAGACCAGTGTTGTACATGCATACATATGTGTTAATTTATTAGGATTTAAAATATGTATTTAAAGTTGTCTGCTTAATGATTTTACATTTTCCTTTGTGTTGTTCGATTTTGGTTCTTATGTGAAGAACTTCTGACACCAGATTCGGTTGGTTCGAAGACACATATAGAAGCAGCTGATTTATATTATTTAGGGCATCATTCGCTGTTAGAGGTTGATGGTCCACATCTTCATCTTCTCCAGATTCCTCACTTATATCGCATGGATCAGTTTGGAATTCTTCTAGAACTTGTTGCATTATTTCGGCTTGTGAATGACCCAGAATCTCGTGTACAACAATGCCTTCATCCACTTTCATTATCTCATTTGCCGATACCAATTCCGTTCTAATGTTTTCAGGCAAGCTTGCGATGGTTTCCGCAATTTGAAGCTCGTCCGAGGGTCCTTCGGATGGGTTGGCATCGACTGGAAATCCTGCACGATGAAAGCATGTCGCGATTGTAGATGTTTCGACCTCATTCCAGGCAGACACAATCCATCTTATCCCGTCCAATACGTTTACTGACTTAGAAAATTCAGACCCAGACTCGCATTCATCAATTTTTGCCAGTAGAGAAAGGACATTTTAGATCTGTATCTGGTTTTCACGTTTTGGATGATACCCTGGTCCAATGGCTGAATTTCTGATGTGAGATTTGGCGCCAAATGCTTAACGACAACATTTGAATATTCCATCGATATAGTGTGGCTTGTTGCATTGTCCACCAGGATAATTATTCGCCTTTTTTGCAGCTTCATTTGCCGATTGACAGAAGAAAGCCAATCATTAAAAATTACGGTTGTCATCCATGCTTTTTTATTGTGTGCCCACGTGACCATAAAATTATTAAGATCGATTTTGTTTTGGCGAAAAACTCTTGGCATGGCAGCATTTCCAATAATAAGGGGCTTTAATTTTTCACCTGTGGCACTACAGCAAAAAAGAACACTAAGCCTTTCTTTCGCCATTTTTCCACTTTTGCATTTATCGCCTTTAGCAACAAGACTTTTTGTTGGAAGTTGGCGGTAAAAAACTCCTGTTTCATCTGCGTTAAACTGGTCTTCTAGTGGAAAGTCTTTTAAAAGTTGAGGCAACTTCATTTTCCAAGTGGTTGCAGCATCAAAGTCCACATTAGCACTTTCACCACATAATACCCAGAATTTAATATTATTCCTTTTCCGAAAAGATTCCAGCCACCCATTGCTCGCATGAAAGTTTTCAATTTTGAGCTTATCCGCTAATTGCTTTGCTTTTTCTTGCAGCAAAGGACCACTCACGGGGATGTTTTTTGATCTGCATTTCGTGAAAAAAGAAAGAACTCCAAGATTTACGTCTTCGAAAAAAGTCCTTCTTAGCTTTCGTCTCCTTTCATCTGATACATTAGTTCCTAATGTATCTAAAATTTGTCTCTTTTGGGCCTTAATGTTAGCAACAGTTGATTTAGAGATACCGAATTTGTCGGCCAAAGTCCTTTGTGATGTGCCTCTTTCTATTTCTTGTAAAACTTCTGCTTTCTTACTTAAAGAAAGCTCAGTTAAAGATTTCCTCGGTGGCATTTTTAAATCTAAAAATATGATTTCCATAATTAACAATTTCTATGCACTCAGATCTAATGTTTCTCTTACATAAGTTCAATCCTCAAAATCACTCCTTTTTCTCGCTTGCTTTACACTAAAATCACGCGCACTTTAACTTCTGAAGCTCACAGACTAAAAAATTGGATTGTCTTTACGTGCATATGCAACGCGTTGAAACATGAATCAACCTCTCGTTATTTTACCGCTACACACTGTACATATGTATGTTTTCGAACCATTCGTTTAACTGTCAGTCGAATATGTATGTACATTGTACATGCAGAAAAATGAACACACGACTATGCAGCCAGCAGAAGAATTGAATATACGATTTCGGACAACTTTCGCAGGTTATTTTGTGTGGAAAATGAGGTAAAACGCGAACATTTGTGGCCAAGTTTCAAGATAGGCAGGTGGACAACATACAAAGGTGTTGGGGAACACATTTGTATGCGCTTTTCTTGGTGCAGCTAAATATTGGTTAACTTCGGCAGGTGGCCAACTTACAAGGGTGGTCAACTTTGCAGGTTGCACTGTATACGAGGGCGGATCAATAAGTACGTGACTTTTTGAATTTCTGACCTCTTTACTGAAACAGCAACATTGCTCCTGTCAACAGGCATCTGTCAGTTGACTCCTGTCAAAATTTAAACTTGCTGCGTCAGTTAGTTTGTGTTTGACAGCTATTTTTATCAGACTACTCACTAATTTGAGGAGAAAATGGAAAAAAGTGAATTTCGTGTGCATCACTTCACAGGAAGGTTTGGCGTTGTTTAATCGCAATATGGAGAAGTTTTTGCGCCGTTTTGTAACCGTGGACGAAACATGGATCCATCACAACACACCAGAGAACAAACAACAGTCAAAACAGTGGGTTTCTAAGGGTGAATCGGCGCCAAAGAAGGCCAAGGTGGGTTTGTCTGCCAATAAAGTTATGGCGACTGTTTTTTGGGATGCACGCGGGATAATCCACGTTGACTACCTTCAAAAGGGAAGAACAATCAATGGGGAATATTATGCCAACTTATTGGACCGATTCAATGACGATTTAAAAAAAAACCGACCTCATTTGGCCAAGAAAAAAGTTCTTTTCCACCAAGACAATGCAAGGGTGCACACATGTGCAGTTGCCATGGCAAAAATCCATGAATTGGGCTATGAATTGCTCCCTCATCCACCCTATTCTCCAGATTTGGCTCCGAGCGACTACTTCTTGTTCCCAAACCTGAAGAAATGGCTTGGTGGAAAAAGATTTGACTCCAATGATGAAGTCATCTCGCAAACAAAGGCCTATTTTGAGGACCTCGACAAATCATTTTTTTTGGAAGGGATAAAAAAATTGGAGAAGCATTGGACAAAGTGTATAGAGCTCAAGGGAGACTACGTTGAAAAATAAAATTATTTTTTTATCAAAAAATCTGTGTTTTATTCCAAAAGTCACGGACTTATTGACCCGCCCTCGTATGTTAAACATCAATCTATTAAGGAAAAAATAATCCCAGAGAAACATGGAAAACTACTAACTCAATACTAGGAAGAAAATCAGTGAATTTAGGCGATTTGCGAGTATTAGCAAAAAACTTTGACACAAATGATTTTAAAATGTAGCAAATCGGTTTGCATAAACATTTTCATTGCGAATCAAAAATGAGGGGGTCAGAGCACAAGGGGTCTAAGTGCAAATTTTATAAAAATGGAGATAAGTGCGTAAATGACCTAATGGATGCACAAAGGAGAAAAGTGTAGGCTTTATTTGCAGTGAGATCTATCGGAAAAAAGGATAACTACTCATCATAGTAGTTTTCATTTGAAGTTAAATAAGAATCTCTCAAAACTGTGCTACGGTTAGTTAGACCAATTGTGCTCTGACCCACTCAAATATTATACATTTCACATATGAGAACATAAGTCTTACCCCACTACCTTTAGTGGTATACAATGCTTAATGTTTTTTGAGTTTATACAGTGAAATGTATATTTAAGAATTATATTGAAAGAAGATAAATCATCGGGAGAAGACGGTATACGACAAAATGCTTCCAAAAATAACGTTATGGCCTTATCTGCTATCTTAACAAAGACGGCCAATATGAGTTTATAACAATCATATGTTCCAGATAAACTTAAAATATTCATTTTGCGACCAATCAGAAATGAGAGGGCGAAAAGTTATTGTTCAAACTTAGATCATATTTTATAAATACGAATACATTAATGTAAGTATCTAGATTAAGTTTGTTGTAAAGAGAGCTACCGTGTGATAGGCAACATCAAAACTGTGTGAACCAAATTTTGTCTGTAGTCACAATATGTATGTGGTGTGTACATTTTACCTGGTCCCACGACTCAAATTAATATTTTCATAATTTTGGTCACATAATTTATTTTGAAAAATAAAGTCACTTGTTTGTGAGATCAAGTCAATATCAATTTTGTTTGTGTTCAATTAGATCACAAACTACCGACCAATATCAATCCTCTCCATAATGGATAATATTTTGAAGGAAGGGATTTTTATGTACGAGTACTTAGAGAAGTTTGAAACCTTGGCGAAAAATCAGTTCGGATTTAGAAAACGTAAAGTACAATCGGCTGATCGGAGATGTTGCAAGCAAAATCAATGAAAGCCAGGAGAAAAACCAAAATGTAATTGTGCTGTCTATTGATTTCAAAAAGACATTCGATACATTATGTAATCAAAATATTCTGAAACAGAGGGAAAAAGTGGGTGTCAGGGGATCACTACTTTCATGGTTTGATTGCTACTTAAAAAATGGAAAATATAAAGTAAAAATAAAAGATTAATTAAGACGATTACGAAGAGTTTTCGAAATATGGAGTTCCACAAGGTTCAAAGTTGATTCCATTGATTTTTATCATCAACACGAATGTCAGTCAAAAAAATTAGAAATGGCTGAAAAAATAATGCAGAAGGAATTCTGTAGTCACAGAATGGTGTCATGATAATGGCCTCATTATAAACGCAAGAAAATGCCATCCTACATACTTAAATATAAATTTAATATTAAAATGCATAGCTCAAAATGTCGGCATAAAGTACAGACTAGTGGCAACACTGATTCCAAAGAGAGAATAGAAAGAGAAGAAACAATGAAAAAGAGTTTGCTTGTAGGTAGTCAGTCGATAGGTAGCCAATTAAGAAAGAGGTTGTTTGCGGAAGCATAATAAAATAATAAAGAAAAGAAAAAAAATATTATCGACTACAGACTCATGTATGATTGGAAACTGAGGGCGACTGCTCAACAACCTTAGAAAATGTCTCAACGTACAAATATCTGTGTGCAATCGCGGATTAAATTAAATTTGAATGGAGCTACCATATTAAGCCATTAATAAAAACACCAGGGCAATCTTCCTTTGCTCCCTTCCACTTATCTTATCGTTGACGTTCTTTGTCAATGCTACTAGAGCTTTTTTTTTTTCTTTTTAAAGAACTTAATTCTCAAATGGGTATGAATGCACTTATAATGACTCAGCATGTATAAAGTTTTGTGGAGAAACAGATAGAGAGAGAATGAAATATGTTTGGGTTAAGTGGTTATTTCGCTCCAAGAGTAGCACCCAACATTTAATGGGAGGATTAAATTGTTAGTGGAAGTTGGCTTGTTGTTTATTGCTAGTCAACTAAGCTCGTCTTACTTGATGTTTGTTAACTGAAAAAATTAATGTCTTTCGGGCGCGGTTGGGATTCGAACGTCGAACATTTCAGTCGAAAGTCAGTCCACTACCACATGAGCTACGGCCACCCACAGGCCCTTATGTGTTGTTATGTCCCAGAGCCAGATCGGTTCTAACAAAGAATGTTACATCTTGACTTACACAACCAACTTAATGGCGGCGAGACATCAAGTGTTCTTTAAGGGCTGTCAGGGCTTGAATGGGGCGAGGGCGCTTGTATCATTAGCCTGGGAGCCATTTCAACGGAATTTCATTCTAGGATACATAATACTACAAGCGTCGACACTAATAGCTGTCATTTCAAAATCGTTGTCCAGCATTTTGTAATTAAGATCATACTGGGCTCAATCTTAATGCAAAAAAGAACTTGGTAATCTGAAGTTCTCCTCTTCATTGTCTAAAACTTATCATTATTTGCGGCGCAGAAAGCGGCCATTGGATTTTGACCAAAATCGGCCAACGTTTGAAGTTCCAATATAAAAAAAACCTACACAAAATACAGTTAATTTTTTCTTAAGAATAGTGCAATCTTTCGAAAATTTTTGTAATATTAATCGAAATGTATTAATACAACACACATCAATGAAAATTTGGAAAAAAATCAGGCCAGAATTATGTAAGTTATTCAAGGAACCTACAACAATTCTGGAACTGTCAATGCAGTAAATACAGGGAGTCTCAGATCTGATCGGTCAAACTTCTAAGGGTGATATGACAAAAATAAAAAACTTCATGTCAGGGGGGACAGTCCCCTCTGAGTAACAAGGGGATGAAAACTTATTTAAACGTTCGCAAAATTAGTCTTTTTCCCATTTTTTCAAAAATTAGTCAGCCAGAAAGGTATTTTACCATATTTTTTTGTTTGTCCGTGGGTAGGTAAAAACCTTCATAGGCACCATAAGCATGCGCTCATAAGAGCACCACCACAGCAGGCACCATAAACACGAGCACCTACTGCCTACCACAGTGGAATATCAGCGCCCACCATAAGCACGCGCTCATGGTAGTGTGAGATTCTTACCCACTGAAAAACCTCCCATTTTCTATAAGACTACGACTAAGTTTTCTTAACAAGTAGCTCAAGCTTCTGTAGTTTATCACATTTGGTAGATAGCTTTCCAGCGAACTATTACCGTTATTTCATACGGTTTCTCCTTAAGGCGCTAAGTCGAACGGTCTTGTTCTTTGAAGTCGCCGCACAAGATTTGTCTCGTCCAATCTCCGGATTATTTCTTGGTTGCAATGATGCACAAGATAAGTGCGAAGTTTACGAGCAAAGCTTGTTACTTCGTCTTTCACGGTTGCAATTCCCAGATCGCGGTGAATATCGCTATTCCTTATATACCATGGAGCATTTACGATTGCTCTAAGCGCTTTGTTCTGGAACGTCTGTAGGACAGACATATTGTTTGGTTTGGTACAACCCCATAGTTGTTCAGTTTTTTCAGTTTTCAATGCATTTTATTTTCTTAATCACTAACTCTTACATACTAACAATAAATGCTTAAATGCTAGCTTAAAATTACTTAACAATCTTATACTAACTTATTGGCCCCACACAGGCGCTCTAAGCTACTCTAAATTCTTATGACTATGTCTTTCGACTTTATTTACATTTTACTTAGAACTATTTATTTTGAATACTTAAGGCTAAGAAAAAATATTTGTTAAGAAAAACTTAGCATATGGACTTTTTTTTTTTTTTTTTTTTAATAAAAACTTAGTATCTAACTTAAAATAAACCTTAGTCTACCTAAACTAAATGTGCAATACACACATAAACACACATAAACGTTATACACAATCATATACATATATCAGTATACACCTTTGTATACACTGATATATGTATATGTTTCTTAAATGCTAACCTAAACCTATGTAAGCTGGCCATCGCTGTTTACAGAGAAAACAGATTGGTCAGCTCTGCCTCATTAGTGAGGCTGGTCCGTAATTGACGGAAACGACGACGAATCATCTTCTCCATCATTCAACCACCAGAAATGCTGGTGCTGCCGAACGACATCCCTCTTATCGCGATTCCCCACCGCCCTACTGAACATGAGGCGATCCACACTGCCGTGTGCGACGTCTCTGTCGTAGTTGAGTCGCCTGTCCCCAGCTGTCCGAGCGACATGGAAGATTAACGGCACCGCTGATCTATCCTGGATCAACCCTTTCTGATCTAGGTAGAGGAATGCTTCCAGTGGAACGAAGCCGTCAAAGCGCACACTCTCGTGGTAAAGGTAATTGGGGAAGTAAGCCCCAGATATCGGTTATTCGTCGACGTCATTGCTCTTGCAATGTGCCTTCGAGTCAGCTTAATTACGAAGTTGTCCACTCGTATTAGGTTCGCCCTGTTGTAAAGGACCTCATTAGGATAAAATTTCTTGTACTCCGATTCTGGTGTTCTGTACAAGCGAAGACAAGCCCTAAGGCAAGCCATCTCAAACACCCGAATCTTTTCCATTAAGCTTGCTCGTACATTGAACCACACGGGACAACCAAATACCAGCATGGGCCTGATAAGGGCCATGTAGCAGATTACCTTTACCCTCGCATCGAGTTGGCTGCTATAAAACAGTCTCTTTGTAAGGGCAAAAGCACCTTTAGCTCTGGCCAGAGCAGCATCTACATTTTTGCCAAAGACCATTTTTAATTTGAAATATTCCAATAGAAGTCACATCGCCATTTTTCACGATGAACTGTCTGTTGGTTAGCATATTATAAAGAATGTACAAGAGTGGTTTACTGATCCCCAACCGAGTCAGCTTATAGAAAAGACCCTCTAACCATACGGTGTCAAAGGCCTTCTCCAAGTCAACAAGGCAGGCACCAGTACATTGTTTTTTGCCTTTATTCCATTGGATATCGGACACCAGTTTAGACGCGGCATGTGAGATATCATGTCCCGCCTTAAAACCGAATTGATTATCCGGAACTATATGTTTGTCCTCAACCCACCTAGACAGCGCTCTATTGATTACCTTTTCAAAAACCTTACTGATATTCGGAAGGAGACTTATCGACCGGAGATTCGCCGGATTGGATATATCCTTTCCCTTTTTGGGGATAGGTTGAACCACCGCCGTTTTCCAATGCGCTGGATAATGTGCATTATTCATTGCATTATTAAACAGGGTGGTGTAGATGTCCACCGCTTCTAGAGGAAGATGTCGAAGCACGATATTCGGAATACCATCGGTTCCCACTGATTTCTTAGCTCTGATTGTGTCGAAGATCTCATGGAGTCCTTCCTTCGAAATGAATGGGGATAGGCCACCCTCTCTGGCAATGACGTTATTTGCCATATTTTCGTCGCTAAACCGGGTGAAACCAGAGCCCTCGGATCGCCAGTTCTCTATTTCATTTCGAGCGCAGAAGTCGTGCCCAAAGACGCGACCATCCAGGTCGCAATTAGGGCCAGTGGTATCGTATACATCATGGAAAGTCGCCCCTATGGCCTCAACCTTCTCCTGTGGATCCTCGATCACAAAAAAGTCGTCATCATCAGCGGCCTCATTTGGATCAATACCTGCTATTGTCAGTAACCGTTCGTTGTCTGTTGTCCGGGCTATTTTAAGACACTGAAGGTCGTTTTGATTTTTTCTACGAAATAGTTTATTTATTTGCGGGAACATATTCGGGTTGCTGGTGTTTATAGCCCGAACCTTATTGTTCCAATATGAACTTACAGAAATTCTGTAATTCTCTTTTATTAACGTTTGCACATTTTTAATCGACGACTTCAGTGTCCTAATTTCTGGGTCTTGTCTGTCAGTTAACTGTCTGTACAAGTTTTTGAGCCTTGTCAGAAGTCTACTTTTCTGTCGGTGCAGTGCGTCAATAGTAGGATTGCGGAACAGGTCTTCGTTAGTCGTACGTCGATACCGCGGTATTGTAGTGTCCATAGTTTGTTTAATTGTCTCGTCCATCTGTTTTAGGTAATTGTCGATCTCCTCGTTTGACAAATTCCTATTGGACGGTGGGTGGATCGTGTTCGAGGAGAGCGCTCTAGTCAAGGTTGCGGAGAAGCGTGTCCATCGAGTCTTACTGTAGTTGTAAGTATATCTTTGGACAAACTCCTCCAATTCCGCAATTTCGTTGGGAACCGTAATTTCGGTGCTAAAACCGCAATGGTCGCTGTCATACACGAATGTGCGCAGACAGTTTAACGTTTGTAAATTCGTACCTGTCAGTCGTATACGTTCGTCGTACAGCAGTAGATCCAAATAAGACCCGCCTCTGGGAAACGACGGGTTATCCGTCGCTTTAAGACCGAGTCTGTATATGACATCGTGCTGACCCCACTAATCGAGTAGTAGGTTCCCCCTAGTATTTGGCAAATTATTTCCCCAATCTCTGTGTCTAGCGTTGAAATCCCCGCCGATTATAAAATAATTCTCCCCCGATTCCAGCCTCAGAAGTCGAAAAAGCGTGTCGAGCTCTGTAATGAATAGGGTGGATTGTGAAGCCTCAGGTGCATAAACAGATGCCAAGTACAGCCGCTTTCCACTGCGGAGCGGGATGTAAACCACGACTGCCTCCAACACCCGAAACCTGCGCAACACGCCCTTGTACACTCTGTGAAATTTTATACCTTCTTTAATGAAGATCGCGATACCGTCTCCACGTTTGGATCTGGGCCGATTTCTTCTTCTAACAATATAATTATTGTACTCCAGTTTGTGCCCATCGGTTAGCTTGGTTTCGCTAGCGAAAAGCACATCAGGAGTTTGGTCTTGTAGCAATTTAAACATCGCGGCTCTTCGTTCGATCCTAATCAGTGAATTAACATTCACCGCAAGGACCTTCAAAGTTTGCTCCACCATGTGCGTACCCATTACGACATGTGTTGCGTTAGGCCCGGCAGCAGCGCGTAGATCTGGTCCACCCGCTTGGCCTGTTCTTGAACCTGCTTTTGCAGCTGAGCTTGGATTGCGAGCAAGATGGCCAGCATGTTGGGTGCAGCTTCCGTTGTTCTCGGCGTTGGCGCCGGAGAAGCAACAGTCGCTTGCTGTACCGTAGCCCCCCCCCCCACCTGACGCCATTTGGGCGTAGGAAATTTGGGACGTGACGGCTGGTGTTTGAAACCTCACAGGTGAACGTTTGACCTCCACCTTCTGCTGCCGAGCCAGTTTTGCTTTCTTAATGTCAGCGAACTTAGGACAACCCCGATAGTTTGCGGTGTGTCCCACATTTCCACATAACACGCACGAGAGCTGCGACCTATCGGATGCTCCGTCAACACCCAGAGCACACTACTCGGAACTGTGGTTCTTAGCGCACTTCACGCATCGAGGCTGCATTTGGCAGTTCGACGCGGCGTGCCCGAACCTCTGGCAGCGAACGCATTGTATAACGCCTTCGCTCCTTTTTAGTTTTTCCCAGTGAACCACCTGATAGTCTAGGACATTGATACTCTTTAGACTATCCAGACGGCTTTCGGGACTGAGTTGCACCAGGAAGAACGGCAGACTCCGTTTCTCCCGCCTAGCTCTAGCTGTGGTAAATGGCTTTACCCCTACAAACTTGAGTCCTTCGCACTCCTTCTCTTTGAGCAGTGCCAGGGTCTCCTCAGGATCAGAAGACGGTTCCAACCCCTTCAGCAGCATAGATTGCCGCTTTTCACACTTCGGTGTGAATGAGAAGTGCTCCGTCGTCGTTTCCCTTAGGAGCTCTTTCACTTTCGCGTAGCCCTCCACTGTATTACAGTGGATAGCATGGCGATCGTTCCCCAATCTCTTTATATTAAAATTGTTGCCAATGACCAACTTACACAGGTCCTTGGTTTCATTTACCTCTAATTTATAGGTGTTGATAGGAGGCACCTTCTCCTTCTTCTTCTGTTGCTGCTGCTGCTGCTTCTGTTGTTGTTGTTGTTGTTGCTGCTGCTGCTGCTGCTTATGTTGTTGTTGTTGTTGTTGCTGCTGCTGATGCTGCTGCTGTTTTTTCAGCTGCTGTGGTTTCAGCTTTTGTTGTTTTTGCAGCTGTTGATGTTTCTGCTTCTGCTGGTTTTGTTGTTGCTGTAGTTGTTGTTTCTGCTCTTGTGGCTTTTGATGTTGGGAGCTCTCTGCTTCAAGTTGCTCCCTCTGCCTGCGTGCAGTTTGCCTTTGCTTCATAGCAAGCACTCTCTCTGTCAGCTTTTGTATGCTGATGTTGATTTCCTTTATTTGCTCCTCCTCATCTTCCGATTCGGATGCCGCTAGAGAGGCAAAGTTGTTAGTGCCCCCCTCATAATGTTCATCGTCCTCTGATAGAACGGCATTTATTTTCTTTTTTGTTACATTTGGAGGGGATTTCAAACTCCTCCTCCTCTTAATGGCTTTCGCCACGGTACCGGCAACACTGTTGTTGTCTTTTGTCACTCCCGTTATGGGAAGAGCGGAACGCTCTCCACCATCCATCACGTGCTTTCCTGAACAGTTTTGTTTCGATAACACTATTTATTTAAACAATTTGTGGCCAATAAAATAAAAAAGAAAAAAAGTTTCAAGTTTGCCTGGGATCGAACTCGGGTCCCACGATTTAATAACCGACGCCGCTACCCGCTTGGCTATCGAGTCAACAAACAACCGCACGATCAATTGTCTATACGAAAGAAAAAACTGACTTGCTATTTTTCTCACAACGAAAAGCCGTAACACGTCTTTTCTCTGTGGAGATCTGCGAACGACTCCTCCGGATTATTTCTTGGTTGCAATGATGCACAAGATAAGTGCGAAGTTTACGAGCAAAGCTTGTTACTTCGTCTTTCACGGTTGCAATTCCCAGATCGCGGTGAATATCGCTATTCCTTATATACCATGGAGCATTTACGATTGCTCTAAGCGCTTTGTTCTGGAACGTCTGTAGGACAGACATATTGTTTGGTTTGGTACAACCCCATAGTTGTATACCATAAGTCCACGAAGGTTTTAGCACTTCCTTATATATAAGCAGCTTGTTATATGTGCTTAGTTTAGAGTATCTTCCGATAAGTAAATTCATTTCTCTTAGCCTGATTTCGAGCTCTTCACGTCTCTTTTTTACGTGTGATTTCCACTTCAGTTTTGCATCTAGGGTCATTCCCAAATATTCGTTTGCATACGGTATTTGTACCGAGTTGATGAATAAAGGTAAGTTGTTTATATTTCTGTACGCGAAATTGACGTGTGTTGGCTTAGTCTCGTTTAGCACCAGCTCTTTGTCCACTCAAATATTTTGTTCAGAGCTCGTTGAAGTTTTGCAGTCGAGGATTCAACTGTTTGTCATGTGTCGAGGATCGCGGTGTCATCCGCGAACGTGGCTACCACAGTCTCTTTATCTAGAGGTACATTTGTCTCTAGTGTACAATAAGAATAGGTATGGCTCCAGAAAGCTTCCTTGTGGAACGCCAGCTTGAATTTCGTTGAATTCAGAGTATTCAATCTCATATCTAACCCGAAACAGTCTATTTTCAAGATAAGATTCGAGTATTCTATTCATTTCTCTCGGTTATACTTCAAGCCCTCGTGCCATACCTTGTCGAAGGCTTGCGACACATCGAGAAAAACGCTTGAACATATCTTTTTTCCCTCTAGCGCGTTTTCAATTACATTTGTTATCCGATAGACCTGATCGATTGTAGAATGTTTGACCCTAAAGCCGAACTGGTGATCCGGGATCAATCGTCTTTCTTCAGTTATCGGTTTTAAACGTTTAAGCAGAAGAATTTCGAAGACTTTTGAAATTATCGGCAGGCGCGATATGGGTCTGTATGATTTTTTGTCGTTTGGACTTTTCCCCGGTTTTGGAACCATTATAACTTCTGCGACTTTCCATTGGCAGCTTTGGCATAACATTTTACCTGACTGATTAAAACTGTTTGCAAGCGTTTTGGAAGCTTATCCAATGAGTTGTAAAAGAAGCTCTCGCTTTTGGCGGTGGGATCGGAATTAGTGGTAATGTTTAGTTTGCAGATGCTCGATAAGTACGAGCTATACTGATCCATTTTTCGTGCCAATAAACTTACACAGAACAAGTATTAAGTAAGTCAGCATTCATGCAAACTGTAGCACCAAATATTGTGTTTCTACGAGTACCTACACATCATTCTCATTGTATGCAAATATTGAATATGTCGCATTTTTGGCCGGCTAATATAATTGTTGCTAAACTGAGTAAAATATGTATAAGAAACTGAGCAAAAGGAAAATAAATATTGATATGATTCGATATTGAACAGCTAAATGAGACACCATAGTTTTCTACCTTCAGGAAGTCTGCTGAAGAAGTCTGGAAGGAAGTTGACGGAAGACTAATATTCCACAATCGAGGTTTATGCACGCACGATTCTAATCATCAGAAGTCATTTTGTGTTTTAACATCTTCGTATTAACTTGTCCTAAATTCTAACTAAATATTAAAAATCATTGAAGAGTACTACAAGTTCTCTTTTTTAGGAAGTTCTTGGCGTAACCCATTGGACGTACAAGTATTGGCTAATTTTCTTCTTTTTTTAGTTGAGCTTTGAGGAGTTTCTTGTAGGATTCCCAGATATCGGTTTCTCTGGCAGTTTTAGCTTCATTCAAAAGACTTCGACATACCCTTAAAAATGAATAATGAAACAGAACATTCCACCGGAATGGTCTCCGCTTGGCTCTTCCAATACAGGAAAAGTCGTTGTTGGAAGCCTTAATTTATGACTATATTAGCCGGTACAGATATTAGTGCTAACTGTTCTTACATCTATCTGTTATAGGTATGCATTCTCGTATTAGTCCCTCTAAGTTATCCATTAATAGAGCACTTAATAGAGAACTTCATTCTCTTTCAACTACTGTAACTTCTAATTTCGTCCCTCAACTTGCCGATGACCATTTTTACATGGAAGGGATCATCCCTGCAATAAAAAAAATCAATATTTGGCCTGAGGTCAACAATGGTATTTAATCATTTGATTTCAATCATCATCATAGCTTATCCCAAAAATTTTAAAGTTGATTTTTTTTTTTTGCAATCCTTCATACGTTATACCTACTCGTATGCAGCGGAATACCGCTTCTCGGAGAATGCGTCTCGAAAAATAGTAAGGAAGCAATGGCTATGTATAGCCCAAGGATTGACGTTGTTTTCAGTATTCCACTCATTTTATGCAGAAGTACAGAGCAAAAAAGGCAATCATTCGTTGGTGTAAAGTCGTTTTTTCAGTCCAAAAACTCTTCTGTTCAGCATACAGTTGTAAGGTGCATAGATAAGATTCAATCAATGCGAAAGAAAGACATTTTCTGAGAACAAGGACATTCACGTCTAAAATATCCAAAGAAAACTCCCACTGAATGTAAAATAAATTGCATGTCCGTAATGCGAAGGATATGCGAAGATAGTGATGGTAAAATCTGCCTTGGAAACTTGGAAAGAAAATGGTAACGGCTAAACCATTGTTACTCCTACATACAAAGAGTTCATTTTTTTCATGAAAGTTTTCATTATCCATTTTGCAAGAAAGTGACTGAAAACAGGAGAGAAAATCAATATTCGTCTGAACACAGATTTCAAGAATAAAAAAAAGCTTACCCCACCCGCAAACACACATAACCAATATGAAGTTAGTCTCATAACTCGAAGAAATATGACAGACACATAGGAATAAGAAAAGGCTATGTATCCTCTGCAAATGCATGTTCTCACATCCATTCACAGGAAACATAACGAAAATAAGAGAACCATCCTGTGAATGAAACAACAGAGAAATAGGGAAAAAAAAAACCAAATCCTTTTTGATTGTGAATCCTTTTTGAATAGCATACTTTTCTCAACCGTATGGCTCAGATTACGTGTAATAGTCGTCTTTTTATGGATTCCAGACTCGAGTGCCAGGCCTGAGGTTGAGTTTGAATTCCCGATTTTAAAACAAAACGGAACGAAGAGTGTTCTTTGCGTTTTGCCCCGACAGCGGCACAATAAGCCATTTGAATGGGTATGCCTTTTATGTGGAAGCATAAACAATAAAATCAATACGTGGCAGTCATATGGCAGTCACAAGAGCAGGGTAAGGGTTTCAAAGCAGGGTTAACTTACATAATTTCGACGAGTGTAAGTTACAACCGATGCCGATGATGTGTTAGGGCATTCCCTGCCCTAATAATGTATAATATGTTACAAAGTTGTAAATCAATGGCCAAACAGTTTGTGAGTACTTAATAGTTGTTGGCCAAATGGATGTTTAAGTGAAATAGGCACTTGCTTTGGTACCACAGAGGATTACGATGAGGAGTAATTGGAATCAGTAATTTAACAATACTGGTAAGATATCCTTGGGCTCTCCAAATTGCACTCCGATTGATATCAATTGATTAGGTGTATGGACACTGAATTATGGCACTATAAAATCGAATTGAGTCTGCAAGAATCTTTGACAATTTAATTGCCAACGATAAGAGATGGCTATGGTTACAAATGTACAGAGACAGTTTTGAGTGTGTGTGATGTTATTAATATCATTTGGGTTGAAGCGTCTATTGCATAGCCTTGTTAAAACAGAAACTGTAGTAATCGAATTCTTGACTGTAAAATATCTGGTCCCCACAGGAATCCAATCTTGCTGCATTTGGCTAGATTTTGGAGAGCATCTAACAGAAGCAGTCTGATATAGCAATTGCGTTCATACAAAGAGAATCCAGTAGATGCTCTAAGTGCAGGTTGACTGAATACATTGATGGTGGCATCTCGAATGCCTCATGAAAGTTTTTCGATTACGACAAAGCAAGTGTTAACACACACGGTGGGGCATTCATCTGTTAACCGTCGAGAAGACAACAATAAAGATTATTTTCAATAAACGGTTCGTTTCTTTTTTATTTGTCGTTGGTGGTCTTTTCTACTTAACACAAGTATCATGGACAGAAGCTGAGTGATAAAATTTCGCTTTAATAACAACAGAAATAACAGAGCCCTGGGGTTGGTACATTTTATGGATTTTAAACTCGAAGGCATCGAGAACAACTTGAATTGAAAGGTGCTCCACTAGCAGATGGAAAAAATTGTTTCCAACTGAAATTGTGTCAGAGATATCACACGATGTCACTTTGCCATATGTTCGCCCCTAGGACTAATAAGTATAATCGTAGCAATGGACCACAGATCGAAGACGGGACAAATACTTGTTAACAATATTGTATACTTTGACAATATTATTAATGTTAGTGTTGATCAATTGAATGCTTTATTACAAGAGAAGTTAGGTTATTACAAAAGGTGATTTCAAAGGTACAAAAATGTGATTTTAAAAAGAGATAGAAAATAATAAAAAGAAAGAGTTCAATATATAATTTATTTTATAACAAGACAGGGTGTGTTTAGATATGTGTGAGCATATAATCACAGTATTATTAAATTTATGTCGATGTTGTTATCTAACACTCCTCCTCAACATTGTCAGAAAAACACATCCCAAATGTTTGGAAACAACATTTGTGCTTTTCTCTTGACACCGCTTTGGTTACAGCATCCGCACCCATGTTTTCACTTTGAAGGTACTTTATTTCAACTATTTTCTTCCCCACAGTATCCCTGATAAAATGGTACTTATAGTCGTAGTGCTTAGTATGTGAATACTTTCCTCCATTGTAAGCAATACATTGCGCACTTTGGTTGTCTGTATAAATTATGTTCGGTTGTACACATTTAGAACCCAGCTCTTCCAAAAGAAAACGAAGAGCGCATACTTCTTTAGCTGCTTCGGAAAGAGCAATATATTCCGCTTCCGCACTCGAAGTCGCCACTACATGCTGCTTTCTTGATTCCCAGCTAATCGCGGCACCTGCAAGAATAAAACAAAAACCACTTTGAGATTTACGATCGTTTCGATCCTCTGCCCAGCTGGCATCAACAAAGCCTATTAGTGGAAGTCCTGTTTTACGGAAAAGAAGTTTTGCATTTCTTGTAAAGTTAAGATAACGCAACACCCACAAAGCTTCTATCCAATGCTGCATTTTAGGATGCCGAGCAAATTGAGCGATAAATTTGTGCCATTGTCTACTTGCTTGTTTTAATCCGTAAATCGCCCTTTTTAAATGACAAACCTTTCTTGGATTATTGACATAAACAAATCCTTCAGGCTGTTGCATAAAAATCTCCTCCTCAAGTTCGCTATTCAGAAAAGCGGTCGACCCATCCAAATGAGTAAGATTCAAATCATTTTCTACTGATAACGCATAAATGATGCGAAGCGAACTTTGACGCACAACTGGCGAATAAGTTTCTACATAATCTGTGCCAAATTTCTGAGAGTAGCCTTTGGCTACGAGGCGTGCCTTTCTACGCTCTACTTCACCGTTCGATCCATACTTTGTTTTAAAAACCCAACGGCACCCAATAGCATTCCTTCCGTCTGGTAAATCACATAATTCCCAGGTCTTGTTTTTTATAAGACATTCGTGCTCAACCTCCATAGCTTGAAACCATTCCGATGACTGTGGGGAACTTAACGCTTCATTAAAGTTATCCGGATCTTTAAATATTGTACTTAATAGAACCTCACTTACGCTTTTAGCTTTCTTTCTCGGTCTAAGTACGCGCCTAGTGATGTTATGCTTATTTATATTGTCCATCTCATTTGAATATTTTACACATTGCTTCTCATTCGCTTCCGCGTTTCCCCCCGCTTCCCTCTCCTGATTCTCTACATTCTGCCACTCACCCTCTGCGTTTTGAAACTCCTCCTCACTATCATTTTCCTCTTCGTCTACCTTAACTTGAATGTTTTCTTTTATTGAAGATATTTCCTTTTCTATTTTATTCTTCTGCTCAAATTCATACATGTTTGATGAAATTCTATTCTCTTCTGGATGTTCGACAGAACCATGTTCCTTATAATCTTTTGCATTTTCTATAAATCTTACATCTCGGCTTTTTACAATGGTTCGCGAGCCTCTCTTCCATAAGCGATATGCTTTGAACTCTTCGGAATAACCAACTAAGACAAACTCTTCGCTTCTAGGACCAAATTTAGTTTTTAAAGTTTTATTCAAAACGAAAGTCCTACAACCAATCTGGCGAAAATGACTGACAACTGGTATTCGCCCTGTCCAAATTTGTTCCGGGGTCTTTTGCTTGTTGAGGTAAGTGGGGCAGCGATTGCGTATGTAGGCAGCAGTGTGGACAAGTTCAGCCCAAAGAAATTTTGGAAAATTTCCTTCAATTAAGAAGCAACGAGCCATTTCTACCAGTGTAAGGTTCATCCGTTCAGCAACACCGTTCTGCTGCGGAGAATACTCAACTGTTAACTGCCTTTTAACACCATGATTTAATAGAAATGTAGAAAATTCCTCACTTAGAAGTTCCCGTGCATTGTCGCTTCGAAGAGCTTTAATTTTTCGATTGGTCTGATTCTCAACTAGGTTTTTAAAATGTCTAAAAACCTCAAAATATTCACTTTTCTTTCTTAAAAAGTAAACAAACACCTTCCTGGAAAAATCATCAATAAATGTTGTAAAATACAGATATTTGCTAATTGATTCTACATTCATAGGCCCACACAAATAGGTGTGTATGATGTCTAACAGCCCTTGTGAAGATTTATCTCTTTTAGTTGAATATGGAAGTCTTGTTTGTTTCCCTCGAATACAGGTTACACAATCTATCAAATTTGTTTCAAAATATGGCAGTCCTTCTACCATCCGAGAATCTTTTAACTTTTTCAATGAAGCTACATTTAAGTGGCCATACCTCTTGTGCCAAATTTCCAATATGTTCTCATTCTTACTTTTACTACTATTTTTAACCATTGTCTTAACAAGATATAATCCTTTTAAGTGAACTGCTTCTAAAATAACTTTTTGTGATTTTAAGACTTGTGCGCGTTTCCCTTCAAATACTGCTCTATAACCTTTGTTTGTTGCTTTGCTGGCTGAGAGAAGATTACTTTTAAGACTAGGAATAAAAAGACACCGGTATAGAAAGATGTCTTTGACTTTCCCTTTAACCTCAACTCTTAACTTAACGATTCCCATGCCTTTAACCTGAGCAGTTTTCTTGTTAGCTACTTCCACAGCTCCTGAAAAGTTTAAATCTAACTCCACGAACAACTTTTTATCACAGCACATGTGAGAAGTGGCTCCACTATCGATATACCATCTAATGCTATCTAATTTTGTATCGCATGCATAAACTTTTTCCTCATGAATAACTGATTGTTCTAACTGCTTTGCAATAAATCCTTCCTCATGCACTTTAGTTAAATTTTCAACTAGCTGAAGCTTCTCATTACGTATGTTAACGCGGCAGTCTCGCTTCATATGACCTTTACGTCCACATCGGTGACAATTAAATTGAAAATTATTACTCCTACCTGGTTTCTGAGGTGAAGTGTTTTTCTTAAAATGTTTTACTTTCAGGGCATCTCCTTTACTTTCGTTTGTTACTTTTCTCTTGTCGCCAACTTCCAGAAGCCGCGCACGAAGCACATCCACAGTAGGAAAATCCCTCGATGAGTCAAATGTAGCTTGTATCTCCTTGTAGCTCTCAGGTAGGCCATCCAGCAACAGCACAGCAAGCAGCTCTTCGTCCAATTTTAATTATTAAAGTCTCATGCATTGTTAAATTGATCAACTTACGAAATTCTTCCACTTTCTGTCTAGTTCCTTTCCGATCGAATGTTTTTTCTAAGAAATCCCATACCGCCTTTGATGTTCTTAGCGATCGCACTAGTGACACTTGTGTGGGTTCCATGGCAATGATTATCTCACATTTAGCATCCATATCCTTGTCACTCCACTCCTGTATTTTGATCGGGTCTATTTCTGGTTTCTGCTCCAGTCCGTCAACCAATTTCAGGAGACGATTCTTATGCAGTATTGCCTCCATTTGGGGCTTCCAGGTAAAGTAATTTTCCCCATTAAACAATGGAATTCTTCCTGTATAGGTAGTCATCACTACTAATTTTCCTTGATACCAACTTGGTAATTAGATTATTATTTGAAGATTAAATATTCGGACTAAACAAGAGAGAGGGTGCTGGGCCCATAACCTGTTAGTGTTGATCAATTGAATGCTTTATTACAAGAGAAGTTAGGTTATTACAAAACGTGATTTCAAAGGTACAAAACTGTGATTTTAAAAGAGATAGAAAATAATAAAAAGAAAGAGTTCAATATATAATTCATTTTATAACAAGACAGGGTGTGTTTAGTTATGTGTGAGCATATAATCACAGTATTATTAAATTTATGCCGATGTTGTTATCTAACAATTAATAATTTTACTTGCACACTTATTAGGTTTTAAAGGCACTTACTTTGGGTGATTTAGTTGTTAACTAAGTATTTCTAGCTGTCCACTGCAAGTATGTTAAATTTCATTTCTAAGCGAGTTCAACGTTCAAGCTGATCTCTCAATTGGACATTTTTCTGGCTTACATATGTTTCAGTCGAAGGCGACAATAGTCATCAATCAAAGATTTTACGGACAAAATTGTTGTTGATAAGGCCAAAGACGTCAAAATCCATCACTGTTGGTACACGATGTCGTCGTTTCTCTCACCAAGGGACAGCAAAAAAAGCCGCTAACCTCTTATAAAGCATTCATTTGGTCTCCTTTTTGTTAAACTCATTTATGGTTCACCAATCGTGGATTACATGTAGAACTGCCCGTGATTTAAAGCGTGATGCGACAGGCAGTACATATTGACTGAATTAGCATAATCATCCAGACCTAGGGTCCTATTCACCAGCAATGGTTTAACTTCAGGAAGGCCTGAAGCTTTGGCGAGCGTTTAGACTTTCCTTTGATAAAAAAACTTTGATAAAAAACCTATCCTTACTGTTCGTTAGGGGTTTGGTATGTGAGAATTCTCTTCAAAGTTTACAGCAGTTGATCTATACCTTTTTATACCCATCAAAGGAAACCATAACGTATTTGATCAGTCACCATCGCCGATGATAGATAACAGCTACGGTGAATTTAATATTTATTGCTAGGGATGATTGCGGTCTTACCACGAAATCTGGGAATCGGCGACTTTGACCGGCCTGCTGGTTTCACCGAATTTTTTGATCTTTTCGAAAAAGTATCTAGAATAATTATAAATTTCCAGTCTCCTCCAAATTAGTCTTCGGGTTCCCTTAGGTAGCTGCTACAAGTCAGAGTTCCACCGGGGAGCGGTGTCTATTCCTTGCTATCTTACTCTCGTAACAAAAGTTGTCTCAGAGCCAACATTGCTGAAAGCCAGGTCAGGAGATAGTATGAAATACAGGAAATGATTAGATCTAGCGTTGCCTTTGTTACTGCCCCAAAAAGTTTTCTGAGCATTAGCGTGGATAAGCTTTTGATAAATCCCATCTTCCTGGAATCACAGTATTCAATGAGTTCGGCTACCGCCTTCGGTTGTAATGGTAATAAAGAATCATAGTTAAAATAAGTAGGCGCAACGACGAACTTGTGGCATTCTGCTTTAGTTTCGTAGCTTACGTCTGCAGCAACTAAATCTTGGGTGCAAAGTTGCGCAAGTTTACAAGTCTTTATTCCACACAAATGCTTCCTATACGAGTGTAAAGAGTTAAGTAGGTAAAAGCAATTCGAACATATTTGCTTCATTTACGTCCAGGGATATAATGGCGCAGTATTTTTTGGTACCTCCTTTCCAGCTTCTGCTGGGTATATCGTCTTTCTACTCATTACCGTATTAATTGCGTCCACTGTTGACCGTGATTTACGAACACTGTATTGGTGTTCCGATAGACTTCTGCTGCTTCAATTGCTGGCAAGGGTTTATTTTAAATAATGCGGATAATGATTTTTCCGACCGTATCAAGCAAACAAATAGGGCGATAAAACGATGGATCGTCTGGGTTCCCTTTTCTCTTTACCAAAAGCAATAGCCGTTGCTGCACTCAAGATCAAGAAAAAACGCCCTCTTGAAGACAGATATTAAACATTTTGGTAAATTTGTCCGGTCGTGTTTTATTCCTAATAGCGATCTATAGGGCTGATGCTGTTCCATCTAGTCCCGGTGATTTTTTGTCGCACACCTTTTTATAGGCAATGAGCAATTATTTGCGTGTAATCATAGGTAGGGGGTACTCTTGCGATGAATTTGAACAACGGGTACCTTAACTTAACAACTTTTTTTAACTTTTAACTTTTTGTGGGTTCTCCAGCATACAGGAAGGCGATGTTTTCCATTTCCCAGCGTAGATATTGACACATTACATGCATTGAATATTAACCGCGATCTTGTCTTACAAAATCCCCTTCCGCACTGGCTTCAATTATCGCCTAACTAACAACGAAGATTATAAAACGTTCATCCAGTGTATTGATACTCCATTTAGCAACCAAAATATATCAGAATCGCTAAAAAAGAAATAGCAATAGCAATAATCCTCAAATATGAACTTAGATCTTTCTTTGCTTATTTTACTCATCCCAGTAGCTATTCGGAGTGCTTCGTGGGGTAACGATTCCTGACCTTTTTATTTCTTTGTCCCGGAGAGCAATTTATATCACAGTATCATAGTTTATAGTAATAGTTTATGGTAATCAGAAGATATCCCAAATTAAAGTCTGTAATTTCTTAGAATCGACACCTTAATTGTTCTTTTCAAATATATCGTTTATCAGCTTCCAATATCCACTTCGAAATAACCCATTCTTCTTCTTAATAACCTTGGTATATTGGATATTCTTAAAGACTTCGTATTCGAAAAGCACTAGACATTTGCGTGGTCGATGGATAAAAACATCATTTCGTGTCATAATTAAATCAAATGATAAGTAGTCATATTCGTGTTCAACCAAATTTCGAATCAGGTAACCAAGTCTGGATTTATGAATGCAGATCTGCATTATGCCAAATTCCAACACATTTCAATTCAATAAAAGGAAATCGCTATAGTTCACCCCATTTTTATAGAATACCCCATTGGGATACGGTGATAGCTATTTATGGACTTCAAATCAACATTGTGCCGCTCTTTGTCATTTTGTATAAATGAGGAACGTTTGTCCAGGCTATAAAATGTGAGAAGTCTCTTGGTCCAAAAGAATACGCTGCCGTTCAGCTACATATGTAGACATGAAATGGATTTGAATGAAACAAGACTTTACATTCTTGAGAAATTTAGGTTTCTCCTCCAAACGAACATGGTAATGCCGATTGCCTATCAAGATTGCCTGTAGGACCTGACAAGGCATTTGATCAATCGGAAGAAGCGTGTCAAATCGATGACACCTCTGACACATTAGTTGATGATTTTCCCATAAATGCTAGAATCATAGCTAAGCAATCCCAATTGGATCCGGCTATGTGCAAAGTCATGGCGTATGTGCAGAATGGGTGCCCTAACAGTTTGCCATCAGCTGATGAACATTTATTACCCTACCTTCGTAGGAAATTTTCTTTAACAATTCATTCTAATGTTCTTCTCTTCCACAGCGGAAGCCCTAGAGTTGTTATTCCTCCACAGTTGCAGAAACAGGTGTTGAAATTGCTCCATCAAGGTCATTGGGGGATCTCACGCATGAAACAGATGTCTCGCAGATATTGTTGGTGGCCTAATATTGACAACGACATCCAGTTAGCTGCCCAACATTGCCAACCATGTCAAATCAACGCAAGTCAAGCAACCAAGGAATACACTAGCTGGCCTTCTACAACCGAAGTTTGGGAGCGAGTACACATTGACTACGCCGGTCCATTTCAGAAACATATGTGGCTCATCCTTGTGGACTCAAATTTTAAATTTCCATTTGTAATTAAGATGTCCTCAACGTCATCACAAGCAACCATCAGTTGCTTTAAGATCCATTTTCGCACTGGAAGGGTTGCCCAAAACTCTAGTTTCTGACAATGGACCACAGTTCATGTCAACTGAGTTTCAACAGTATTGCCGAAACAACTCCATTGCACATTTGACGTCAGCTCCGTTCAACCCAGAGTCAAATGGCGCAGCAGAAAGAATGGTGCGTACCTTTAAGACTGCTCTTCTGAAGATACTGGGTGACGTATCCAAATATGACGAAGCTCTATCCATTTTTCTATCGACGTATCGGACAACTCCTGATGAAAATGGAAAATCTCCTGCAGAATAATTACACGGACGAGAACACCGTACAAAGTTATCAGCGATAGTTCCTAAAAAGTCAAACAATAAGGAGGGTAAGAGGCAAACAACTAACAAGTTTTCTGTCAATCAACAGGTATTTGTACGACAATATTTACCAAAGAAAAAATGGGTACCAGCTGTGGTCAAAAAACTACTTGGTAGACGCATGTATCTTGTTGAAACTGACTGGTATGTGGCGGCGACATCAAAACCAAACGAAGCAACGTTTTGAAAAAGATGATGTTAGCTCTGATCATCTGGTTATTTCACCACAGAAAAATTCGAGCAACGTGTCGTTGAATGCCGATGGAACGTCAAGACAACAGGCACACCAACCAGTCATCACTGGTAACTCAGACATTGAAATTTATCCAGAAGCCAGCCCACCTACAGTCGATTTGGATACAACGCCACAAACAGAACCAACACCATCATCATCCCAGGACCCTAATCTGCTTGACGACATTCCTGCTCATGAACCAAGAAGTAAAGCAGATATGCTTAGACGTTCCGAGCGGCCTCGTAAAAAACCAGACCGGTTTTCTCCAAATTAAGAGTGGGGGAACTGATGTAAACGAACCCCAAAAAACATTATGTTTAGTATTAGAATATTTAGTAGTAGATCTTAAGTATGAAATATCTATCTGGCACTATAAAAGTAGTTCCGTAAGAACTGAATGATTTCTCTTTAACTACAACGTTTGTGCACTACAATTCTAATGAAGTTCTATTAATAAAGTTGAATTATTGAATTGTTATATTATAAGAGCACTGAGTTTCACTTATTAAAACACAACAGTGTAATTAGCAACCGACCATGGTTGGAGCTTTATCAACCCATTTCGTAAATTCTCACCACTCGCTCTGAAAGTGAGTCATAGTTCCGTGAGATGGCAAGTCAATGCAACAAAGTCGGTGTTGGACTTCAACCCGATGTTGTGTTCAACTGTGTTCGACAGACGACTCCAGTGTGAGAACGGCTGATGCGGCTAGCAAAAGTTTCCCAGCTGTTCCCTTCTCATCTTTTGACTTCCATTCAACCTGTTCCATTTACAACTACATTAACGCCCAAGAAGTTCGCAGTTTCAAGTCGGCAGGACTTAAGGATCTTAATCAGATAAAAGTTTAGATACGCGATCGGATTGTTGAATTTTTGAACAAACTGATGGACATTGGTGTTGCAAGCTCATGCGGTCATCTGATTTAAAGGTAAATTTCATCAATAGCTCAAGAGTGTTTAATAATATTAACGGCTGACGACGGGTTTTCTGTTTTTCAATCAATAGGTTGTCTTTAACAGATTGTATGCACATTCTTTTCTTGTTTTTCTTCTATTCTTCTTCATAAGAAAGCATAGTAGCCGTCTTAACAAAAACAGGCGGGAATTTTAAATATGGTTTTGCAATTACAACATGAAGAGATCATCACTGCTATAATCAAAATAACTACTTTTGCAACTACAAAATGGCAGACCACAAAATAACTCCTTTTGCTTTTATCTGCTGGTTGGAATTAACTGATTTTTCAGCTGTATGCATTTTTCTTCATCGATTTTAAAAGGTTTTTAGTTTCATTTGAACCTCGTTTGATAGCCCAAGAGCCAATGGTTCCAGGGGTGCCAATGTCTCAATTTTCAGGTTTTGCAACTGGGCCTTATGTCCATCATCTGTGGAAAAGTCTGCTTAACTTAACCCGCCAATTCTTAATAAATAATTTAGTTTATAAAGTGACAGTCTGGTGTAGTTCGATTTGGCATTCTGTGGAAACAGGTGGGTTTTCTTGACTACGAATGGTAAGAAAATGAGTTATGTAGGCAGATATTTTCCCTTTTGAAGATTGACTATTGCAATCCGAAAATTTCGATTTCTTTGAAGTATGGCCTGGGCATCGAAAGCCGGACGCCAAGTCGACCACAATCCTTGATTCTATTCACAAATAAATTATCCTTAATGCCTACAATGTGATAAGTGGAGAGGACCATCGGAAGGAGGCCGTTATATAATTAATTGTATATATTCATAGAAAAATCTCTGATTTAACCAACCACCCACAATTTTATTCATTTATTAAGAAAATAAAATTACGTATCCTACATTTTTTTCCAAATTGTATTCACTTTGAAAATATTTCTGAGACAGTTACCCAAGCAACCAAAAACGCTTCGCATAACAAAGTTGATTTTAAGGTACTACGAATAAACCATTTACTATTTCATTGCGCTTTAACATCAGATTGGCAGATCCCACTTTTATGTTATAACCTCTTTTTATATACTAATACAAGTTTGAAAAACTCGAATGCTTTCATTTAGCCCTACCTCTGTCTATACAGGACGAAAAGTCCTTGATGATTCTGAGTCCATATTTTTCTCTTTTCGTAGTTCATGCGAAATACCGCAATCCCATTTGAAGCCATTCGCTTCTTCTTGTTCTAGATCTCATTGCCGCAATCCATGCGAGTTCAGGTAAACAAAGTTTCTGTAAATGAATTTTTCAAAGGGTGAAGGGTGAACAAAAAGTGAAAAAGAACCTCCTCCATTTCCTTCCTTATAATCCTTGAACAGGATTTGAAATTGATGGGGAATTTTTCATCCTCTTTCACGGCTGATGTCGAGCACGAGTACGAGTACCTCGAAAATACAAAGTTTTTCGGTTTTCCAAAGAGAAGATTTCATCCTAACAAACAACCACAGGATTCAGGCGCACCGATTAGATTGGATAATGAAGTTTTGCTTCCGTACTTTCCAAGAGTTCGTAGATTGTGGAATAGTAAATCACAATATGTTATACAGCACAGTGCTGCATTTCCAGTGCAGTAACGCGATGCGGGATGGGACACACTGTCAGAAAATACGTATGTATGTATATGGTAGGTACAAAATTGCTAATGATAAATGGATATAAACAACGCTTGAGGCGGGTTATTAAGATATTTAAAGGATTTTTTCCCCCATCTGGAACCGTATTGAGCCAATTTAATTAAACCAAAGACCAGAGTTATGGAAGAGAATAATTTAATGTTTTCGGTGGGAAGTTAATCAAGAAAGGAAGTTATAAACAGGGATGCGAAAAAAATTTCGCGGAAAATGAACTTATCCTTTTTGGACTCTTGAAATTAAGTTCTGAGCTTTTGGAAAATTTTGAATATAATACTTGCAAGCAGTAGTTGCAAAGGACTTAAACTCGTAAACTTTTTATTAGCTCTGAGCTTTATGCACTCAATTTCTGCATTTCTTTTGATAAATATCCATCAGCCACACTATCTCTTCACCCTGGAACAACCTTCTAAGAAATTACCCTTTTCCAGGACAAAAATCACACTTTAGAATTTTGCATCACAATCAGCGTCTAGATAGGTAAAATAAAGGCTAGAATTAACCGTTGAAATATGTAATGCTTTCAAGTACATCTTGCGTTACATATTTTTCCTATGTGACTAAATAACTACCGCAGCCGTTCTAGGATAGGCTAAATTTGCGATCTTAATACCGATTTTCTGTTTAGGCCAGCACCAAAGTTAGAGAAAACATTCCTAAAAGAATCTTATAGCAATACGAGAAAGACAATTGAAGCGAACTTAAATGCTTCTTTAGGAATTTTGACTGGTCGCTATGTTTCCTCAATAACAACGTGGATGCCGGTGATGATAGGATCACATACACTATCCAATTGGGAATGAAATCCTTTATCCCTCATCGAGTAAAGAGTATCAAACTCAAAGAAAAGGCGTGGTACGAATGGAACTGTAAATAGGCTGTCTGGATTAGGGAACAGTTTTTTCGGCTCTACAAGGCCAACCCGACGGACGAATACAGAGAAAAGTGCCTGCATTTGGAATACCTCCTGCGATTATACTCACTAACGGAGCCATTTAATGTTTCAGAAAAAATTTGCATCATTTTTAAACGTTTTTGCAGCGTATACCTTTCTAAGGATTAAATTCTAGGCAATCTGGAACACAAATATGGGAGAATCCCCATGGGAAAAATGGGGCGCATCTTATAAAAAGCATTTTAAATATGAAAAATTCTGATAAAAAGAAAGCGAAGTCTAGCTCTGGTAAATTAAGCTTGAAAATCCATTCAACGTGTCGGTATTAAACAAAATTAATTTTTCCGGTCTTTTCCTTTTCTGATAACTTCCAAGAAAAATAGGAATTGTTATCTTGGTGTAATAACTGTAATTTTTTGCTATTCTCCCTATTAGATCCAATGCTGTATCAATCTTCATTCGTTTCTAATCGAAACGATAGATGATTTTCAATATCTCAAGATCCTTCTTCTCAGGGGTTGTGTATTTCTTGCGATGAATTGAAGCCCCAACCGATGATGCTGACTGCCCCAATGCAGGTCCAGGTCCTGAGAAAGCCCCTCTGAGTTCATCGGTTTTCTTTTCTCAAGTTTATCATCCATCCCATTTCCCGTGATGCGCTCAATGAAATCTGATATCCGATTACATTCATAGAAGCCTTTCATTTTTGAACTAGCTTGAAAGAGATGAGACGGTGATTGAGAGAATTAATTACAGCTTGGCTGTCGCTAAAAGCGCAGATATTTCTTCACAGTATAGTTCATTGCCATGAAGATTAAGTATATTTCCGCTAAAGAGGAGTGAAGTCTATTATTTTCGTCATCCAAAAACACACCAGCGCCCTATCATAAATCGATTTCGTGATTGATCGTGATGAATCGTGAACAGCTAGTTATAATCCTTTATTTGCTCAGATTCTGACCTAAATCATTCCTTTCGTAGTTTTTTGGCAGCAGGAGTTTTATAGTTATTGCATTAGGCGGCATGTCTATAAGACTAAAGTCAAATGGCAGTCGGGAACCATGATCATTAAAACCACACTGCGTATTGGATGAAAGGCCACTTTCTCCTAAACAAAACATGACATTCTGCGATATGAATCAAGGGGAGAGAGATTCTTCAGCACATTTAGAGTGCGCGTGGTACGGGATGCCCTATGTAACAGAGGCAGACAGTCTGATAAAAGCATCATTGATGTATTTTCGTTAAATCTTGCTCTATCAGACAGCTGATGCATATGATATAATTGATCTTATCATAGCCGTGTAGTTTAAGGTTATCTTCCTTCCTAAGGACGCCAGCGCCACATACTTGGCCCGTATTGGGCCCATCAGTAAGGATCAGACTCTATTTCCTCAAAATACAACGGACACCAAAGCCAATCGAATCCCAATATGAGTTCCAGGAAATAGAAAACTGCTTGGAGAGTCCAGCGCACGATATGAATATCAATGGACGGGACAACAAAACAGCAGCACATTGGATGCCAAATATTATCTATATAAACGTCGACATAAACTCATACTTGGCTGATGGTTCAAAATCATTTTTGTGAATGATTCCTGGAAATTTAATATTTTGAAATCGATTGATTGGTATTCCCAATTTCACACTTAAATCCCTTAATGCGAAAATTAAAAATAAAATCTTAAAGCAACATCAAAAATAAAACAAATAACGAAAACTAAATAAAAAAAAATTAAAAGAAACTTAGCACAGAAAGAAAAGAAAATTTATTGACAGAAAGGTCGTTGGCCTTGGATAAACAGCGTAGACAACGTATCGGCACTTAAGAGAGCACAGAAATGCTTCGACTTGATGAGTTGTTAAATGGGAAAAGAATTCGCTTATCAAATATTTGTCAAGAACTCAAATACTTGGTTGGGTGAAATTTGTTTTATGTTGGTTTACCTTTACTCAATCGATTGGGTTTGGGCCAGGAGAATAAAATATTTGATTAATGGACGAGTACGGTAAGGTAGCACGAATTTGGTTCTGATTAAATTGTAAGCCGGTGGGAGATTTGCGACCCATTAGGGGTCATTTGAAAAAGGAGTGATTTTGAAATTTTTGCAAATGGTGGATGTCATGAAAGGCGTGTTATAGCCCACAAAAAAAACTTTACTCACTAACAAGGTTCAGCTACATTTTAAAATTTTTTGAAATTTCGGCAATGCAAATCACTTTGGGATATGTAGTTTCCGATGGCTCATTCAGGGTTATTTTCTTTTCATAAGTCTTCATTGCATACCCTGAGCAACATTTTCGACTGAACTAAATGTAAGAGCCTGTAGAATGCCTTTAAGACTTCCTGCAATCAGTTTGGTCAATAAACGTGTTTCGATGACAGAGTCGGAGAACTGGAGCTGAACTGGACTCAAGATTTTAGTTTTTAGCAGACTATAGAAGTATTCGTAGCAACCAAGGCGACCTTTACTGGGTTACTGTTCCCAGCCGGATTTGTACGATGAGGCTGCACCAAGAACAGGAGGTCTGCAAATTTATAGTGAATATCATTAGAGTTCAAAATTCAGAACAAATTTGCTCAAAAACATTGCAACGGTTCAAATATACAAGATATGGATTAGGATCTTGCAAATTGCGATAATAGAAAAAATATCACCGATATCCAGAAAGTGGATAATAAAAGCAAAATTAAAAATTGTTACGTTGACTGTTACGGTGACTGCTACGCAAAACAGAAATTGTTTTTGGTGAATTTATCGACAAAATCGGGTATATTTTGTACAACAGCAGAGGTACACTTCTCGTGTATTATATAATATAGACTCAAACTGTTACCTGCTTCCCTAGTTGTTGTCAAGGTACGTTCAAGGATATCTCAGATGCCGCAACAAGTCGAAAATACTGTAAGGAGACAAACAGCAGCCTTTGCTAAACGTGTATAGCTTAACGTTTCCCTAGCCTTTTACACGAAGGCACCAGCGTTGATGACCAGTCTAATCGATCCTAAGAATTATCACCCAGGTTTGATCAAAAATACACAGGCAAGCACATGTAGTAAAACAATTCGCATACGCCGCAGACCATGAGAAGAACGTGTCAAGCCAACAAGACCCGAACGGAAATGTGTAGAAATGTGGAATTTTATTAGCAGAATCACGGTCGGCGGAATGGATCTCCTACAGACTGTTTAAAGTCGGAGACAAACAAAATATTTGGACGATGAAAGCCTGACTTTGCATGCACACGACTAAAATGAAATACATATGCATATATAACAACTCTGCCGGACCGGAGGCCTACCTACTGAGCTAGGAGGAGATGAGTTCTTAGATAGTACTATCACATTACATTTCCGGAGGAAATTTCTGACTGATGAATAGATGGTCTTCTATAGGACAGGAGAACCTCTTAATTCCATTACCCATTGAGCTATTAGATTCTTTAGTATCTCATTAATTGTGCAGATATCTGAAACCATTCGCTAGTAATCTATCTGAGTCCTATAATTGCAGATTTGGGTCCGGTAATTTCACAATTGGCCAAATATTAACGGAACGTTTCTGAGACAACTTAATAACTTCAGATCCTCTCTATATTAGACAAGGAGATTAGCTGTCATGTAACAAGTTTAACATCACACTGAGAAAATTGTAAATAACTCTTAAGCTTACAATATTCCGAAGCTAGTCAACTACTCGCGTACGATGATGAATTGATATCGTTGACAGAATGCAGCGAGCTGTCACTGGAGAGTTTTTAGCTGTGAGCGAGAGCAAAACCAAGATGGGTGCACAACATCGACGAATCGGACAGAATGCTCTAGTAGATAGCTTTATCTTTAAGGTAGCTGAGAATTTAGTCCACACCGGCTCAGCTATTCACTCTGATAATGGTAACTTATCAGATATCAAACGAAGAGGGCTGCTTTAAATGCACGATTCTTCCAGTGATTATTGTCCCAGCTTAAGTTGGGTATAACGACATCGATCTAGTTAAAAAAGTGCACAATAGTCTCGTGAAATAATTAGAACACCTAGAGCGAATGGATATTTATACTCAAGCCCGTAAGGTCTTCTATTCCTGCCCTGTCCCTCCGGGAGTTCTTATATAACAAGCGCAAATGAAAGGAGGCGGCAATCATATTAAGTTGGACAATTGAGAGCACTTGGTTAGAATACGCTCTAAAGCGAAGTATTTATTGGCTGAGAACCAAAGAGAGCCAATACCATATTTTGTTTTACTTTACTTAAAAGCTCCTAACGTATTACTAGGGTTTTATCCGTTCCTGAGTCGGTAACCTTAAGGACAAAGACAAAGCCGCTGCTTTGTGATGATGGTTTCCTGCTCAGTGGGTACTGGGATAACTACCCAGGGGCGTTGAATTAGGTATTACGGCAGCTTGAGTTGAGTTTGTTACAGGTTCCTTTATATTGCCATGTTCAGAATACATGCATGTCAGGAGCTTCTTATACGAGTACAGCCAAAGATGATTGCAGATGATGATTGTATTTGTTAAGAATTTTCGTATCACATCAGTGTTAGACGGTTTACCAACCTTGGATCTCGGAGCGTCGATATCCTTTCCAGAATTGGATAGCGACGACTCCAATCTGCCCGAGGTGACTATCAAGCCGTCGGTATCCTCTTCTGACACCCTGTCGGAAATGGAAACCGATGATGAAGCAAAGAGAGGTCCTATACGATCAGAGATAGAAGAAGAGCTTTTGGGCACATCTTCAAAATCGGAGGACCTCAACAACATCGTGGTGGAGGCTGCTCTGGAAAACTGATACAGTTTCTCCAGATTAATCTCCACCACTCAAAAAAGGCTTCGGCCGCACTCATTCTGCGTCTTTCTAAGAACGCAGAAGACATAATCCTAATCCAGGAACCATGGATTGTAGAAGGCGTGGGTCGTAGATTCAGGACAACCGCATACGCACCGCTCTATACAAGAGACGAAGGTAAGATTAGTACTTGTATATTAGTGAAACGTAGCCTTAATGTATTTCTACTTCCCAACCTCAACGACCCCGACTTAACCGTTGCCAGACTAGAGACTGCCAAAGGCTCCTACTGGCTGGCATCGGCTTACTTTGGCCATGACCATGTGGACCCTCTCCCTGGTGATAACCTAGAAAGGGTGGTACTGGAAGCTGGAAGGCAAAAAACTGGCCTCATAATCGGATGCGACGCTAACGCACATCACACGGTATGGGGCAGTACAGACATCAATGAAAGAGGTGAGTCACTTTTAAACTACGAGTATATTTTAAGTATTAACCTCTTAATTTGCAATATTGGCAATGGGCCCACTTTTATAACTAGAAACCGACAAGAAGTGCTAGATATTACTTTTGTCTCCGACAGCATCACTCAAAGGCTAACGAACTGGATGGTATCGTCTGAACACTCATTTTCAGACCACAGATACATCCAATTCAGTCTGAGTGATGCTCCCCCCCAGCCAGTTTTTATCGGAAAACTGATTGGCCAAAATACAGAGGAATACTGTCAGAAACGCTATCCTCCGAACTATCAAGTCCTCCGCGTGACACCAATGAGTTTGACATGAAAGTCATGGAATTTACTCTGGCTCTCAATCAGGATATGGCCGCTACCTGCCCTCTTATTCAACCTAGTGGCAACAAAAAACCACATTGGTGGACATCAGTACTGGGACTGCTCAGAATCTCTTGTAGAAAACTTTTCAAAGTAGCAAAAAGCACAAGAAAAGTGACTGACTGGGACTCATACAAAGAATCCCTCAAATTATACAAAAAAGAAGTGAGAAAGACAAAGCGACAATCCTGGAGGTCATCCTGCGACAAAATCACAGAAACCTCTGAGGCACCGCGGCTAAGAAAAATCCTCTCTACAAATCCTATGATGCCCAGCTGTTTGAAAAAAACCGAAGGCTCCTGGACAACCTCAAGTGATGAATCACTCAACCTGCTACACTTTCCATGTAGCTCCAAACTCGCGGTCAGTAGGCAGCCCAAAAAGGCCTACTCCAACCGGGACCAAAATTCATGGTCTGATTCTTCAAACCATACAAGTCTGCTGGTCCGGACGGTATAATACCTGCCGAACTACAGAGATCCTCAGATATTATTCTGCCAGTGTTAGAAAATATTATGAGGAGCTGTGTAGAACTTATCCACATTCCACTGTTATGGAGAGAAGTCAATGTAGTATTCATTCCCAAAGCCGGAAAATGTTCTCATGTTGTCCCAAAGGACCTCAGTTATAGGTCTGAGGTCTATCATCTTTCCTTCTGAAAACTCTAGAACGACTGATTGATATCCATATTCGAGCTAAAGTTGATCCGAGACTTCTGTCAACGTCTCAACATGCCTACTGTAAAGGAAAGTCGGTAGAAACGGCTTTGTACTCTCTGACTAGCCACATAGAACGATCCCAACAATATAAGGAGTACACAATGGTTGCTTTTCTAGACATAGATTGCGCCTTTAACAACGTCAACACATCCGCAATCACGACTGCGCTGTCAACTCTGCAGGTAGACGACTAGTTAACGAACTACTGATATACCTGGAAGCGGGTGGTAGCAGGGTGATTGCCTATGCGGATTACGTTGTCATAGCCGTCTCAGGAAAACATCTCAATACCATTAAAGAACTCCTTCGAGTAAATCTCAATAGATTAACCCGCTGGGCAGATCGCTGTGGTTTGGGAATAAACCCCAATAAAACTGATCTTGTCCTCTTTTCCAGGAAATATAAAATTACAATCATAGACCCCCCAATAAATGGTACCACTTTAGTTTTTTCCGATAGAGAAAAATATCTGGGTCTCATTTTTGACAGGAAACTAAACTGGAAACCTAACATGCAAGAAAGAGTCAATAAAGCTACAATAGCTTTATTCTCTTGCAAAAAATCCATTGGGAACAAATGGGGCCTTCAACCTCGCATAACCCCCTGGCTATACATCTCGGTCAAAAGACCGATACTTACCTACGGCCTTGGAAAATGCTGTCAATCGAATTAAACTAAGCAAAGTCCAAAGAACAGCATGTCTGTTTACAAGCGGAGCCTTGCGATCCACTCCCTCTGCGGCATAAGATATTCTGTTTCATTTGACACCCCTCGACATTTTTAGCAGGCAAGTAGCTGCGACTGCAGCTATTCGCCTTAAAGCGACTAAGCAGTGGACAAATAATTCATTTGGCCACGCCAACATTCTTAATACATTAGGAATCCTCACAGAGAACGTCGATTACACCATACCTGAACTTTGGTTTGACAAAAACTTCCACGTAAGCTTCCCCTCTAGATCATTCTGGGAGGAAGATGCTTTCAATCCATCTCTACACAGATGGATCTAAAACCAACAGCGGAGTTGGTGGCGGTGTTTTCTCATATAAGCTAAATCTAGGCCTCTCTTTCCGTCTTCCAAATCACTGTAGCCTGTTCAAGGCGGAAATTTAGGCGGTTAAAGAAGCTCTGTCCTGGCTGAAGAAAAACGTGATATCTGCAAAGGATATCCGCATTTTTTCGGATAGTCAGGCCGCCATCAAGTCCCTGGACTCGGTCTCATTATATTCTAAAACCGCCCTTGAATGCCGATCATCTCTCATGGAGATGACAGAGCAGTTCAACGTTCACCTTTGTTGGGTGCCGGGCCATAGAGACATTCCAGGGAGCTGTAGAGCAGATGAACTCGCCAAAATTGGAACCACTCTACCTATTTTACCGGATAAAGGTAGTATACCTATTCTACCTGATAAAGGTAGTATACGTATACCAATCGCTACATGCAAACTAACACTAAAGCTGGATGCCAATAAAAGAACAGATCTTAGGTGGACTGCTGGGCAAACATGTCTAGCGACCAAACAGATCTGGCCAAGGCTGGATCTGAGTCGCTCTAAGTGTCTGATCCTTTTAGATAGGAAACATCTCAGCGCCATAATAGGTGTCATTACTGGACACTGCCTGATAG
Source organism: Volucella bombylans (assembly GCA_949129095.1). Classification (NCBI taxonomy): domain Eukaryota; kingdom Metazoa; phylum Arthropoda; class Insecta; order Diptera; family Syrphidae; genus Volucella; species Volucella bombylans. The sequence continues at coordinate 49,285,432 of OX422144.1, read as the reverse complement.
GCAAGCAGGCAAGAAGGCTTGGCGCTTTTACAAATGATTTCTGTAGAAGTTGCATGGACGAGGAAGAGGAGGAGACAATCCTCCACCTACTCTGCACATGCCCAGCTCTCTCCCAGAGAAGAAAGCTTCATCTAGGAGCTTTCTTCTACAACGACCTAAACCATCGAGAAAACGTTAACAGTCTCCTACGCTTTATTGTAATCTCAAACTGGCTCCATTAGTAAGAGGAACATAGATACACGTGGCATCATAATGGGCCAATAGGCCTAAGTGGGTTGGTATTTTTAACAGCCACTCTTACCTAACCTAACCTAGACGATTTACGATACGATACAAAGCTATTATATTAATTTTTTCAGGATCAAGACCTTTTTGATAAATAATGTTACTGTATCAGTTTTCAAATAGGATATTTTGTAAGAAATCAGTAGCGTTTCATTTGAGGAGTAACTACTATGTAATTCATGCAGAGTTTCATCTGTGAAAGTTCTGCAAATTATCTCAAAAGCATCATAGTGCCAGCTTGCTTAGGGCTTCTTCGTCAAATATAGTACGACGCTTGGCCACAGCGGAACACTAAATTTATATCACTGAGCTGTTCGTAAACATATTTACAATATGCATTTCATTTTTTAATAATTAATGTCTTTATTGAGATTATAATAATATTCTTGGAACTGAGTTACAAATAAATTTAAATGTAACTACTAAATTCTTATGTAACAAAGAAACGTAACGTAAGATTATGAAGTGTAATGTTGTACAAATGTATGGCAGTCAAATGTTAAAATATGGAAGTAATTTCCGGACAAATAAACTTTCTTTTTGCTTTTACATCTAAAGGAGCTCACACAACAGAGCGGTACGGGTGCCGGTAGAACTGCGGTAGCGGTATACCGTTTATTCGTACACACTGGCGGTAGTTTTTATGCGGTACTCACCTTAAGTAGTTGCATGTGTTTCTTTTACTTTGTCACGACACCTTTTTGCTTTAATAAAAGTACGTACCGACTAATATTTATGTACATTGTCTTGAACACATTACATTTTTTTTTAACTTTAGCCACTTACGTTCTTGGTTTAACCCCTCTGCTATATTTTTCCATATTTTATCTTTTTTCCCGTATTTTTGTACTCAGGATGAGTTAAATCAAATAAAATAGGATGTATTTTCACCAACTCAATAAGTTTTTTAATGCACATTTTGATATGCGGTTCGCGGTACACGGCGGTCAACTGGGCTTTCCGCGGTACAAAATTGTATCGCTGCAATACCGCTTGCGGTATACCCTTGCCAGTGTGTGCATCTATATTTACCGCAATAGGAGTACGTACCGTTGTACCGCTACCGTTACCGCGTACCGCGTACCTCACTGCTGTGTGAGCTCTTTAATCAAGAAAAGACGTGTTTTATTAAACCTAAATTTTCAACCCATTATTAACCCCACAGAAATCCCTAAACACAAAGGAAAAACCCTACACACCCCAACAGAGCATTCCCATTAATTTATTTTTGAAAGCTGACAGTCTTTTTGTAAACACAAGTCGTGGCCCCATTTAAACAAAATCTGGTACATAATAGAAAAGTAAATTAAATAATTCCACCCACACCAACATTCGGCTAATGATAGAAATCTTTTCTTATTTTAACGTATTCAGTATTTACATGTCATTCTATTTGTTATTCACCGAATCTGTGAGCATTTTTAAGAACCTTGTTTCCCCCAATACAACCGTTGACTCAATTAAAGTTGACTTACGCATTTCGGTAATTATAACTGACAGAGTGCAGAGATAATGAAATCCCAAAGTTGGCGCAGTGCCAATTAATTTATGCCGAATAAGAAGTGATTGGCATTTTACTCAGGATCTTATCTGGTCATCAATCTAGCGCCTATCGTATGGATGTTTGTTAACTTTCTGCACAGTTAAACTTTTCCATCCATCACAGCTTCGGAGAGGGAGTAATGTGACCGACAGTGTATCTGTCACTAACATTCGATATTTACCGCAGGACGATTTTTCTTGTAAAGACAGTAGGAGGCACACTTTTATGTTTATACGAGTAAGTGGTAACTTTCGTTAGCAACTACTTCATAAAGTAAAAGCTTGCTGCAAATATGGGATAATTTCAAACTTTTTCAAACCTTGGAACACCAAAGAATAGCAAAATTCCGACTACAGGCAAAATATACAATTTGACCTAGGTGGCGACAAACAACGAAAGGGATTGAGGTAGATCCCATTGACGCTATGTGGCTAAAAATGTATTTTTGGCTAAAGGTCAGTGCATGTTAGGTGCACACAGATTTCCTTAAATTGCATTGCATCGAATATTCAATGTACAATAGTGTTTGTACATTGAATGTACCCGCGGTAGAATAAGCCCTTACATTTTAAACCTTGAAAGAAGGTCAGGAATATGAAGAAATATTCAGCTTTACTAGACAACAAGGTAAATGTAGTGTTAATAGATAGACGAACCTTGTAGACTCTACACGTATGCTGACAACCGAATCCAGATAAATTGAACTAAGAAAATAAGAGAAAATCAAAGATTCGTGCTTAAGACATTTATAATATGATGAAACGTCATTTCGGACCATTATTCCAAATCATTTTCGGAGTGACGAAATCCTAAATATTCAATAAAATTTCTATCCCGCTTTGCTGACCTTATTTTAAAAGGGGCTGTAGAGTTCAAGTTTTTCCTGCGTCTTAATCAACTGATGTCTTCATACTTATTCGTATATCAGGATTTTAGGCTAATCATCTCCGGTTATACAAAGCGTTTATATTCATTTAATCCACATTTCCTAGCTATTGTAAGAGATAAATTAGAAGAACTTCAATAGAGACCGGTTTTTGACATGAGTCGCTGACCTTTGGTCGTAAACTGTACGAAGAGCGCTCATCGTTCATTTAGCTGCAGGCGATGGTTGACACTGTTAATCAAATCAGAGCATTCGTTGTGGCCGGATGAAAACTAGAACACCAGATGTGACGTCAGTAATTTTGCTGATAATGTAAACTTCTTTTGTGGCATACGGGAACATGTAAATATTTTCCTCTCACTCTGGTTACAATGAAATGAAGTGCATAAGCACTGCGCTCTTGAAAGCTCTCATAGAGATACCATTCTATGAATATTTGACGAAAGAATTCCTGAAGATAATTACCACAGGGTTGCCATTTTACTGTTGTGACGATATTATATTTTTGAGAAAAAAAATTGCATATCAAACAGTGTAAAACGTTACATAATAATATAGGGTTTTCCAATAAGGACTTGACAACTTTTTTTTTAAAGTAAAACGCAAACCATTTGAGATATTTCAAAACCTTTATTATCGGCTTGAAGTAAAATCAAAACATTTATGAATGGAACTTGACTTCGTTCATATAGCCACCGCGGGCACGTTTGTAGCAGTCGATTCGTTGGACCCAATTTTCAACGACTCGGCCACACATTTCGGCCGAAACCGCCGCTATTTCGCGTTCAGTGTTAGCTCTTCCAACGTCGTCGGCGTGTTGGCATAAACCAATGACTTAACGTAGCCCCACAGAAAATAGTCAAGCGGCGTTAAATCGCAACGAACGAGGCGGCCAATCGACTGGCCCATGTCTTGAGATAACACGCTCACCATACTTACTCTTTAACAAATCGACTGTAGCGTGTGATGTGTGGCTTGTGGCATCATCCTGTTGAAACCACATATCGTCCAAGTTCATATCTTCCAATTCGGGTCAAAAATAATCGGTGATCATGACGCGATAAAGCTGACCATTCACAGTAACGTGACGATCGTTATCGTCGACGAAAAAATATAGCCCAATAACGCCACCGGCATGCAAACCGCACCAAACAGTTATTTTTTGTGGATGAAGTGGTGATTCATGAATCACATGTGGACCAATAACGACCAATAACGCATATTTTGCTTATTGACGAACGCATTGAGCCAAAAATGAGCTTCGTCACTGAAGATGATTTTGCGATGAAATTCATCATCTTGGCGCATCTTCTCCAGAACCCAATCGGAGAACGTACGTCGCTTCAAATAGTCTATCGGCTTCAATTCTTGAGTCAGCTTGATTTTGTATGGGTGTAAACCAAGATCCTTACGCAAAATACGCCATAATGTGGTCTGAGCGATGCCCAATTCTTGAGAACGCCGTGGAATTGACTGATTTGGATCGTTTGCTACGGACGCCTGAACGGTAGCGATATTTTCGGCACTTCGACCAACCCGTTGTCTCAACTCTTTAAAGGAATTCCCCTCTCCAATATAGCGGCACTCGCTCCGCTCCATCCGCTTTAATGTCCGCATCTTCCTTGATTTTCTTTTTTGTGGACAATTTCGACGACGTCTTGCTTTTCCTCCGCCTCTTTTCAACTTTTCTATCTTCATCTGACTTCTGCATTGCTGCTGCTGCCTTAGTTGTTGCATTTTACATGCTCTCGTCGTCATTCGATTCGATACCGATTCCACCTGCGGGACCTCCGCCTGTTAATCGGCACTACAATGAATTTCTACTGGACTCGAACCCAGGTCTTTCACGCACCAAGTCAACTATTGCTCCACTGAGCCACACTGCTATTTGCCAATTACTTGCTTATTTACTGATATTTTTTTTGTATACTATAAATTAGCGAGCGAGTTATGTACATCAAATTGCGTACATCAATAAGATATATGTTACATACGTACTTATAATACTCTTTTGTCAAAGTTATGTTATACACACATATGTTACTCTTAATACTCTTTTGTCATATAATTAAAGTGCTTGCTTTTCAAAATTCATTTATTGTAACTCTAAAAATTTTCTTGATAACATGCTTGCTTTTCACAATTTGTAAAATTAAACCATAAGCAAAACCGTGTGAGAACCAAATCTAAGCTTCCGTTCCCACAGTTTTCATACTTTGTTGACAAATTATAAATTGTGAATAAAAGCAAAGATTCATTGTCATTTGTTGGTTGTAAAGAATGAAATAAAGTCGATTTTTTTTGAAACTCCGGCGGAACGTTTTGTTAATTCGCGCACAAGAGCTTATTTGAACCCTGAAATTGATAGGGAAGATGAAAAGAGAGGTACCGATACACGTTGATCTTAAATATTTGCAAATTATAGACTAAGAAATACAAAGCTCGGTAGGGCGTTCCATAAGCTAGTTGTACGGCTTGGGATGAAATAGGCTGACGACTCTACAAAGCACTTAAGTGTTCTCTTTCTTACCGTCTAATTACGTGTAAATCTAGTAACCAAGAATGTGATAACCGCAGCTGAATTCGTTCTGAAAAAGAACGATGGATTCGAGGCAATTTAGTAACAGTTACCGAATCGCATGATTGAACAAGGATGACGCCAGTCTGAAGTTATGCGTCAAAAAGTTCGTCGCATGTTAATAGTAACTACTGTTTTAAAAGAAAAATTTTAAAAAGTCAAACTAACAAACATACCTAAGATTAATGTTTCGAATATATAATACTTTCACTTGAACTAATCCCGAGGGACAGTGGTAAGCCTTACGATACCTCACCACAACTGCATGGCTCTTTGTTAGGCTGTTTAGTAGCCAACACATCTCTCATTTAACTTTCGTTAGCTTTTGTTGATTTTATATATTTTGGTTTTGCAATTCAGATGGAATGGCAACCAAGCTATATTAAGGTAATCTCGTTCCTTTTCCCATGTGGCTCTCATGCCTAATACAAATGTTCCCACATTGGCATGACCCATTAAGTTGGCTGCCATAGCAGAAATATTGACTATACCCCACATTATCTTCAATATTTTGCTAATTAATGATGCACAAGATATCGCTTCCGTGTACATAATACATCACTTATCGAACTCGTGCAGAGAGCCAACCTCTTACAATCAATTAACATTTCATTAACACACACACGAAAACATACTGCCACAGTCACCAACCACTAGCTAGCATTACGAAAAATCGAGAAATCGTAACGTAATCCTAGTGTTGCGTTGTGTCGTCGGTCGATAGAACCAACATGACTTATGCATCCCACTTGACCAATTTCAACTTGGCCGTTGGCATTCCCAGGCTCGTACAACAATCGAAGTCAACTTGAGCTTCGATCCTTAAATTAATTTAACTTTTCGCCGTGAAGCATTTCCAGAAACTTTTTAATTTCCAATTTGGAACTTTAATAGCCCGATTACCCCCCTTAGTCTTGGGTTTGAATTTTTTAATATGCAAACTCTGGATCTTATGACCCTCGTTGTAGAAGTTATTCGAGACGACAAAAATGAAGATAAAAAAAATTACTTTAAAATCTAGACGGTACGTGTTGGAGAGATTTGTATGCCATCTCCTGACAGGGTTCAAAGCCTTTTCGGAACGATAAAGTTTTTTTTCTTCTAAGGAGATCTGGTGATTTAGGTCTCTAAGTTTTAAATGGCAATAATTGCTGGTGCATTGTTTAGGGGGGTGAATGGGTCGTTTTAGTATTACTTGGATATATATGTACATGTGTAGATACCCCTTCTCGGTAGGAGAATGCGGATTATTAAGAAGGATTTCAGGACGATAAAAAGAAGACGACTGCAACTCGGTATAATAACTTTAGTGAAGTCAATTTCAATTTGTTTTTACAGCGATACGCTCTGTTGCGACTATAGAATGGATGCACATTGTTGAAAAACTTCGAAGATTACTTGTTATCGTTTGTTGAGATACTATGTATTACGAGTGCTGGGGCACGTTCAGCAAAAATTTAGGTATGCCGTAAAATATTTCTTGACGATAATTTTGTAAATTGGAAGGAGAGACATGGCCTTAAAGTAAAGGATTCAATTGAATGCTTTATAGTTTAAGAATGCTATAGATTATTCGGGAGAGACAATTTAAGTTTAAGAGCGCACCATCATCAAGTGGCATTTTATTGATTAATAACTATGTGAATTTTTTCTCCAGGAAGTGTTCAACTAGCCATTATGGTAAGATAAATGTGAACCCCAAGGATAATTACTCAAAGTCAGTTCACTGTGGTGGATAAAATATTAAAGAAGAAAACGTCGTAAAACCTACCAGAAACAATGATTTGGAGTTGTGTGTTACATCAAAACTACATGTGGTATAAGTGCGTGACACTTTTTTAAGTTAAAGTATGTTTATTAATACTAAATATTACAGATACGAGTAGTTAAGGATGGAGTAGTATAATATAAGGATCAGTGCGACAAAATTTTCAAAATCGTTTTAAGTAATTCTAAGGAACAAATAGGAAAGAATGATATATTTTATAGCACAATCAAAAAGCGTATCCTACACGACACCACGTCTGGAAACAGTCTTAGACTATAGTAGTTGCCTTTGCTAAGAGACAGAATATTCCTGTGACTAGAACACGGATTCTCTATCCCAATATTCACAAAGGGACATAGCAGGCGCCATATCAGCAAACAGTTAACCATAACCGCCATATCATACTCCAGTATTGAATACGTACGCACAATCCGCGTGCCTAATCGGACCATTCAAGAACATGAGAAACAAACGGTCGTGGAAATGGAGGGATGCTATGAAGGAACAATGATGAGAAGGTGAACCAAAAGATAAAAAGAACATTTCCAGTCAACGAGACTCGAACAGAGAGAGATAGTAGTCTCACAGTCAATACTGAAAATATGGAAAAAAACACGAGAAAAATGAAGTAAAGACAGCAATTTTCAAATTTAAGTACAGAAAGGCTGCCGAACCGGACGGCCTTGGTGTTTCAGGTAGCAGAATATGACATGGCAGGAAGCATTCACCGACTGATTTTTAGGATTTGGTTGGAGGAAAGTTAGCTCGATAAATGGAATCACAAGTAAGAAATAAAAATCCCCTTAACCAGGCCAACTCATGAATATTTTGTATATGATCTTGTCTGTCGTATATGTTGTCCAGAATGACAGCAGCACATCGACGAATGGGACAGAAAGCATCAAAATATTGCTATCATTTCGGGGTGGAAAGAGATCTTGTTTATTTCGACATCGCAGAAGAGCTAATTGGTTTTTCTTTGTCAGAAGAGGGCAATCGATAAACAAGACCCGAATCATTCCTATTTTCCTTTATTGCGCAGAATCAGGTAAAGATCTAAAAAAAAGGCCCTGGTTAGGTGAGGCTAGGCGCATGCCTATCCTGTACTGAAATGTCATATTAAATATCAAAGTAAAATGTTTTCTCAATAACTAACTTTCTATCTCACACATTAACTTCGGTTCTGGCACAGATATATGCGGAGAATTTTGAGTCTGGCTATCTAAATTTCGAATGGGCAGCCAGTGTTATTTCACTGCTCAAAAAAGAAGGTACGAAAATATTTAACAATATTGAGTTCTTATTACATAATTCACATTGAAAAGTCGTCAGCCGAATAAAGAGAGAAAGAATGTAATTTATAATAGACTTAGGTTAAAAATTAAAGAATATAAGCTCAATCCTTAATATAATGTATTTCCATACAACATCCTTTTAAAATTATTTTGAAATGCTTCATTTATAATTTGTTGGCGATATTTCATAGCAGATTTAACACAACTAGAAAGTATATTACAATCCAGACCATTTAATCGCAAAATTATTTAATTTTCGGTAGGCGTAGATTTGCCCCAATGAATCTGAGACAGATTTCGATGAAGGGTTGAACATATTCTTTCACACGTATGCTCAACATAATGCACTCCGCATTCCGGTAGAATGCATGTGCTATGTAATTCAGATGAAAAAGCTGCCATCTGACCTTGTAAATGGCGGAAATTGAGCCTAAACCGTCGATCAATTCTTTGCCGAAGCCTCCCAAGTATATGTTCCTTTATTATCAAAATGTAAGAGGATTACGACCTAAAATTTCAGATTCTGACACACTACATTTTTGCCCTCACAGAAACCAATCTCACCCCTAATATTAAGAATAATGAATTATTTTCCCCAAACTTCGATTTACACCGTGCCAATGGTCTAGATAAAGAGGAGAATTTATATGGCCGTGGTGTACTTCTGGCTATACACTCTCGTCTCGAGTCTAGACTCTTTAAATCGTCCATTGAAATCTTTGAATTCGTTTACGGTAGAATCCTATTTGCAAGCATAACCTATATAATTATTGCTGCTTTATTTGCCCCTCTCAATAAATTCAAGGTTACTAGCTAGCTGTTGATGCAATTCATTTTATTTTTAATGTTGCTGATCCCAACGACGGAGACGTTGTTATTTTTTTATGTGATTTTAATCTATCTAAGATTCTATTGGACGAGACTGACCAGTCCTTCTTTACTGCAACAGATCCCACCTCTGATAAAGAAAATCCTTTCATCGACTGCCTTACTGACTCTGGTCTGGTCAATTAAGTGGTGTGAACAATAACATTGGCAGACAACTCGACTTAGTCTTCGCCACTGATACAGAAAACTGCGTCGTTTAAGCAAGTAGACAACTCCTCTCTAAGTTGAATAGTTACCGGCCTCCCCTTTCCCTTATCTTTTGGTATAATGATACCCTTAATAGCGTGAATATTCTTACAGTTTTAATTTTCATAGGACTAACTACGCCAAACTGAATAACCTCCTCAGTATGGCTAATTCTAACTTTCTCTACGATAATCCTAACCTAAAGTAAATCGGATAACTATCCATCATCTCTGAATTTTCTTGACAAGTCCCCGGCCGATCCCCAAATTATTGCAAATCTCTTCTTTTTTTTAGCCAAGCGTTCACCATCCATTCGCATGCGCCAGACCACTCTTACTTTTCCTACATAAATATCTGCCCACAAACAACTTTGGAATCAGTCTACAACTTTTGATCAAGTTAAAGATAAAATAATAAATCCCAAAGATGTTTAGTCTGCTGGATCAGATGATCTTCCTCCTACATTTTTAAATGTGAAATGCACCTAGCCTAACCTCTTACAGCTCTCTTTCAGCTTTCTATCACCCATGGATTATTTCCCTCAACCTGGGAGATGTCCTTTATTATTCCCCTGTATAAAAAAAAGATCGCAAAGATGATATTTCCAACCATCGATCTATTGCTAAGCTGTCCTTCATACCTAAGCTTTTTTATGACATAATGCTTTTCCATTGTAAATCTATTGTTTCACAAAACCAGCACGGATTTCTCGAAGGTAGATCTAAAACCACCAAGCTAATGGAATTCATATCAAGCACTTTATGTGCACTAGAATTTGAAAATGAAGATGACGAGATTGCCACCGATTTCTGCAAAGCCTGTGATAGAATTTCTAATGATCTAATGATATAATTCTTTTAAAATTAACGGCTCTTGATTTCCAAATAAGCTTTATAACATGGGTTCAATCCTATTTCAATGAACAACATTACTATATTCTATTTATGTCCATTGTATCTGACCCAATTAAAACCTCCTCTGGTGTCGCTCAAGACAGGCGCCTTGGTCCCTTATTATTTATTCTGACTATTAATGATGTTGATTTCATCATTATATCTGTTTACGCAGATGATATGAAAATCTTTAAATATATGTCATCTTCCTCAAGTAGCTTACCACTGCAGGAAGATCTAGATACAGATTTTGTACTTGGTGTTAGAAAAATTTCCTTGAGCTTAACGTCAATATGTGTCAGACTAAACCTTATACCCGTAAGCACCCTCCTACTTCATCTCGCTCATCTGTAATAAGGAATTCAATTTCCATTCTTACATTGATAGTATGATAAAAAAAAGCTCTGGTCTATGGAGCTTTCCAATCCATATGTTACCAAATCACTTTACATAACCTTTGTTAGGCCTCTTCTTGAATATGCAAGCCAAGTTTGGTCACCCTTCTAGCTGTTCAACGCAGGTTTTTACGATATGTTTTACGTGGTCTGCCTTACCACTATACACCGATTGGCTGAAACTTATAAATGTACAAACTCTTCCTATACGTAGAAAAGTTGCCGATATTGTCTTTAGTCATCAAATTTTAGTTGGTAATATCGATTGTCCTTCTTTACTTTAACCACATGAAATGTCCGATTTTCGCTCAGTCGGAAATAAGAAGTTCTCGAGTGAACATCTGTGCCCAAACGTTAAGTTTTCTTTTTTTTATAAAATAAAGTGGTACGTGTGCTTGACGTGTGAGAATTTTAGGGCTCGTTACAGTACCGTTATTTTTTTTCCTATGAATTATTTACAATTTTTTCGGCCAATTAGAACCCCCTACCTTTACGAATTTAAAATGCGATATAATGCGTCATTGGCAATGAAAAACATTAATGATGCATTTCAGGATGTAGCAGTACACGAGCGCACTATACCCACTTGAGTGTTAAGTTCTTAAAAAAATAAAAAAAATACGGCGTTGGTTTGGAAAATTCCGTTCGGGAAATTTCAGCCTCGAAAATGACACCACGTGGGAAACCGGTAACGTTAGTTGACGACGATGTTTTAAGAGCAACGGTGGATGTGAACCCAACGAAATCGGAGCGGGAGATTGCATAAAACATGCATAAAAGCCTATGAAGATTTCATTGCCTCAAAAACTCAGCACTTATACGAAAATGTAATATTTGACCTTGTATCATGTTGGAGGAATGTCATAGATGCCAACGGATCCTATTTTGAGTGAATAAAAATTTACGGAAAAATAATATTGGTATTTAAATTGTTACTATAAAATCGGGTGGTCAACCCCAATATTTCTTTTAACACCGACCCACATAATCTTAGGTCTCTTCCACTCAATCTCCACAGAACGAACTACGGACACCTGGAGCCAATGTCTAGAATGCTTCGTGAGCAAGAACATTCTTATTTCCACCTATGCCTCACGTCCTAACTTTCTTTAACCGCTCCCACCTATTAATAAATCTGTCCGGGTTTGACCCGGGCCTCAAGCCAAAGGACAGTCTTCAGTAATCGATACGTACACCTGCTTTCACTTTTCTGAGCTTTCATTCTAAAATCTTCCCGATCTGCTCCTTTTATCTTCTGGATAGAAACTTTTCACGATAGAAACTTTCCACGATTCTTCAGTATATTCCGTAATCTGGACATTGTGTTTTCTGCTTAATCTGCACAATATTGTGAAAAATACAAATTTCGGCGTATTGCCTCTTTTTCCGCTATTAGTGGGAGGCGGTGATCTGGAATTGTCATTATTTTGAATATATACTGGAAATGCAGCCTAATTTTAACTATATGCAGGGGAGGGAGTCCTATTTCTAAATGCAACATATGTAAAGTTTGGCATTTGGCGTTTCTTAATGAAGTACTATATCTAAAAAGCGTTTCTACTTCTTCATACACTTCTTTACATATGTACTTGTTGGGATGATTTTTTTGCCAAGTACTCGTATACCCTTCCAATTACAATTTATTGCCTTTTTCGCCACTTTAAATTTTCTAGCAGATGGCTTTTGAACAACATTGTAGGTGTTATGTAACCATAAGGTACTTATATTCTTTCACATTTTATACCTCTTCGCTTTGTCAAACCCATGAATGCCTTGAGTACCTTCCAAATCTATTTTGATTCACCATTATTTTGATTTTACTGATGTTGGATTTGAGATTCCATGTGTCGCAATATCCATCACGACGACAATATCATCTGTGTAGAGCAGGAGCTTATTATGAAGACCCTCAACTACGAATCCGCCATTTAGAAAAGTTGTGAAGTCTTCGAGGAACAATGAGAAGAGGAGTGGACTTAACAGACAACCTTTCTCAACTATCGTCTCTGGAACCAGTTTGAAATTTTCTGCCCATTCCATACAACATCCCTATTGTCCTTGTAAAAGCTTTGCATGACCTTAAGCATACGAGTATATATTTTCATTATGGTGGTCATGAGGGAAATACCTCTGTGGAGTTAATACCGCACAAATAAAAGGTTTTAAATGTGGTTCACTTTTATTGGCCTTTAAATGATATAATAATAAAATTCACATGTACAAAGTTGGCACATTTTACAAAAAAGTGACTACTGTCTACTGCTTTTGTCTTTCCTAAGGACTAATCCTTTCCCATTCCCCTCGTATAATCGTCTCGTCTGTGTGTTTCGTTCGCCCTTTGTTTCCTTATGCGTACTTCGTTCGTATTGTGGCTGGTCGTGGCTCAAGTGGTAGTGTATTGGCTTCCAAAGACATCCTTTTTTTCAGGCAACTAAAACCACGTAAAATGAGTGGTTGCCTAGAATACAACAACAAGTCTAATTACACATTAATTTCGTCTCCCCATTAAATGTTGGATGCCACCCATGGAGCGCAATAACCCCTGAGCACAAAAATTCTTCTTTCTCTCTCTGTTCCAGTTTGGTAAAAACTTAACACGTGCTCAGGCACTTTAAGTTTGGTAATAACCACTTGAGTGTTAAGTTTTTACCGATCACATCGGTGGGGTGGGGTGGCCGTGGTGTAGTGGTACTAGCAATCGCTTCTCACTCGGAGGGGTCAAGGTTCGAATCCTGCCCAAGACAAGTCTTTCAAGTTTTTCATTTGTGTAATTGGAACTCAGACACAAAAATTCTGCGTGTGAAGGCTTCATTCATCATCATTCAAATTCCGGACTCGTCTGGAGAATTTCTCGAGATTCATTGACCCTCCTCAGTTTCTACAACTCGACAAGTTCGATGCTCATGGTAGAGGTGTTTTTCGCCATGCTCTTGCCTGATTCTCTGACTAGTCGTAAGCAGTCAAATGAGAAGTTGACGACGATATTTTAAGAGCGGTGGAAGCGGACCCAACCAAATCGGTGTGGGAGATTGCACAAAGCATGGAAGTATCCCTAATGACAATAAGTTGACATCTTTCTCTCATAGGAAAGGTAAAGAAAATATTGGCTTTTAAATTTTTACTATAAAATCGGACGTTTCATGTGGTACAACCTAATAGAACAATTTGCGCTCTCACTTGTTCTGCTAAGTCTAATTTATTTGCATATAAAGTGTAGAGTAGCTCGGACGATGATATTAGTAGCAGCCGTAGTTCCGAAGGAGTACTTTTTGCCGATATTTGTAGGTTAGTTATAGCTGTTACCGACAGGTGGTCCGAAAATGCTTGATCGCTCATTTTTTTTGCGATAAATTACATACTTCAGTCACTTTCTGCCTACAAAGCAGTAGTATATCGTTGAGCAAGCTGTACCTTTAAAAAAGGTTAAGTGACTTTTCTCATCACCCTTATACCGGCCGTTTACAACCGAAAAGACTGTGATACTACCTGGAGATCGGCTTTTAGCAGCTGTGTGTCTCCAACTCAAACTCTCTCCCATTACCATGATATCTTGTAATAATATTTCGTTAATCATTGGGAACCTGAAGGATGTATTAAGTCCCAAGTAAGCAGCTGTGACACGCTTGTCGTTGGACGGCATCAGCTCCTCTGATGGAGAGGATCTTTATACTTTATACTACAAAAATTAAATAATCGTGCCAAATAAAGAAAAACTCAAACGGTACAATAAGCTACTGCACAAGTACTGCTACATACAATTGAATGTAAAGAAAGTATTTACAATTGTGTTGCGTTGCTCCAGTCGATATGCGCACATTTGCTGTTGAATGATTGAGTGGCAAAATAACTTACTCCTCGTACTGATCTTACAAATTGTACTCATTCGTATGTATATATGTAAGTATGGGTATGTGTAGGCGTAAATGAATTTTTGTGTTTTTTTTAGGTCACAAGTTCTTATTGTTATTTTTTTTATAGAAATTTAACAACAAAGGTAAATTCATAACTTACATAAAATTCCATTTGTTACAGACAAAACCTGGTAGTTGGCCTTAAAAAAAACCAATAGTTCACACAGTTGAAACACGCTAAGATTTATCACTTTCACTGTTGCTTGATGCTCTTTTCTCTGTGTCAGTCTCGTATGCACAAGATTTCCTTAGGCTTGATTGCTGATTGAGGCTGCTCGAAGTGAAGTCGGAATTTTCACATTGCAGAGGAGGTTATTAAAGAGGGAAAAGTGGCGTCGAAAATTTTGCAGAGTATTTGCACGTGGTCAGCGGATTGATACATGCGGTGCCTATTCTAGGCGTCCCTTTATGTGCTTATGTCGATGCAGGAATACTCCGGTCGCTATATGGTGGATTCATGAAGAATTGTTGACTTTGAATGAGCTGGATTAAGAAGTCATGTGAAGCGGCCAAAACTTCTGCACTGCTTGACAACAAGTGCTTGAGCTCAGAAGCATTGTATTTGCGATGGCGAGCTGGATGCTTTGGCTTTCTCTCGGGATGTCTACGCATGCAAGGTGGTTAAAATTAATCTCATGGGTGAAACACGTGTTTGCTTGAATGGACGGAACGGTCACTAGATCCGTGTGTAAATAAGCTGATCTTAACAAATCTATCATCACAAAATAGGTTGTTGGGCGCTCATGCACGATCAATCTAGGAAAAGGACAATAAAAAAAAATAAAAGGATCTATAACACAAACTAAAATGTGATACTAACCTTTTCAATGTATAAAAATAAAGATGAAAATCCAAAGACGCTCCATCTCGCTAGGTAGGTAATTGGATAATGGAGTGCAAGGAAAATTTATCTCAATCTTCTTTATCAATTTCTACCAAAAGGTCGTTCAAGCTCGTAAGGTTATCCATTCATTTGTTACAATTAATAGAAACTGATATTAAATACAGCTTAGCATTCCTCGTGACTATTTCAATTATTATACGGCTATCTTCATTGATAAATATGGATTTAATTCTGTTTTTTAGTTCGATTATAAAACCATATAGGCAATCTCCGCTTTACCATGTAGCGTGTGTTTTTTAAAGTAGATTTCTACGAGTGTTTCATTTCAGAGTCGTACTGGCTTATGTATTCAAAAGAATTGATAAAAAGTATTTCGTTGCAAAGACCTGCTATATAATATGAAATTATATTTAAAGAAAGATTACGTCAACTAAAATCTAAATTTATGTGGTTGACGGCATTATTACTAAACTGTATTTCCCTGAAGGCCGTTATCGGTACAGTTTGGGAGCCCGTAGATATGTTACATCTGTTGACTCCTTGTCATCGCACTTGACCTCCATCAGCTGCTGTAGAACTGTCATTCCGTTGTCATCATCACATATTAACACCCGGAACGAAAATTCAGGCGGATATTTTTTGTACTAAACCCCTATGTCAATTTCTGAAAGTTCGCTGGCTGGAACAAATTCGTATGGGAAGCTAAAATTCGGTACGGAACAAGATTAATAAATTTGCTAAAGAAATTTTTGTTTTCAAATACGCGTTGTGTTAAAATGTCGAGAAAAGATACGCAAGATTTGAAAAAGAGCTTGTGAAGTAATATTAAGTAATATTATTTAAAGGGGAATAGTTTAGTTGATGAAAGTGAAAAGTTGATGGAAATTGGCTTGTTTTTTAAGTTGTAATTGAAGCAGGATCATGTGCAAGAGTGTAATGCAACCAGCTCCCGGTAATCTTTCACTTCCACGAAGCGAAATAGTCAATTTGGTATATTCTGCTAGGATTATATACATATATATATATAAATGTGTGCGCAGGACTCTAAACACTTCACAAGCACTTATTTCGAAACTCGCGTGTTTTTTTTTATATTTTAAGTTTATACTTATCAAATAACAATAAATTCTTTAACAAATCTATTTATTTTGTTCCACACAGAAATTTAACTTTACGTATGAATTTGCTCCCGGCGACGAGCTGACAAAAATCAGTCTAGCCGTCTAGGTAACAAAAAATCCCACCAAAAGGCGCTGAAAGCACTTTACCGGATGTCAATTAGGTCTGTTCACGTACTTTTTGGACTAAATATGTTAAAACTGACAAATCCGGAGGAGTGGGAATAAAATTCTCTCTCTGACAGAAAATTTGTTAAAAAGTAAGATTTTTTTCAAAAGAAAAAAGAATTAAAAAAAAAAGTTTTAGTAAATTTAGCAGTTTTTTATTCAAAATCTTATAATACAGACACGTCCGAAGGAGTTGTTCCGATAATTTATCTTTGTATTGTCCACATATGTATATGCCATTTGCAGATGCCAGAAGGTGTATGGGGAGCACTTCCATTTCATTTGCTTGCTTTTCTATATATTTTCTCTGTAAACACTTTCTAAAAACAATAAAAAAAAACCTGTTTGACAGTTTTTACAAATTTACCCGAACAAATTTCTTTTACTAAAATGTACAAAAGAGGGGAAATGAATTGTTATCTCATTTCACTCTCTTTTGCGAAAAAATACGAATAAGATGAGTACGAGAACGGATTTTGAACTGTTTTTCGCAGATTTTCGTAGTATTTTGTAGGCTTTGACAGTACGCGATCATACTTAATATGTATAATTTCAAATAGTATTGCATCAGAACAAGTTTTTAATGTTCCACTAATCCATTTAGGAATCCAATCGTCTTATCTCAGGAGCGAAATAAATCGAAAACGCCATTAGTCGCCGCTTTGAGTATATGACCCACATCTTCTTTGTTTTCAATTACAAGAATAAAAGAATAATCTTTTTGCATTTTCT
Source organism: Volucella bombylans (assembly GCA_949129095.1). NCBI lineage: Eukaryota > Metazoa > Arthropoda > Insecta > Diptera > Syrphidae > Volucella > Volucella bombylans. The sequence continues at coordinate 49,267,942 of OX422144.1, read as the reverse complement.
TTCGCTGGTACTCCATTTCGTGGTACGTTATAAATGCAATATAATATTTTTCTCATTTGTCTCTTTTGACAACCATTCCACTTAACGTTCCAAAACAATGTAACGAGACTCCATTTTTTGGAGTTGAATTTGTAGAGCTACGAGTCAGTACTCGTATACCCTCCAAATCGGAGTTTGTTGGCATACGTATCTTTAAGTTTTTCATTCGACAATGAATCTATGGGGCCTAATGTTAAACATTTGTAGATCGGAGAGAGATATGTTACCCACGGATGTGTTTTCCATGTCCACTTTTGTCTTTTGTGGAGGAAAATCGGGAGTAGTTTCTACTATACCTTATCCAACAAAACATGTCAGTACAGGGCTTATGGGAAAGCTTTTTTTCTAACAGTGATGCCTGTAGGTGGAGTCAATGGCACATTACCACTGAAACACAAAGAAAGCCACTGAACTTTGTGTACAATTGTTGTAATTATTTTCAGATTTAACCACAGCCACCCTATGACTTGCTTGCCCTATAGCCGTGGGCAGAATGATCATAAAATCACCATTCGCCATTACTGCTGGCTGTGCATTGAAAATAATCTCGTCAAAGCAGTGTTACCATTCGCAAATGTTAGCAATCGTTACTGATTTTTCAGTGTTATTTTACAAAGCATATGGGATTTGAAGCTTCTGAGAACACAAAAATGAATTTGTGTGTAATAAGATGTGTGGTGGTGTTGTCATTTGCTTTTTTTTCTTCTCTTTTTGAGAAACCGTTAAAATGTAGTCAAACCATTTTTTTGACTTTGTATTTTAAATTTTATTCGCGCGCTATTTTAATGCATTGCAACAAAGCAGTGCAATAAGTGATCATATTATTGTTATACTATGTGCGTTTTAGTGATATTGTGTTAAATAATAGTGGTTCAAATTACTCTGTTGTGTCGGTGTTAATGTTGTGTTTAAGAAAAAAAGGATTATTTTCGCGGTGTTTCGAAACTAGAATTCATTGACTGTGCAATTAGTGATCATATTGTGATAACCACTTAAATGTGAGCAGCGACATCTAGATTTACAGAGCAGAAGATGTCGATACTCGAAGAGCAGAAGATTTCGATAATTGAATAGCAAAGTCTCAACCATTGATGACTGGAGAGTGGAATTGAATTTTCTAGCAAAATGGAAATTATATGGGACGCTGGATGGCGAGGAAAAAGATAAATGAAATTTATATCGTTCAGACATATTTTTATTTGTTTATTTTAAATGGGGAGATGGTAACCCTAACGAATGCCATAACCCTAAGCGAAATGCTCTTTCTCTTTGTGGTGATTCATCATATACACCATGGCAACCGTGTGAAAGCTTTAAAGAGGGACACATTTATGCATGTTATTGCAACCAGACTAAGAAGCAAATGTCCTAACTTCCCTGTACTGACATTTATTCTTGGATAAACTATAGCATTCTCTTGCTAACAAAGGAGCTGGTACTTTGTGCCATGATATTGTCTTCCGTGCTTTTGGTTTTGACAGGTGTTCGTTGCAGAGACATATTTTGACCGATTTGATTTCCTTAAACAGTTCGAGATATCAACTCGCATTGAGTTTGGATGTAGGACTTAAAACAGAAAAAGCCAAATATATTTAAGGCTTTTCTCTATTTTCACTGCAGCTTATGTTAAGTTAAAACTCACTTTTTCTCTATCTCTTTAAACTACGTATAATAATAGTGCCTGTCTATACTTGCCTACCCATGACCCTGTTTACACGGTTACTCATTGGTCTGCCATGTCGATAGTATGTTGTTGAGAAGAATAAAAAGTAAAGAGAGGTGACAGTCAAGAAGAAAATATAAAAATCAAGGAAAGTCACATTCCTCAGCCGATATGTTTCGTCCCTACTATATTTCATTTTATTATTACAATAGTTCGATCGGTGAGTAGTGAAGTTCGCGGATAATAATGAGTATCTGGGCGAGAGATGCAGGTTCCGATAGAGAAATGTTTCAATTCACTTATTCCTCCTTAGATTTTATAGACATACGACATGACTGCCCACTACGTAGTTGAGACTAACCATCTATTCTAAATAGAGACCATGAACGTTATTCCCATGAATACTGTGGCTATACATAAAAAAAAAACGCTTCATTAGAATGAAAGCAATTTTGACGGATAGGGAACGCTGAAATTTAAAACATAAGATGTCGTTGAAGTAGTAGGTTAACATGAATATAATTGTATGTGAAGACGCTTTATTAACAGTTTAATCATCAAATCTACCGCCCAACAACAGAAACTTAACCAGAATGTTCAACGCTCTTGGTTTTAATCAAGAATCGATTTCCTTGCGCAGATTTAATTAATTTTTTCTTCCAATTGCCCTCCGACGATCAACAAAATATGAAGAAAATCTATGGAGGGAAACGCTTTGAAAACAGAGCACTCATACCTCCACAGAGAATTATATTTCTGAATCTTCCGTACGGTGTGAACCCTCCGACGCACAGTGGGACAGAATAGGATCAAAGTTGTCATCAAATCAACCGATAAAGCTATGATGATTATTCGTCTGATGAATATTGAAACTGTGTATAAGAAAATATCCAGTCCACTTATGGCCACGGCCACAAAAACGCCCCATACAAGGAAAAACACTTTTTCAGTCACAATTTTGTATAAAATCGATTTATCAATATTAACTATGTATATGCATATACTTATATTATTATTATTATTATTAATTATAATTTGTAACGGAATCTTCATGTTCATCTTCATCTTCATTGTCATCTTCGTCATTACCACTGGCGAAGCTCTAAATAAAATAAATACAATGCCTCCTCGGGTAGGTGATGATGGTTTTTGTTGGGTAATTTCCTCTTGCTGGTGATTTTTGGATCGGAACTTATTAAAAAAGAGTTAAAAACATCTATATTAGTTTTCTCATGACTAGATTTTCGCGAATTATGCTCTCTTGGGCTTCCTCTGTCAGTTGGCCAACGGATAATAAAGCATGCTATATTATTTCTGGTCCATGAATGAAATATTTGTGGACCGTGGGTGACATGTTATACCAGGCATACTTCTCAACATAATATCTGGCTGTATCATGCGAACATTTCCTAAACTTCTTGACATCAATTTCAAAGCCACTAGATACAGCTACCATAATAATATGCATCTTTTTAATCAGCTATACATCAACTTTGGTTATGTCTGCAGAAGTGTCTGGATTTTGAAAAAAAACGTCTGGCTGTATTTCCGTCTTTAAAATTACCAAATCCGGGCTTTGGTTTGTCTACTATCAGGCCACATCTATATCTGAATTCTTTTTGGATCCGAGCATTATTTTCCGCAACAATCGTATCCAGCCATGAAGAACGGATAAGCCAAACTCCAAGTTCTCGGTTTCAACTTTTCGTGCAATCATATCCTCTATATAATTGAACTGTTTGGAAGTTGCGCCACACAAATAGCATTTTTGTGTTGATGACGTCTCCGCAAGAGCTTTGTACGCAATCATAGTAAAAACTAAGTTATGATTAACAAGCAGCGATCTTCCCTCAATCATCGCTGCTGTCTTTTGCAACTTTTTTATTTGCTGATCTACTCTGTTCTTTTTCTGTTGACTGGATTTTTTTGTTGACTCTTTTACGAACTCGATTTTTAAAGGCCTGCAGTATCTTGTAGGAGCCGGTCGCGGATTTTGCCAAACAATTTTTGCATCACAGGTCAGTCGAAGTGGAACAACACAGGTTATGAAGACAGACGAATCAGATGCTTCAAAACCATGAAAAGCCTGTTTGTAGGAACTATGTCCCGAACATACCTCAAACCCCCACTTTGCCAACAAGCACAGTTTATCTAATTCTTCATTTTTTAGTAAGAGAATGACATCTTTTTGTGATTGCAACAAACGCTGAATAGTATTGTCAAGTAAGGCCTTCAGAGTAACATCTACCGAAGTTGTGGTAATTGCAATGTGTTCGCAAAGGGGATAGCGTTCTTGTTTTCCGGCTTGAATAATCTTATAAGAAGGAAATTTTTCTGGTGCACTCATTCTAATTATATTATATTGATGCCGAGATAATGGGGCTTCAACCGCAACTGCAAGCGCATCTTCACCTGACATTTTTAAAGAATTTGTTTCCAACAACTTCTTCTAAGTGCTTCTATATTTCTTTGCTCTATCAGGGGTGGTACTTGTAATTTCTTTTAGAACTTTGGAAGCATTTACCTGTCCTTCCGCTCTCAAACTCATTTGAGTAGCACAATTTAATACGGCAACTGGTGTGGATTCTCGCAATTTCTGATTCTTCCTTCTTTTAGTTCTTTCGGCACAATCTTCGAAAGGAGTACCACGCTTTTGATCAGGACAACGAAAGAAAGAAATAGAAGTTTCAAAGTACTATTTGTTTTGAAAAACAAATCGAGTCGTCTATGTGCTTTAACCCAACGGGATTTATATTGTGATTTAAAATGAGAAAATAATTTAATTAAACTTTCATTATTAAAATTTGGTGTTCGATTTTTTAGTTCCACCGTTAAAAATGTAAATTGCTGTTGCATTTCAGTATGTTCAGTGGATCTCATTATATTAAAAAGCTCCATTCGAGTAATAAATAGAGTGTTGGGACTAATCCCTAAAGTTGAAATCATTTCATTAAAAACTACACTAAAACTGCCAAACTATTTTTTTTCAGAAAGTAATTTTTTTTTAAAAAATCGTACAACAAGAGTTGCAAAAAGTAGTACCCAATTTTAAATGTTTATCAAAGTACATCATATAAACAATAAAAAAAATAAAAAACTAAAGCTTGGACGGCTTTGGAACATAATTAATTTCACCAATATTTACAAAACAAACGTTAAATTAGATGCAATGAAACGTGGTACGATGAATGTTACCATAATTTGCAACTAAATGCAAAAAAAAAAAAAAATTCAGCTTAACACATACCTGAGCTTGATGGCTCCATACTAAAAATTTTAACAATCTTCAAGTTTTCAGAAATTTTGTACACACAAGAAATACTACAAACTTTCATTTAACTAGGGACTTGCTATCAGTGAGCATGTATCGCTGGTACTGATGCATTTTTTCTGATATGTAACTAAGATAAGGGTATAGGACAGTTAGTTTATGATGAGTGTGATATTTCTGTACTCGAAAATAAAACAAACGCACCCAGAAAGAGAATTTCAGTTTTTGATTTATTGCCAACTTTTTGGCTATTCTGCCCCACAGTGTCGGAAAAAATTAAAAATGTGTGACAAACGAAACGCTTTAAGAAAAGAATCCACCGAGAATTATATTTTGGAGTAGACTTTCGGTGGAATTTCAATGCATTCAACTTTTTGACTCACGTAAGATCTCGCGCGATATGACTTTCATTCTCATGATAATTTAGAGAGGCACATGTACTAAAACCATTGCAGATGGGTTTGATTAGCTTCGAAGACCACTATACCAGAGGTTTTGGGTTTAATTCATGGACTTTATAGCTCATCTGACCTCAACTCCTTGACAGGCATGTACATATATTTCCGAAAGATTAAACTTCTTCCTCTTCATCAAGACGAATCACACAGGCGGATTTATGCGCCTTAAGCCTTTTGTTTGCTTTCGCATTGAAAAATTGTTCTGTGGGTATAGTTGAGTCCGTTGGTGGAACAGAAGTTTAGCTTTCATTTCGATGGAAACAATTGATTGAGGATTCCAGATATAACATGATTAACATGTCGTTGAGTAGTCTGAAATTGAATTCCAGGGTTTGATTCTATGCATATTCTGGTATCGAGTGTGAGGTCGGGATTTTCAAGAATATCGAGATTATGTTATTTTAATGAAATTGTATTTTCCGATATGTTAAACTGGAGGAAAAGAATGGCTTGTTCATTGCTCTGTTGGCTCTATCTGGGAATTGTAAAAGATGGGGATGAATATTTTTAAAAAGTTGTAAGTTCTTTATATATATGAATAACAACCATACCCCGAAAACGTCGAGGATGAGAAAATTGTTCCCTCCCTGCAGACAATTGTAACAAATTACCTACACAATGTAAGGCTTAGGCTCATCCTCATTTTATTCGCTTGTTCCTAACAGGAATATTCAAATAATTGGATCCTTAGCGACTTGATGAGATCACATAAATGCATATGCATATTATCATATACCGACATGCGTATATTTCGGTCCAAATTTTCTTTTATCACCAACCCTCAAAGCACACACACCGAAAAATGCACAAACCGATATGGAATCACAATTTAAAACGTTGCCTCCTATCATCGGCCGGCGGCGTCTGCCACCTTGTTTCGAGTACGGATTTCAACAGTTCATAGGATAATTAAATTAATTCTAAATTGAATGAATCAAACAATCTATGTGGGTCTAGGGCGATGAGCCTTAATTTTACATTTCGAAGTTGACGCCGGGTTCTGCTCCTGGTCTCTACTAAGCAATTTGATGTGGATGAATTCTGTATCTCTCGTCAGTTGTGTATTGAAAATAAGGAAAACATGTGGAGCAATAGACGACGCGGAGTACGTATAGCGTATAATTGAGTCAATGTTACATTTTTCCCTCCCAGCTGGTTTTCCCTACTCATTCCTTGTTAGTTTTCTACTGCAGTGGCTAATCCAATAGGAGTGAAGACATTTAATCTGCCAGTAGGTTTTCCTTTCAGATATTTTATTTCATCGAATAATCACACTATCGATGAACAACTACCCATACCATATTGTTAAAGGCCGTGGTTTTCTTCGGCGAAAGCTGATATACGACTCAATTTCCAAGAAAGTCGAGAGGAGGAGGAAAAGCTGAACCATTTCCTACAAATGGTGTTGTGTGGCTCCTGCTGCTCATAGAATTTCCATTTGATTTGATGTGGATAAATCAGCACGAATTGAGACTGACAAAGGAAGAAATCATTTTTATTGGTTAAAATTTAAGAACTGATGCTAGAGAAAGGGTGCCCCTATTTGGTGGCGAACAATAACGAACTCAAGTGTTGACTTGTGGTGGAATTGGTTCGGCATATCAGAGCTCCAGCTGTGTGTGAAAGTGATGCTTTCTTCATCCTCTGCTCTTCCTTTCGTCAATTTCTTCTCTCATACTTTTGTCTCAATTTTTGTGGCACCTACCGATTTGATATTGTGTCAGGTTTTCACTTCTTCTTTTACTTCAATGTCACAGGGAATAATTTCGCAATAAACGATAAGAATCTGATGGTGCCACCACCATAATGATAGGAGTAAAGTTGTGGAAATTGCCTATAACCCTCTGGGGGTATAAATCTAATGATCGGATGCTTTTGACAGAAACGACGGTGATTTTCACACAATGAAGATGAGGTTAGGGTACCTGTGGTATAATGTATGATGAAGCGAATTGAGTTGGCAGAACTTTAACGTGAGTCCATTATGTAATCAGTGGAATTTAATACATGGGAGTGTGTCTTAAGGACTAAGTATGGCAAGAAGATGCGTAGATTTTTGAAAGTCGTTTATGCGGAAATAATTAGTGTATAACCAATTTCAATACGATGAAAATTCCTAACATACGCTGATCAAGTCAGAGATCAAACTGACAACCAGTATCAGTCTAAATTCTTTCTGAGCGTGTAATCGCTAAGAAAGTTATTCAGCGTTCTTACAGCCTTTAATATTACATTTGACCCTATATTGACTTGTGGCAGCATTAGGCCTCGCTTTCGAAAAATTCGTACTAAATTCCAGTTACATCAGAATTCGAAAGAAAAAAATTCAATTTTGTCCTAAGCCCAATTAACTAAGAAGAAGAGGAACCAATTTGCAGTATGCTGAATCTGACTGTGCAAATGTAATAAACACTCGAACAGCTGCAATAGTTTAACTTTAATGTACAAGCGGACATTTAGGTGGTTCAATAACACTGGCAAAAGTGATAGATGATTAAACTGCTGCTGACAACAGAAAATAAGAATGAGACAATGACTTGCAAGCTTTACATGTAAAATATTCGATTGCCTTCAAGGACCTCTAACAAACCAAGAAACTACGAAATAGGTCAGGAAAAAGAAGGTTTAAAAACTTTAGTGATTGATATACATGCAAAGCAGAATCAACGTCCAACCCAAGCCTGAGGCTAGGCATTGCAATCGATGAGATGTATAACTTTAGTACGAATATTCTGACTGTATTGATTTGGGGCTGGGAGAAATGTCGTGTCTTTGAACACTTCAACTTAAGTACTCGTAAATGCAATAGATGTAGCGACACATTGTTAAAAATTGTAAGAACACTAAAAAATGTGCGAAATACAGTAGTGTGGGCAACCAGCAACACTGTCACGGAAGAATATGAGAGACAGGATATAAAAAGGACGCACTCGAAGGATGAGGGCAGTCATTTTTCCGGCTTCTCATCGTGGCAGTTCTGCAACAAACAAATTCTTACTCTCATATTTTATCAGTTATTTTAAGTAAATGTAAATATATAATTTCAACCCATAGAAAAGAAAAGCGTTTTGTGTTACCTAAGTAAACAATCTTACAGTAGTAACCATGATACTCGGGAATGTGCAACTACAGAACTGAAAACAACTGCATAAAAATAGCGAAAGATCCGACTAGAAGTACAAGCAAATAAAAAAACGTTGATCGAGTTTGTAGTAACGAATATGAAATATGTTCTCATCAAAATAAGTGATTACGAAACGATTGTAATTGAGAACAATACTAAGAAAAGAAATGTGGAAACGAATGAAGACAACAAAGCTAAGCGGTTTATTTATAACAGGTCAATATTTCTAAAGCCGTTAAAAAACAGCGATCTAAATACAAATAGCGATAATTCCAACTTAATCGGAAGGATGTTTCAATACGAGCTGATCAGAATTACAAGCACGATGTTATTCACAATAACTGCTAAAAGGAACACCAATAAATGGTACAGTAATAGCGTAATACTTTAGAAACGCGATAAAATAGCCAGTTATGAAGAATTTTTGACTTCAGGTTGCCAAAAATAGGTACAAGGCTTAAATTGTTATAAAAACACATGTTCCAAACGAAACTAAGGCATTAATTTGCAGTATATGTATGTATATTACTTTAATAGCACTTTTATAAAAAATTCTGCCTGTAGTACCGACAAATTTGGTAAGTATTTTATAAAAAGTGTTTTATGCATTAATAAATCAATACCGTTTGCGCCAGACCCACCACTATAGACACAACTTTGAAAATTTAAATCTCTTAGCATCAACGACATAAAAAATGTATTAAAGTTGTTAATCAACCAAAAAAAAAAAAAAAGAGATTTCAACTAGATGAATGCAAACGTGATATTTGATGCAATACGCATAATCGGCCAATCTCTAGATAAGATAATTAATCAGTCGAATGGCCCTCTACATTACCCACCACATGAAAAAAAAATGGTTATTTCCTTCAAGTCTATGAGAAAATATTTGAAAAAATTGTGCAAATGCGGAATACTTCGAAACAAACGGAAGGGTTAGAAATAAGGTAATGGAGAGTAGTCGACGAAGCGTCAATATCGGGTCACCGATGGATACGCTTCACGGTGAACTTGAACGGCAAGGAAGATTGATTGGGTCAAGTATACAGAAGTGGTAGTTATACACCTGGATACCCAATCAATCACCTGGGATAATATTGTTAACTTAGATAAGGCTGTAGAAAATATAAATAAGGCACTAACAATGGCTAACAGAACACCTAAAAGGGTCCAACCAAAATGGTGGAAGAGGGAGATAGGTTTTAAAAGGAAATAGGTTAGAAAACTCTATAATAGGGCGAAACTTTTCAGAAGCGACAGTACTCGTACATGGAATGAGTACTACGTATATACCTAGTACCTAGTTAAAAAGTCAAAAAGGGCTTTATGGCAGAAGTACTGCGAATCTATTGCGGTAACGGACGAGGTTTCGAGGTTACACAAAATGCTTTCAAAGGAAGAGAGCGGTCCTAGCAATCTCAGGAAAAATGACGATAGAAGTTAAGGTGGTCTTTATACCTAAACAGCAGTATATAACAGCAAACGACTTCAGGCCAATAAGTCTGTTATCATTTATGCTTAAAACCTCATCACATTACGAATAGATGCAGTAATGGCTTTTTAACTGAGTCACAACATGCCTATATGAAAGGAAAATCTGTAGAAACCGCCCTGCAGTGAGGAAGGAGCCTTCAATGCCCTAGCAGACGCTAACATTGAACATGTCATTACAAACTGGGTTTGCAACATGCTTGCAAGCAGGAAAATAAACTGTTCCATTGGGCAAAGTTCGGTTAGAATAACCGTAATCAGGGGAGCCCCTCAGGGGAGAGTCATAAATCCATTCCTGTAGAAGTTGTTTATCAATGTACAATAGGTATAAGTGCCGCGGCATAAGCAGATGACGTGGTCATAATAGTGCAGAGAAAATACTTAAATATTTGAAGCGGCTTATGGAGGTGTCCCTGAACACTATCAGCATTTGGGAAAAAGCTGTGGTCTCAACGCCAACCCTTCCAAAATGGAACTGGTTCTTTTTACCAGAAAGTACAAGATACCACAATTCAAACTCCCAAAACTCAACGGAGTAGAATTGTCTTTTTCGAACAGCGCGAAGAATCTGTATGTGATTCTGGACAAAAAATTTAACTGGAATTTTAATGTTGCCGAAAGAACCAAAATGGCATATAAAACTCTTTTTATCTGCAAAAGAACAGATAAAAAAATGTGAGGCTTAATACCTCCTATGGTGTGCTGGCTGTATACGGTGGTAGTAAGACTCATATTTACATATGGCGCACGAGTATGATGGAAAGCAACGAACAAGAAAACGATTTACGGAAAATTAGCGGCGGTTCAAAGAACGGCTTCCATAGCCATTACAGGTGCGCTCTGTACCGCCCCCGGCAGCATTGGACACCTTTCTGCACCTAACACCGCTTGATTTGCGGATCAAAAAACTTGCTGGCAACAGTGCGATACGGTTCACTAATCTGGGTTACTTCAAGAGCAGTAGTTTCGGACATGGCACGGTCCTAAAGGAGTTGCTGCCAGGCAATCCAATTCTAACGGATGAAATTCCTTCCTTGGCCGACTTCGAGATCCCACATGATAATGGGGAAAAAATGCAATAATCAGATCAAATGAAATTGCAATTTTCATAGATGGCTAAAAAACAGAGGAAGGAAAAGGTTTTGGTATCTTCTCAGAAGACCCAGAACTAGGAGTGTCTATAAGACGGACGCAAGAAATGTCTTTCAATCAGAGGTTCTGGCTGTCCTCAGGGCGGTTAAGCTAATCGCTATCTATATCGATAGCCAGGCTGCACTCAAGGCAATCGAATCAACCAACGTCAACTCTGATACAGTTAGAGGCTGTCGCATAATGCCCAAGGCACAGTCAGAACCGGGTAAGACTGTGCTGGGTGTCAGGACACTGTCGTATTAAAGAAAATAAATAAGCGCACGAGCTTGCAAGAAAAGGAGGTCTACTCGACAGTAATGAGTTTGCCAACAGCAAACCACCCCTTCGAATAGTCAGGAATAATATCGTGGAAAAAATCACAAAGACTGTCAACCTAAGGTGATCAAGACTTGAAGAACATAGGGTATCCAAGGCTCTTTGCCCACTTTTTGACTTCAAAAGATCTAGGAAATTAATAGAATTAAACATGGATAAACTTAGGAAAGTATTGGGAATCCTGACAGGACACTGTCTTCTGCGGCAACACGTAAAGAGTGTCAAATTGTCAGATTCGGATATTTGCAGTTTTTGCGGTGATCTGCAAGCTGTTGAGGACATACTTCAACGCCCTTCTTGGCTTTTGCAGGGAAATTGGGTGTTTCACCAATGCGATTTTTAGGTTTTTGCCATTTGAAGGCAAATTCAACTGGTTCCGCATGGGTCCGTTTTTGTGCCTGGTGTGTGTGTGATGTCATATCCATGATACCCCTGTTTAACCTAACCTAATTAGATTATTCCTTGAAAATCAATGAGGGTTCCGAAAGAAACACTCATACGAAACTGCACTGTGATTAGCTGGAATGAAAAGATCGCTGATAGAAACTATGTTATTGTCATATTCTTGGATATCGAAAGGACTTTCGAGAGCGGGACTATTGACAAGGATATTCTGCTGTCGAAACTTCAGGGATTTTGAATTAGAGGCCAACTGGCCAACTGGTTCCGATATATGCCGATCACAAAAAACATGAAACATCGCTTGGAGTCGCACAAGGATCAACATTTGGTGCTCTACTGTTCATCATATAACATATATAGATTGTCTTGTCACTTGTCGACATATCAGGAGAAGACCCCAGGGCATTAGCATCGCAGGATAAGATAAGTCCCATCTTCCTGGAATCATAATACTCAATGAGATCGGCTGCCGCCTTCGGTTGTTGTGGTAGCAGGGAAATACGTTCAAGCAACGACGAATTTGTGCCATTCTTCATTCGTTTCGTAGCTTGTTTTTGCGGAAACTAATACTTGGTTGCAACTTTCCCAAGTTTATGAGGCGAGAGTGAATTCAGCACAATAAGACAAGTTCTCCATCTTTCCAATCACTCACAAGGAGTTGCCTTGGAACCCAGAAGCTAGCGCAGCAATTTCGGTATCCTGAAAACCTTGAAAAGGGAGGCGAAACTTAAAGTGAAGCATTTCACTCTAGAGCCCTCTGCTTAAATGCAAACAAATGCTTTCTCTAGGTCCCACAGTTGATAGATACAGTGTTGGAACTCAGCCTCGTTCAGACTGTTGTTATTGCCAACATTACCAATTCGGCGAGTCAGATAGGTGATAGCGGCGTCTTTATAAGTGCCCCGGTCTCATCCTCTTTGACTTTTCGGGGTTTTCTTTGTAGTGGGTCTACCGCCGATAATCAAGTTCCGTCACCCCGAACTGCAACTTTTACTTGTTGCAGCATCGGTTTCAGTCGGATCTTGTGCGGGGAAAGCGGAAATTGTACCGCATTTGCCGACTTCTGTAGACGAGAACTTATCCGGGCTTATCCAGACTTCGTATGCAGGTAAAACCATCGCTGATTTTGTTTTCGCCTATGGTTATAGCACCGGTGTAGCATAGGGAATCTTGCGCGGAAAAATCCATCTACAAGACCGTGACATAGTGGTATGGCGAAATATTAATTGGGTGTTTCTTTTGACCGCTAACTTTTAAAAATATAAGGATTTTATGCATATCTTCATATCCTTCCTTGTATTTAAAACAGCTGATTAAAGTACAAAATGAAGCATTTCTCTTCAGTCAGTAATGAATTTTGTTAAAATTGTTTCTCTTAAATTTATTTCTAACAATTTTTCCAAATGAATGACTGTTGTTTTCTTTTCTTCCCAGGTAAGTCCATCAAAGTTTGTTTGGCAAAAACTCGTATCGCTTGTGCCGTAAGTAAGTGTGTAGCAATTCTTGATGCCTCCCTACATAACGCCAACAAAGGTAAAATTTTTAATTCATTTTTTACATTTTCATTAAATCAATGAGCTCTTTAAAAATACTTTAGGAGGTCATGTCTACGTGACAGCATGAAAGATCCTGAACTGAAATAACTTTTCCGCCTTTCAACATTTCACGTCAATGACGAAATAGTCGTGCCATCCGTCCTTTCTTCTAATTACATTCCCCATCATCAAAGTCTCTCTAAATTAAAATTTGAAATATTTCAGCATATTGAAATAAAAATTCGTCGTATTATTGCCTAATGATGTCCTTTTTAGTTCAACAATAAAGTCCGTCAAGAGAAATGGCCCAAGTTGAGGGCGAGGGAAGAACTCTTCAACTCCAACTCCAGCTCCGGCTCTTGAAAATGTGATTGACACTTTGCGACAGTTTTCCGTGTCCACCACTGTAACTTGTTGACATTCTTTATGAAACGGAAAAACTCTGGTCATTCATCCATTGATCCGTACATGCCATTCGTCCTTATTCATTCTCTTTCACCCTCAGAAACTTAAAAAAAAAAGTTTGAGGAATAATTTTTTTTTCTTCTGCATTTGCCTCTCACTGAAATTCAGTTTCTCGGTTTCTGACTGTATCTGTTTCCTCTGACCTGTCAAAATAGAAAATATCTTTAAGATAAACAGAGGGATAAACGAGATAGTAATACAGCTGTTTACGTTATGGACCAAGAGTCAAGGGAAACCCTAATAGATTGGCATGTCATAACAATTTCAAGATGAAGTTTTATCCGTCCAAATGAAATTTTTAATAGACAGACAGCAGAAGTATTTGTGGAAAGTTGAAAACATTACCGAAAGTACCATTATACTCGTACATGTATCGAAGTGCGCTACATCGAATGTATCATACTCATACGACTACCATATAATTAGACATTTGATATGAAACAAACGGTTATACCGACTCAAGTCAAATGTGCCATAACTCACACAGATACTATGTTATTATTTTATTCATAGAGTCTAACAAACTGCCACACTGACAGCTGTGTATTTTTGAACCGATTCCCCTGAAAATACTTCAAAAAATTAACACGTAAACCCAAACTGAAAAACCAAAATCGAAAAACAGAAAACGAAAATGCCTTCCTTCGATTACGTTTATGGTCGGTGGTAATGGGGCCTCTACTTTGCTTTGTACAAGTATGTATACGGCTGTCCGCTCAAAAATGGATTTTCCGAAAATCGTCCGTTTATTTCCCCGAAATTAATAAATTACAAATGCTCAATTGCTTTTCTGACTTGGTCCCGCTTTCCTCTACTCCTTGGTTTTATGAGAAATCAGCGGAGGCACAGAAAAATCATGTTTGACGAAAGGCTAGATGTTGAGATGTATGTTTCAAGGTGCGGTTGGTTGAGAATTCCCAATTGCCTGAGCCCGATGGCAAAGTGGGATGAAAAGTCACGATTTATTGATCTTTGCTGGAAAATGTGAGGACCGGAATGGCAGATTTATATTTATAAATTTTTCCATTTTTACTTTTTAATCGGAAAGTTATTTTGTTTAGAAAATTGAAAGTGGAAAGCGGAATTGAAAGCAAATTTGGGAACATTCAGGGGTATTTCGTGATTTTCAGAGCCTTCTTCCTTAAAGTTGGCAAAAGGAGTTGAATCTCAAAACCAAATATGAGATAGGGAAGACAGTCAGGTAGTCAGAATTCCCGATGGACGAAATTGTAAGAAGCAATTTTTAGGCAATTGGGAAAAGATAAACAGAAACACCATGGGAATTAATAAAACATGGTGCACCGGAAAAATATTCCAACCAAATGTTCACTTAAATTTCTGTAAATTGACAAATCACTACATCGACCTTTTTGTTGTAACCACAGGCAAAATGTTAATCAATATGCCATTCACTTTTTAGTAACGGGAGATGAGTGCCTAAATTGGCCAAGCGCGATGTCATTTTCACCATTTCTGTAGGGATTTACCATTCAGCAGTTTTTTATTTAGTTGTCTGCTGATTTAAAATTGTCTACTTCAACGAAGAAAAGCGCGTAACACTGCACTAACATGTGTAACAGGTGTATTGGAAAGAGTTTTTTGAGTTTGCTTTTAATGTTGGAATCGGCAAATCATTTTTCTTCCTTATTCATCAGGCGCATGACTCGCTGAATGTTTTTGCGTGAGGTACAGCTGGTTCCAAGCATCTTAGAGGCTTTCAACATAACATGTGTAGTCCAAATTTACAGTGGGAATAACAAATATCCACGTCTGTGAATACATGCCAGTTTTTTTTGGCTCTTAGTGAAACGCAGGTATACTCGTATTTCCGTTACAATTCAATAAGCCTGTCACCGTTTGGTGGTTTGATTCATACATATTATCATGTTGCCTACCGACGAGCACACACGTGCGCAGCAGTTCAAAATCCAACGGGTTTTGACTCAAACTACTGGAAAGGGCTAATCTCCCTTTCCGAGAGGGTATAGCAACAACTGTCAGGCAGGCGCTTAAATCAGTGGATAAATTTCACTTCTAGGGAAATAAATCGTTGGTATTATGTATTATAATCAGGGTTAGGATTTTGTTGACATTAAAAAGTAAGAAAAGGCAAAACAAAAACACTTAAAAAGGCAAAAAAAAGGCATTTATTAGAAAATAAGAAAAGGAATGCAAATTTAGTTATAGTAGCATTGAACTACCAAAAGTTTTTTGAAATTATCTGGTAATAATCTTCTCCGGTTGTCTCTTAGAAGTGCCTTGAAGGAGCTAAATGCCCTTTCCACTTCAGCTGAAACGAGTGGAGCCCATTTAAAGCTTTCAACATTACTATCATCAATACTTTCTGGAAGTTTAGAATCGAAGTCGCCATTCATTACAGAATATATCTGCTCAATCGTTTTCAGCCCCATATTTGCATTGAAAACGGCAGTAAACTTTTTCAAAACTTCTTTTGCTATCGGCCCTTTTGCTATTTCCAAGTTTTGCTGAACATTCTTTAAACCCGGAAACACTTCCCCAATTGATGCTCCTTAATGAGAAGAATGCTAGTTAAAATTACAAGTATAGACTCTCAAAAATACCTCTTTTTTGTAAGTCTTCAAAAATTTGTTTTTTTGGGTCGACTAAAAATCCAAAATTGACTTTGATATATGCCAACTGCGCTTGTACTGCTTCATCCTGAATCAATACCTTCGCAATCACAACACAGCTTGCTTCGTCTTCAAGAACGTCGACTATTTTTTTGATCCTAACAAAAGTATCCGCATAATAAGTTGCTGCCTCTAGCCAAGTCCCCCAATGAGTTAACACCTGGTGTAATGTAAATTCAAACATTTAAATTCAAATTTAATTTTAAGTAAGCTTACGGGTTGAGGCGATAGCGGCATGTCAGGTTCCATCTCCCTAAAAACAGCAATCCGGGATGGACTTTTTAAAAATATTTTCTTCATATTAGATACAAAGGCGTCAATTTTTGAGTGGTGACTGTGTATGCTTTCACAGACTCCATGTACACCGTGAGCGACGCAAGTTACGTGAACCATTTTGGAATATAATATTTGCAGTGATTTGCCACTCTTTTTCATATACGGTGCAGCGTCTGTTACGAACAACAAAATTTTCTCTCCCTTAAGTTCATCTTGCCACAACAACCGCATTGAATCGTCAAAAAGCTGGGCAATGGTTGTTGAGTTTACTGTCTCCAGAACTTCGGACGTTAGTAGGTACCCTCGACCATTTGCTCGCAAAGGCCCAACAATCACATTTGACACACATCGCCCTGCTTTGTCAGTCGTTTCATCGTTGGATACAAAAATATTGTCGTCGCCAATTTCAGATCGGATTTTGTGGAACACTTCGAGGTAACAATCTTCAACGTAATTTTTTCTTAGTGTAGACTCGTCTGGCTTTTTTTTTGTGTACTTCTCTATAAAAGTCTGTAACTCTGGACGATTGATTTTATACAACGGTATGTCACATACTAACAACATTCTTGCCATATCGCTGTAAAATTAATTTTTTTCAGTTCCAGTAACAAAAGATGAAATCGTTTGAGTTTTTGGTTTTGTCTTTAAACCCATTGCTTGCTGGTGCTTTACTCTTTTTATATGCTGTTCAATATAATATTTTTTTTCATGGTTGACTTTTACACCACACAATTTGAACAAAAGGACCTTTCCGTCAGATGAAAAATAATCTGATCCAAATTTTAATACAAAATTTTTCAATTTAGTTTCCTCTTTACGTCCACGTACAGAAACGAACTTCAAGTTACTGAGTTTCATTGTTTGTATTAGGCCATCAAGATTATTGTATTCGCAGACGTTTTTTCTCTACATTTTAAAGGAGTAACGGGGAAAATGCAACAACACTGAAATGTATCGCACCATATGTATCGAAGGATTACATTTACAAAAAAAAAAAACATATCACGTACAATGCAAACAATCTGTGTAAATACATTTGAATGGCATTTGTACACAAACAAGAACTCTGTAATACAGTTATACCCACAATACGTCTGTGGTCACATAAAATACAAACCGTCTAGAAATTTAGGTATGCGTATTACGTAGTGTGAATAAGAAGCATGTTTGCGCAGATATAAATATGTGCATTTTTCTAAACCAAAATGTATAGCGAACAAACTTTGAGAAAAGAGCAAAAAAGGCAAAAAAAGGCACCAACAGTAAAAAAAGGCAATAATAGTATAAAAAGGCAAAATAAAATATATATATATGGAATCAGGAGGACATAAAACGTGTTTGTGTAAAGTCGGTACTATTTTCCGTATAAGAAAAAAAAAGGGGGAAGTTAGCAAAATCCTATCAGTGATTATAATATATTGCAGAAAATATACCATGTTTGCTACCGTTGGAGCTAGAGATCGTAGAGCTGGGAAAAGGAAATAAAAAATGGCTTGCGAAACTTATCAATGCATATTGAGGCTATTTTGTACAAAATGCATACGAGTTAGGAGTGTATCGCTTTGGTGAATGCTCAATCGAACTTACGACTACTTTTGCGTCCAGCCATATAAAATATCATTCGCTATCAGAGAGATTCTCAAAGAGATGGTATACAAGATGCTGAAACAGGGGTTTTCTGGCAGTCTTGTTCGGACTTTTGTGCTCCAGTTACGCTCACCACGAAGAAGGATGGCAGCAATCGCTTTTGCATCGACTACCGGGCATTGAATAAAGCGATGGTGAAAAAGAATTCCCTCATGCCCATTAGGGTGTCCCAGGCTATAAGGGTTACATTTTTTTTTTAGATAGAGATACGCATACCTTTTTTTTTTTTTCTATTTGACCCAGATAAGTGAAATATCAAATATTATTGCGATCGGATGACGATAACCCGTGCCGACTTAACGCCAAAATCTAAACATAAAAATTAGTATGGAGCAATGGAGGGAAAAGCAAAACTCATTTATTTTTGAAATAAGGCATCCGGTATTGGACTTTATTATTATATTAATTGTTGAAAGTAGGTTAATTATTTATTAATTTTCTTTTTAATGTTTGTTTTTTACAGTCAGGATACTTTTGTCGATGTTCTTGTACGCAACGAAATAAAAATTGCTTTTGCTCCTCTTGAACAGTTAGCAGGCCGTGAAAATCTTGCATCAACTTGACTGCTCTTTCAGCAGAGTCATTAACTGCTTTCAGTTTTAATAGCTTGCTTTTAGCATGTTGGTACGAAGCATTTTTAAGCCACAAAGAGGGGCACTCGTGGAGAAAAGCACCATCAATTTTCAATCGACTAAATAAGGACTTGCTTTTGACTGAAACAAAGTCATCGATGTTTTTTTCTGAAAACAAAAAAAGGAGGATTATTGATATAATTTTTTAGTTATGTAAATAAAAAAGTTAAAAAAACAAACTTAATTTTCAAACTTACCATAAAGTCTGCCACAAAGTTCTTCTTTCGATGGAATGTAGCATTTACCATAGGCAGATGGATATTCTTTGGCTAAGTTAGCAACCATTTTGACTTTCGTTTCTTGGCTTACATCATCATCAAATAGAGACAAGATAGACACTTCGTCTGTCAAATACCACAAATGCAAGCAAAACTTCTGTAATGCTGCTTTCGAGATGCTTTCATCTATTGTTTCATAAGATTTTATAGCTTTCAGAAAACACAAATCCTGGTAAGGTGCTTTTACTGCTAAAATGCATTGCAACCAAGGCCTAACGTATATTGTCACGATGAACAGGCAGACGTCTAACAGAGCTTCTTTATCTTTGTTAGAAATTCTTAATTGATCACCAAGTAACGATATTTTTAATGAGTAAATCGCTCTCGCCATCCATCGAGCTTGGTGCATGGCACCTGGAGGCCGGATCTTAAATTTTTTTTCTGCATCGCCGCCAAGAAATATTATTGAAAGTTCGATTAACTCTCTGTTGTTCTTTATCGTCAAACGTTATAACTATCGGCAGACGTTCTTCCTTAGATTTGCGTGAATCTAAAGCCGGCAAAAGTTTACCATCCCAGTGGAGTGTTACAATATCCGGAACCTGGTTTTGAAAATTAACCTTTATGGCTTCCGGTCGCTCTTTTCGCTTTTCCGTACGAACCCTTTGAATAGTGGACTTGCTTATAGGAAATTCGTCTGTGTTATGTCCAAGAGCTTCAATAGTTGCTTCAATAATAAACACAGCATCTCTCACACTCAATTGACACCGATCTAATGCTGCCACTAATTTTGGAGTGATAAAATTCTTCCTCATAACAGTTTTATTTATACTGGATTCTGTTTTGGTTAGGTTTGGCAAAATTTCCTGTAAATCCATCAATTCTGAATCAGACGACAAACTTTCTTGTAGCGGGTCATAAGATGATGTTGAAGGAGCTAAGGATGAAAAATATTTAGCACGTCGTTTTTGCTCCTCGACGTTTCTAAGGTGCGCTCTTTCTTCTTTGTGTGTTTGTTTTTGGTCAACTCCGGCTAAATGACCAGGTTGGCCTGGTTCTCTTTGGCGCTACAAAAAAATCCTATCTTCATCTATCTTTATTAATTGAAGTGCATCCGCATGTGCAATGTCAAACAAATTGTTTAAGTTTGTAACAAACTCATGTCGACGCTGCTCAAACACGTTTTTTGTTTTGTTTGCATTTTTTTGCAAATTTCTCCAAACTTGATACAATGTAATTAATTTTTTAACACAATTAGGTAGAGATCTTGTCGGGATACGGGCCTTTTCCCAATAAATAATGCACTCACGAATAGTAAGATTTGCGTTCTCATTGACACTTAAATTCACTTCACGAATATTATAGAACAAAACTGCCAGTACTTGCCCATTAGAGGGAAGTTTTGAACCAGTAATTTGATGTTTAACGTTCCCTATTAAAAATATCTCCTTTCTACAACTGCGTAACTCCACCGACATGTTAACAGAACGAGAACAATGTGTTTACTAATAAAATAAACATGCAATAACAAGTTATCGATATGTTATTACTCGCGTGCCATGCCTTGCAAGTACTGACATGTTTAGATGCAAGTCGGCACGGGTTCCTCTGGTTCAAAGTACATGAAACTTTATTTACTATTGTTTTGACAGTATTCGAATAAAATAAGAGGGTATGCGTTACAAAAATTTAAACTTGATTTTTTTGGGACACCCTAATGCCCATAGTTCAATTCCTGTCTAGGAACTCATTCCTTACGACCTTAGACCTAGCTTCTGGTTATCACCTAATACGAGTATATGTGGAGGAACGCAGTAAGGAGTTCACGGGATTTATTGATATACCTTGACGATATGGTGATCGCCAACAAATTAATCGAAGATGGTTTGGAGAAGTTACAAGCATTTATTGAGGTTTTAGGGAGTCATGTCTAACATAAAACTTGGGTAAGGGCACTTTTCTAAAAACTAACATTGATTTATTAGGCTACCAAGTGAGAAGAGAAAGGCTTTAGCCAAATGTTCAGAAGACAGTTGCAGTTGCCTCTTTTCCAAGGCCTAAAGATATCCATGTTGTTCGGCAGTTCCTCTGTCTCACGGGATTCCTCCGCAAATTTGTGGATAACTATGCGCATTGGGCGACTCCATTGGCAGACCTCACAAAGTAGATCATCCGTTCGAATGGACAGAAACGCAAGAAAAATATTCCAGCGGCTATGCAGAAGAGCGAGCCAGAAGTCGCGAACCTTCATTAAAACACTCAACGCCGCCGTCGAGATGACGCATATAAAGAAGCAGCTCTAAAAAGACTATGTCGTTAGAAAGTATCGCCTCTTTCGTAAGGTAGGTGAAGACGGAAATGGTACGGTGGAGAATTCCTAAGCTCCGCCATGATGATTGCCGATGAGAAAACTCTTGAGTGAATAAAGAAGATATTTTGGTTCCCCAAGATGAGAGAATTCACCAGGAATTACATTTTTTTATAGTTGGCGCACGCACAACTCCTAATATGTTGGTATATAGCGCGGGCGAAATGAGGTTAGGAATATCGATGTGCGTTGGTTTTAAAAATTTACAAGTTATACTGGCTGAGAAATGAAGAGCTCAGCATTGCATTCCATAAGCGAGCTGTACGTCTTAGGAAAGAAACACGATATTTCAGAGAACGTTCTAAGGTGGGCTTGAGGGTGTACTGATGAGAATTAATAGCGAGACGGATGTTACGGTAACGGTTACGGATGTTAAGGAGCGGAATGCTACTGACAATTTTGGTAGAGCACTGGTGGTGAAAATAACGATACAACAATTCAGACAAGAGACTTTGCGCCGGTATTCGAGGAGGGGTCTTAGGGCACCTGATCAGATGTGGGCATTGCAAACCCAGATTTGGGCGGATAAACGCCCCGTTTGAAGGGGTGAAATATTTCTTGCATCGCTTGAGGACATCAAATATGTGATCATTGTATTGTATTGCATTCATTTTATCTAGTTCCAAAGCTAAAACTAATTAACAAAAGTTGTTTAATAAATACGGCATTTAATAATAGTAATCATTCTATAACTTACAAGTTAGTGCGAAATGACTCCTGAATTCATAATTAAAACGAAAAATTTAAGATCTGATGTGGGGTGATAATCAGTTCGCCATTAATACTAATTGACTTCAAAGATAATATAAAGTTCTTAAATTCAAAAGTAGTTACATTAAAATTCAATAAAATAATATTTCAAACAATAAAGATACGAATATATATGTAAAACTTTAAGATTAACTTTTGCTGATGATTATGATACACTTCTCAAAAAGGATTCAACAGTAGCATAGTCGATCGATAACATGTATTTTACTTTTTTTATGAAACGAATGAAAATTAAATGCTGTCCGGATAAATAATGGTAGCTTATTGCAAAATGTAGGACCTGTAGCGGTATAGAAATGTGAAAAATGTGTTTTGTAAGCGATTGGTACGTTGGTAAGATACATATTATTTATACGTATATAAATATTACTTATACGTATAACTGGGAGTTCCTGTTAGAAATATTACCACTTTTATTAAAGAATTCTCTCAACACTTTAAAAACATAAAGGTATCTCATTGGTAAGATACGCTGGGCTTAAAAAGAGGCCAGCTCTGAGTTAGGCGATTTTTATTACAAATTATCCGGATTTAATTTTTTTTTAATGTCATCTGCAAAAGAAGTGGACATTCCATTTGTTTTAAAAAGGGAGTTTATATAAGTTAGAAACAACAAGGGGCCGAGAACTGAACCCTGTGGCACACCATTTAAAAAAAAAACGAGATTCACTAAAATCTGCACTTAAGTTAAAGTTTTGTTGTCTGTAATTTGTGAACTACTCCCCTAAAACCAGCATTATATAATTTGTTTAGTAGCAAGTCGTGGTCCACCATGTCAAATGCTTTAGTCATGTCAACAAAGAGAACCATTGTATATTTGTTACAGTTTACACTTTCATGCAACTGACTACACACTCTGAGAATAGCATCCTCAGTAGACATTCCTGTTCTAAATCCAAACTGATTGCTACTGAAAAGATAAAGTTTTTGTTGGTAGCAAGAAAATGGGCGTGTAGTACATATGCTTTTTCTATGTCCTTTTTTAAAAAGTGGAATAATTTCGGCGCATTTAAGGTGCCGGAGAAAAAATCCATTTTGAACACTAATATTAAACAAATAACTCAACACGTCCACCAAATATAGACAATTTTTTTTTTCAATAACAGACTTGAAATACCATCACTTTTACAAGAATTCTTATTTTTTGAAGAAAGTATGGGCTCTGTAGATTTTATTTGAAGAAAACGACTCAAAAACAAAACTATTCGATTGAATATTATCTGCAGCAATGTACGAAGATATCGAGCAATTGCAGCCTGCAGTAGGTACAACAGACGGTTTAAATTTTTCCGAAATATCAATAAAATAATCATTGAAGTTATTAGAAATGATACTTGAATCAGTGTGGCTTATACCATCAATTTCTAGACTATCGATTTCAACAAACTGCTTACATTTATCCAGAATACTATCAACCACTTTCCATGCTTCTCTTATATTACCCCTAGCTAGGATATATGCATCCGAATAAAACTTATCACGCGTTTCTTTAATGCTTTTATGAACGGCTTTGCAAAGCTTGCCATAATATTTTTGACGTTTTATGTTTTTTGAGGATGTTTATTGCATTTCAGTGCAAATTTATTCTTATTTTTAATCTGTTGCAAAAGGTTATACGTCATCCACGGCTTTAAATATTTTTTACTACTAGAGTGAGGCATTGATAACGTAGTACAGTTTTTAGTATGAATTTGTAATATATTAAGAAAAAGTCAAAAGCATTTGATGCATTGCTTTCTACGTACACCAAAATTCATATTTTAAGCATTCCTTCAATAATTTGTAATCTGTTAGATATTTCTTTTTAGCAGGCGGGTTTTGGCTTTTTAATGGATCGGAATCCGAACATATACTAAGTCCAATTATACAATGATCTGTTAATCTGAAATCATACACAAAAATACTAATCACATTCTTATTATGTTTTTGAAGACTTTTTTTTTTTTTTTTTTGTTTATAATGAGCGCGCGCTCAAGGGGTTTGAGTACCCTTAAGGTGATTGTACACAGCGTGGGCAAAGGAAATTTAGGGAGGAAGAAAAGAGAGGTACCGATGTACATTGTTCTTAAATGTTTGCAAGTTATAACGACCAGGAAATAGAGAGATCGGCAGGGCATTCCATAAGCGAGTTGTACGGCTTAGGAACGAATCACGATATTTTAGAGTACGTCCGAAAATGGGCTTGAGGGTATACTGATGAGCATTCATAGCGAGACGGGTGTTACGGTTGAAAGTTTGAATGGGCGGAATGCTACTGGCGATTTCAGTGGAGCACTGGTGGTGGAAGTAGCGATAAAACAAAGTGAGACACGAGACATTTCGTCGGTGTTCGAGGGTGTCCATTGATTGACTGATATTAGTATCGTCAATAAGTTTTATCGCACGGTTTTGAATCCTATCTAGCAGGTGCAGAGATGTTTTAGGAGCACCTGACCAGATGTGGGAGTTGTACTCCAATTTTGGGCGGATGAATGCATTATATATTGAGGCCAGATCAGAGGGGGTAAAATATTTCTTACATCGCTTGAGGAAACCTAGACATTTCGCAGCATTTTTGGCGACATCAAATATGTGGTCATTCCAACGTAAGTTGTCATTGACACACATACCGAGAATGGAAAGTTTTTCGGTTTCGACGATGCAAGTGCCATTCATAGATAATGGCTGGGTGTTTAAATTTCGCTTTAAAGACAGCAGACAGCATTGTGTTTTGGAAGCATTAAATTCCACTCTATTGATAGTTCCCCAATTGGTTATGCTGTTGATATCGGAATTTAATGAGCTTAGCATACGCTGCCGTTCTCGTACTACAGCCGAAGAGCAGGGCCGTGAGTCCGGGAACGAATATGAAAAGCAGAGAGTACTGTCATCAGCAAAGGAATATATTGGATTAGAAGTAGCAGACAAGAGATCGTTAATGAAAATTAAAAAGAGTGTCGGTGACAGAACAGAGCCCTGGGGCACACCAGCATTTATTTTGTGAATATCAGACTTGAAACCGTCCAAGACAACTTGAATTGAACGTTCCGAAAGGTAATTTCTAATCCATTGAAGAAGAGAGTCGTCGATCCCAAATGCACGCATTTTCTACAAAAGAGCCTGATGCCAAACTCTGTCAAATGCCTTAGAAATATCAAGTGCAACTATCTTGCTTTCGCCAGATTGATGTGCGCTTTGGTTCCACTTTTCGGTGAGACATGCCATCAAATCACCAGTGGACCTGTTGCTACGAAAACCGTACTGCCGGTCATTGAGAAGTTTTCGTGTTTCGAGATATTTCATGAGCTGACGATTTATCAGCGTCTCCATGACCTTGGAAAGAAGGGATATAAGTGCAATGGTCTGTAGGAGGAGAGAGAAAATGATTCGCCTTTTTTAGGGACGGGCTGGACAAATGCTGTTTTCCATCTGCTCGGGAAGAGTCCTAAAGTGTAGGATTGATGAAAAAGCTTACGCAGTGGTTTTGCCAGCGAGGAAGAACACCTCTTCAGAAGAAGGGGAGATATACCATCTGGACCAGCGGATTTATGTATGTTGAGATCTTTAAGTACTCTTGCTACTACACGAGTGCGAAAGTAGATTCGTCCCATTGAAGATTCGACGCACTCAAGTGTAGGCGGAGACAAAGCACAATCTGGGAGTGTTGAGCTGGCCGCAAAGTATGCAGCAAGCTGATTGGCCGTATCCAAAGAGCTGACAGCTGGAATGTCATTGTAAATGAGCGTTGGGATGGAGGATGAGGCGGAATTTCTAATGTTTTTGACGAACGACCAACAATTTTTACTGCCTTTGGGACATTGCAGTATTTTTTGCCTCAGTTTTTGGTCGTATAGGAATTTCACACGCTTAAGAAAGGCGTTGCAGTCATTTCTGGCTCGTTTGAACTTTTTTCGGTTTTCCTCTGTCGGGTTGGTCTTGTAGGACTGAAAAAACATTTCTCTAAGCCTGACGGCCTCTTTACAGAGACGTATAAAAATGTGATAATTGCAAGTTTTAGTCAGAGACAGAGCAGTCATACGGGTTGGTTCATTTATAAGGCTCTTTAGACGATTAGACTCCATAATCTCTGTATCTTTGTCAATATTAGATCAATATTAATATTTCCCAAAACGGTTTAGTTTTTTTCTTTACAAACGTAAGTAGTTGCTGGCATACATACCACACCGAGAATAGTTTTTCGGTTTACACGATGCAAGTGCCATTCATGGCAGACAGGATTGCGTTTTAGATGCATTAAATTCCACCCTGTTGATAGTTCACCAATTAGTTAAGCTGCCGATATCAGAATTTATAATAATAATCTTAACATACGCTGTCGTTCCCGTTCTACAGGCGAAGAACAGGGACGTGTGTCCAGGAACGAATATGAGAAGCAGAGAGTGCTTTCGTCAGCAAAGGAATATACAGAAACTATCTTGCTTTCGCCAGATTGGTGTAGACTTTGGTTCCACTTTTCGGTAAGATATGCCATCAAATCACCAGTGTACCTGTTGCTACGAAAACCATACTGCCGGTCATTAAGAAGTTTTCGTCTTTCGAGACATTTCATGAGCTGACAGTTTATCAGCATTTTCATGACTTTGGAAAGAATGCAATGGCTTTACAGAAAGAGAGAAAAGAAGATTCGCTTTTTTAGGCAAAATGCTATTTTGCATCTGCTTGGAAGGAGTCCTAAATATCAGGATTAATGAAAAAGCTTACGCAATGATTTTGCCAGCGTGGAAGAACACCTCTTCAGAAGAAGGGGAGATATACCATCTGGACCAGCGAATTTGTGAATGTTACGATCTTTAAGAACTCTTGCTAATACACGGGTGCGAAACTAAATTCGTCTCGTTGAAGATTCCATGTACTCAAGTGTAGGCGGAGACAAAACACAATCTGGAAGTCTTGAGCTGGCCACAAAGTGTGCAGCATGCCAACTGGCCTTGTCCGAAAGGCTGACAGCTAGAATATCATCGTAAATAAGTGATGAGGTAGAATTTCTAATATTTTTGGCCACATCAAAAAATGTTTACTACCTTTGGAACATTGTAGTATTTTTTGCTACAGTTTTTAGTTGTATTGGAATTTTACACGCTTAAGAAAGGCATTGCAGTCATTCCTGGCTCGTTCGATTTTTTTTTCGGTTTTCCTCTGTCGGGTTGGTCTTGTAGGACCGAAAAAATATTTCTCTAACCCGGACAGCCTATTTACCATGCCTTTTCTTTTGGTTTTATACCCACCATCCGATGAGGGATAAAGGATTTCATTCCAAAGAGAATAGTGTCAGTAATCATCCCAGCAGCAGCATTATCAAGACCAGTTAAAATTCCTAAAGAAAAAGTTGAGTCCGCTCCAATTGTATTTCTCGTATTGAAACACTGTTCTTTAAGGAATCTTTTCTCATGATTCATGATTGTGTTTAGCTTTCTCTGATTCCGCTGCATATTGGGGATAGGGAATTGAGGATCACCTTGGTGACGATGTACGGGCCTTTATATCTCGGTTCCAATTCCCGAGACCCACCTGTGGCTGCAACTTCATTCTCCACTAACACGAGTACTTCAACGGCGGCTAATGTTTCGCATCGAAACTAGCCTTTTGGTGAGCTTGGTTCTGCTTAGTGTACAGATCCCATCTCGTAGATGACTGGCCCAGTCTCCAACCTGCTTGCTGCACACTTTGCGCCCAGTTCAACACTCCGAGATTGTGCTTCGTCTCCGCCTACACTTAAGTGTGTCGAATCCTCAATGGGACGCACGTCCACTGCTGATTTGATGGCATGTCTTACCGAACAGTGGAACCAAAGTCTACATCAATCTGGCGAAAGCAATATAGTTGCACTTTATATTTCTAAGACATTGGACATACTCATTTGTCGAAAATGCGTGCATTTGGTATTGACGACTTTCTACTTCAATGGATTAGAAACTACTTTTAGAAACGTGCAATTCAAGTTGTCTTGGACGGTTTCAAGTCTGATATTCACAAAATAAATTCTGGTGTGTCCCAGGGCTCTATTCCGTCTCCGACACTCTTTTTAATTTTCATTAATGATCTCTTGTCTGCTACTTCTAATCCAATATATTCCTTTGCTGATGACAGAACTCTCTGCTTTTCATATTCGTTCCTGGACTCACGGCCCTGCTCTTCGGCTGTAGAACGAGATCAGCAGCGTATGCTAAGCTCATTAAATTCCGATATTAACAGCATAACCAATTGGGGAACTATCAACAGAGTGGAATTTAATGCTTCCAAAACACAAAGCTGTCTGCTGTCGTTAAAGCGAAATTTATATACCCAGCCATTATCCATGAATGGCACTTTCATCGTTGAAACCGAAAAACTTTCCATTCTCAGTATCAACGACAACTTACAATGGAATGACCACATATTCGATGTACCTAAAAGTGCTGCGATATGGTTTCCTCAAGCAATGTAAGAAATATTTCACCACCTCTGACGCGGCTTCAACATATAAGGCGTTTATCCGCCCAAAACTGGAGTACAATACCCACATCTGGTCAGGTGTGCCTAATACCTCTTTGCACTTACTAGATAGGATCCAAAATCGTGCGATAAAACTCATAGGTGATGACAATATTACACAGTGATTCGACACTCTCTAACACCGTCGTAACGTTTCCTGTCTTACCTTGCTGTACCGCTATTTCACCACCAGAGCTCTACTGAAATTTTGAGTAGCATTCCGCCCCTTCAAGCTTTTAACCGTAACACCCGTCCCGCTATGAATGGTCATCAGTATACCTTCAAGCTTACTTTCGAACGTACTCTAAAATATTGTGATTCTTTCCTAAACCGTACAACTCGCTTATGGAATGTCCTGCCGAGCTTTCTATTTCCTAGTCATTGTCACTTGCAAACATTTACGACCAACTTACATCGGTAATTCTCTTTTCTTCCTCTCTAAGTCTCCTTTCCCCGTGCTGTGGGCAAACGCTTTAAGGATGCTAATAACCCCTTGAGCGCATGCTAATTATTAAAAATGGAAAAGAAGTTAAGCACGAAAAATAACTAACTTTATAATGTCCTGTGCCAAATTTGACTGAATCTCAGAAAGAGGACGTACTGTATAGATATATAGATTCACGCGACTGCAACAACGGTTGTGTTCCAGTTACCCTGATAGACTCCTAATATGAGGTAAACGGCTTTTGGGAGGTATCATTGGGCCGTACTTCTTCCTAGATGATTGTGCCGAATAGGAGAATGGAGACCACTATTGATCCGTGTTAAGCTTGCTTTTGACAGAGTGGTGCGAGTTATTGTGAGTTATTGATCGTTTTAATCGCCAGAAATGGCCCTTCCAACTGGCCGTCACGCTCGTGAGGTTAAACGCCTTTCGAGTGTTTTCTTTCAGGCTGAAGTAGCTTATCTGTGGTCTATGCCAACTAGCCAAAATCTTTAGACGACTTAAAAGTGAAAATTGGACGCACAATTGTTGGTTTACCGGTCGAATTATGCGGATTTAATTCAGCCAAAGATACGTTTCCTATTGCAAAAGCGAAAGTGAGAGGATGAAGTGTTTAAGTACAGCTCCGCCTTTTTTAATAAATCTATAAGTAATTTTCAGATTTTAATTCAATCTGATCAATCCTGCATCTTACCAAATATTTTATTTGGTCCAAGCAGAATCCCTTCTAGTCTTGCGATAGCTTTAACTATTGAATCAAGAAGGAATTTAAAATTCCATTGTTATGCTAAGTTAGTCGATAATGTGTTGTTAATGTCACTCAAATAAATAAATACTTGTCGGTATACGAGAGACTGATTTGTCTTTTGACGCATTACTTTACGTACCAGTCTGTCTGACAGGATATACAGATTTGAACATGCAAGTTATCAGAGAACATTTCTAAACCCAGTTAAATTTCACAGGTATCCACTTAAATAACTGCCACTTAAACATATTAAAAATAGGCTCCAGAACACTCTAATATAATCGATTTATTTTTCTGAAAAGACAAATTGAAATCAAAAAGAAATCATTGTCCAAGAAATAATCGCAAGAAAAAGGTTGCCTGGTATACGTACAATCACTTAGTCGTTAGAGGAACAAAATTGTTACGTATACGCACCAGGTGCTTCTGCTCACACATCATTATCTTTATCATCATTTAGTACGCACACATTCGCAATTACTGTCAGTACAACTGTGACAGGCAGCAAGGATTTAGAAAGAAACTCGTCGTCCTTGAGTATCATCACTCATCATAGATTCTATAGTTTAGTACTCCGTTACGTGTGAACAAACACTACGAATATGAACATTTCGTTCAATCAAAAGTTTAGGAGGGTCATGAATAGGTCGCACGTATATGTGTACGAAAATCTGATTTCGATTACTCAGATGTAGATTTAGTAGTACTTTGACAAAGTTTTTTGCGAATCAGCCCATTATCGGTGAAATGATTCGGAACTTCGAGGACATCGTTTTAAGGATGTGTACCTGATTTCTGATGTGAATCCGATTTCGAATACTCAGATGTAGATTTAGTAGTACTTTGACAAAGTTTTTTGCGAATCGGCCCATTATCGGTAAAAAGATTCGGAACTTCGAGGACATCGGTTTAAGGATGTGTACCTTTTTGCACTTTAAGTGCACTTCACAAAATGGACTATACAGAGGAGTGGTATCAGTACCCATTTCCACTATCCTGGAAATATCCTAAACATAACATATTGCAAAATTGGCGGTGCCTATACCACAAGGCGAAGTCGAGTCTGATCACTATTTCGTGTCATCTTCTCATTTATTTAGATATCGACTGTCTACTAAGAACCTGCAGCCGGTTTAGAAAAAAAAGTTAACCTTGCACGCCTTAGCATGCCTGCAATAGCCATCATGCAAAAAATGGTAAATAATTCCACAGAGAACTTCCAGCCTCCGATAGATGGTTGTATTGATAGTGTGGAAGAGCAGTCAAAACTATACCACACTTAAAAAACTGAAGAAAAACAAAGTTGCCAGTTCACACAGCTTTACCTACATGAAGGAGATGCTTTAGTAGGATGCCTGCACTAAATCATCGACAAATTTTCGATAGGCGAATGTACGTTTGTCTCTCCGATGGCGAGAATATCGTCTCCTTACTTTTCCTAATATTCCTGACGATCGGACAATGTTTAAGCCTGCGATTGTATAATCTTGTAGATTTTGGTAAAACTGGTCGATATTCGACCAAATCTTTGTACAATATAAGGAAAGGATCAACGTTGGATTAAGCCGAAACAAAAACCATTTTCATCCATTTTAAAGCCGCATATGGCAGCATTCGTCGTCAGAGCTATACAAGACTATAACAGAAATTGCGGTTTTGCTAAAGATGATCCTGATGTTAGAAAGGGTTACGTCGTAATACTGGAAGTGCTTTGTGCGACCTCGTAGTAACTAAGTCGAACTTGCGCCGAACATCGCCAAGAAAATGCGCTATTATATGCATGAATTTTTCAGTCTAGTGCTGAAGCAGATAACAGGTGAAGAAAGTATAAACATCTGTCTTCCATCTATCTTCAATAAGTCAGTATAGCACTTTTTATTCGCAGACGACATCATCGCTCGTTCACGTCGAGTCATTTGCAAGTATTAGCGTTTACCGCATTTGAAGAATACCCCCGATTTCAAAATTTAATCATCGCGAATATTTTAACTGCGAGGCTAGAAGCATAACATCTGGGCAACAATTCACGGAACTCACTAACAAACAATTCGTTTATTGTTCCTAAACATATTCAATTTTGTTTTGACCTATGGTATTATAAAATTTCTTTTGAACTCTAGTATGAGTATTGCACATACGAAAATATCTATATAATAATTTTTTTTTCCACAAAATGCATGCCCGGCATAATGAAGGTCTGTATTTGTTTCGACGAAAGGAATTTTCAGCCAATAAAGCTTCAGTAAATAAAGCAATTTATTGTTGTCTAGAGACAAGTATGCAGTTTTTTAATCCTAAAGATATCCATAGGCAAGGTCAGGTTAGATTACAGTGGCAGCCTGCATAAAACAAGCTGATTGGGGCCAAAGAAGGCCGTTTGGTCTGAAGTTAATTTTTGTTTTAAAGAACTTAACAAGTGGATATTATTACACTTAAAATGCCTGAACACGTGTTAAGTTTTTTAGGAAAATGGGACAGAGAGAGAAAGAAAGATTTTTGGGCTCAGTGGTTATTTCGCTTCATGTGTGTCATCCAACATTTCATGGAGAGACTAAATTATTAGTGTAATTGGACTTGTTGTTGTATTATAGGCAACCCTTCGTCTTACGTGAATTAAGTTGCCTCAAAAAAAGAATGTCTTTCGGGCGGTTGAATCGCAAACTGCTTCCATCAAAACTTCAATCTTTTGGAGGAGAAAAACAAATATAATAAATTTTTGCAGATGCTTGGCATAACTACTACCTGTAAAAAGAACCTTATAAGCTTGTCTATAATTCCACAACGGCATGTGATGTTGTCCACTAAGAAGGTGATGTATAATTTTTTCGCACATGATATATAGATTCTTAAGAGCTTTTCAGATCCATTTTCGGCAGATCTGTCTAGCACACCTACTCGTATGTATTGTGTTGGAAATTGAATGCATACCAATCAGTGGTTGCTTGGCGAGTTCATCAGCTTAACGGTTTCCGAAAATGTCATCAGGTATCCAAGAAATGTAGATTTTGGTCTGTTTCGTTATCTTATTGAAAGAAAGACGACAGTTTAAGTTCTGAAAATAACAACTGTTTGGCTATAGCTGTAGACATAGATATTATTTGCACAATACATCATACGAGTACGCACATGACGCCAAAACCAATCTTTTCGATTCGCAAAAAATTCTGCTTAAAATATCTGGCTGTAGTTTTGGCGCAGAAAAAATTGTTTGAAAAATACTCACACGCTTGGTCAGGTGGTGGATGGACTCTATTTTCGGCGTAGCAATGCAAAGCTATGGTACATATGTATATACCATATAATGTTATTTTAATTTCGATTTTTTGGGTTTAAGCATGAACGAGTGCGAGTTGAATTTCAGTCGGATGACGATATGGGTTGCAATTAATTTACTTACCACAGACGTCTAGAGCTAGTAGGTGAAGTAGCATATTTATTGCAGCCGTAATGGCTCAGCACCAACATCATCGATCCTCATACAGGCCAAATTTTCCACCTTCAATAGTTTACCTAAAGATAGACATTTTTAATTACCAGAAACTGCCTGTTTGATTAAGAATGGGGACAGAGTAAGATTAGCTGTGCTGATATGGGAAGCGTTTTTAATGATTTACCATTGGTCTTTTTTTTCTTTTAGAGTTCTTCCAAGAACCATATGCTTAAGCAGTTAGTATTGTTACCTAGGTTATCAATCGATGAAAGGGACTTCTGGATCTCGAAGTTTTGGAAGAGTATTCCATTTATATGGAATAACGTTTAGTTGTTACCACGCTTTCACCCGGCAATAGCAAACCTTTGAAAGTAAGTTCGACTTCTTTTGAAAACGTCCGCACAGGCTCATAGGTTCTCCGTCACTATGTTTAAAATAACAAGGCGAACTTCTTTTTTTCCCACATTCATCAAATTCAGACATGCTTAAATTTCACTCCGCATACATACACTCCTGCATAATTCCATTTACTTTTTCCTACCTAATTTGCAATAGTTTCCGCAAGCTATTTCTCGGTCATCGCCTTGTGTTTTGATTTGCTGACTCGATTTGTTTATTCCCATTAAATCGATTAAAAGTGCATAATAATATTAAAGTGTAATTAACAACTAACCCAATTCTCATTCACCGTCTTTTGTGTTTTTCTTCATTCATCACATTCAATTCTAAACGACCTACCCTAATTAATTCATCATCGTGTCAGAATTATGTAGAAGTGCGAATTGCTCCCTAACAAGTGATCTAAATGCTGTTATAGCGATCTGCTGTGGATGAGATCCATCGTGTACCTAAGAGATTTTACAAAAAAACTTTCTGTTTTATTGTGATGAGTGTAAGCACATCACTCTATCCCACGTTTTAATTGCAATTAAGTTTCTCAGTGATTCGGTCAAAAAATTTGCTGCAGAAAGCAATCAAACCTTAAAACAATTCAAAGTCAATTTTCCTCGAGCAATCTGCGATCCATAATAAGAGTCAACTTAGAAACTTACCTACGCAGTTAGCTCAATATAGCGATTTAATAAAACGAAACGCTAAGCACGACATTAGTGAAGATTCAAAAAAATTTCTATCCAATAGTATTAAATCAATAATAAAATCTTACATCTCTACAATAACTGACTCTTAAAGTTTTCTACCGTCTTTCCTCGATTTTCATCTTCAAAGTACACCCAAAAGCAACGTTTCCTCTCCACCAAATAGTGATAGGTTGTTTATAAATATTATGCGGCAAATGAGTGATTTAAACAACGAGATAACACAATGACGCGCGCTGTTAAACGAAATTGCCGATCACATCTGGATAACTCCTAGTAGAATCGATGATATACCGGTACAATCCCAGCCCCTACCGACTGCGTCGTACAATACTTCAATTCTAACTGACATACTTGAATCCGCAGTTATGGAACCCACAATAACTCCTGAGTCACCTTCTCCTCCATCACAACCCTCTCCAATCTCACGATTTGGAATCTTATAGGCCCTTTCAGAGTGGAACAAAAGATATAAAAAGTTGAACAAAGTTTCAACAAATCTGCACCAGTTACCTTTTTAATAAGATGTACACATCTCGATCGCACAAGGCTAACTAATTTTTTTAAATCAAAATTTAAAATTTATGTCAGCAACTACCGTAAAATGTCCACCAACATCCGGTTAAAACATGAATGGATGTTGATCAACCCTGCTTCTGACGTCATCAATCTGGGTGAAAAAAACGTGGAAAGATTAAAACCGAATACAGGTATCAACAAACATCGCACGGATACTAAGTTTAAGTCCAAAAACAGTAATTTAAAATCCACCAAACCTAGAAAACAGAACCCTATGTCAAATGCTAACCCAAACTCTTACAAAATAAACCCAACACCTAGCAAACAAGCTCCTGATCCAAACTGAAGTTTTAAAGTTGGAACATTTCCTTTCTTCACTCCTTGTTCACTTCATTCTACCAGTCGCTTATATACAAAACGTTCTTCCACTCCGTCCAACCCAATTCTCAAACGAGTATCTATTACTCTTGATCCTCCTCCCAGTCCGTTAAAAAACCTGACAACATCTCCTTATTCCACTCAATCAAAAACGGCTTACCCTAACTTTATTCGCTACCATATTTGTAAATCCCTCTCCATCTTATACGCTAGACTCCAACCCTTTGGTTATCGATTCAGGGGAGGATGGCCTGTATTTTCTCTCTTGATTAAGAGACCGAAGATTATATGATAATCTTGGTTTATATATAGTTTTATGAGCTCTCATGCTCATATTTAGTATTAAAACTCTTTGAATTAAAAAAGTTTACAAAATCTTTATTTTTTCGCTCCAAGTTACAAAATTTATTAATGATTTACAATTTGTATGTTAACGTCACGCACGTACTAAAAAGACTCACTACGCTAAATAAGCAGTATGTGCGACAAGCCTTGATTGAAGCTCCAACTCTATCTTATCACAAGATGGAGTTGGAGAGAGAATTATAGGAAAACTTGTGCAATAATTATAATGGAGATTTAAGCTTATGTTGCGTGTCTTAATATGTAACAATATACTCGTAGACCTATCTACATGATAAACCGGACTCTGTCTGTATCGGCGGTATAATGAAATGCAATGCAAGAAAGCCACACCACTAATCATAATGATCTGCGGCAACTTTTTATACGTTTTCATGAGCAATTACGAGTAGATATGACCCCTGATGACGTGGCTAAACGTTCCAAATGCATCCTACACCTTCAGAGAACACGGTCTAGTTTCAAAATTACCATCGCTCTGCCGAAGCCACCCAAATGTCTGTTCGTTTATTATCAAAACATATGAGGATTACGAACTAAGATTTCTGCTATATATTTATCTTAATTCCTTATTATCCTAATTATCCTATGACATTTTTGCCCTCACAGAAACCAATCTCACCCCTAATATTAAGGATAATGAATTATTCTCCCAAGGCTTCAATTTACACCGTCACGATTGTCTAGACAAAGAGAAGAATTTATATTGCAATTGTGTACTTCTAGCTATACACTCCCATTTCGCGTCTAGACCCATTAAAAAATCTTCCACTGCATTTTTTGAATTCGTTTACGCTATTGTAGAATTCTTATTTGCTAGCGTAACCTATATATCTGTTGCTGCTATATTCACCCCTCTCAACCAATTCAACCTAGCTGTTGATGCAATTGATTTTATTTTTAATGTTGCTGATTCCAACGACGTTGTTATTTTAATCTACCTAGGATTCTATGGGCCCAGACTGACCAGTCCTTCTTTACTGCAACAAATCCCACCTCTGATAAAGAAAATCTTTTCATCGACTGCCTTACTGACTCTGGTCTGTATCAATTAAGTGGTGTAACCAATCACATCGGCAGACAACTCGGCCTCTTCTTCGCCACTGATACAGATAAATGTGTCGTTTTAGAAAGTAGACATCTCTCTAAGTTGGATAATTACCACCCTCCCCCTTCTCTTACGTTGTTGTATGACTATGGTCTTAATCCCGTTGCCTATGAGTATTCTTACAGTTTTAATTTTCTTTGCCCAGTTGCGCCAAACTGAACAACCTCAGTATGGTTAATTTTAACTTTCTCTACAATAATCCTAACATTACGGTTAACAATGCTCTAGAATCCTTTTCAAATGTCTCTCGCAATCCGTATTTTCTTTCCCCAAAAAGAATCCCTCATCTTCACCACCCTGATATAAAAAAGAGCTGCTATTCATCATAACAAGAGAAATATTCTGCGGCATGCTTACTTAAAATCGCGTTGCGACGCCGATTGCTTCTACTACCAGCCTACTCAAATAAATGTCTCTATGCTTTGCCAAACTCTCCAAGACAACTATTTAAACCGTACGGACCCCAAACGATTCTTGCAGTTCATCAAAACTAAAAGAAACAATTTGGGTGGCCGTGGATCAAGTGGTAGTGGTCCGGCCTCCAAATCGGAATGTTCAGTGTTCGAATCCCAGCCCGCCCGAAAGACATATATATTTTTTTAGTTAACGAAAATTAAGTATGATGAGCAGTTGTCTAGAAATCAACAACAAACCAACCTCCACTAAGAATTTAGTCTTCCCATTAAATCTTGGATGCCACACATGGAGCAAAATAACCACTGAGCTCAAACATCTTTCTTTCTTTCTGTATCCCATTTTCCAAAAAAAACTTAACACGTTTTCAGGCACTTTAAGTGTATTCATACCCAATTGAGTGTTAAATTATTTAAAAAAAAAAAAAGGGTAGTGATGGGTAGTTACATCATCTCTGAATTTTCTTGATAAGTCCTCGGGCGATCCCCAAATTACTGTAAATCTCTTCACCAGACCACTTACTTTTCCTACATAAAAGCTGCCCACAAACAACTTTGGAATCAGTGTCCATAACTTTAGAGCAAGTTAAAGATAAAAAATAAATCTCAAAGATGATTATTCGGCGGGACTTGATAACCTTCTCCCGATATTTTTCAGTTTTCTATCACCAAGGGATTATTTCCCTCAACCTGGAAGTGGTTCTTTGTTATTCCCCTATATAAAAAAAGATCGCAAGGACGATATGTCCAACTATCGATCAATTGTTAAGCTGTCATGCATACCTAAGCTTTTTATGAGCATTATTTATGGCATAATGCTTTTCCATTGTTCAGCACTGATCGGCTGAAACTTATAAATTTACAAACCCTTTCTGTACGCTGAATGGTTTCCGAGATATTCTAAGAACTGATGAACGTTTTTGAAACGTCATTTGAGCAAAGCAAATTTATATATTTTTTTTGTTAGGCTTGAAGAAATGTTCACGAAAATCAGGAGGGGCGAAGGGCTAAAGGCGTCAGAAAATTGGATGCGGTCACGTCATTTGACGAAAGCTGATTTTTGTCATATGTGTAGTTCGTGTTGTTATATATCGTAATATACCACTGCCACACACTTTAGTCGGATCCGAAAGGGTGCCAGACGAGCTCAAACCTGCATAAATATGAGGGTCGATAATGTGATAGGAGCTAAGCTAATTTTTTTTTTAAATATTTAATTGAGGTCTTCTGAGTAATTATTCACAACTGCCGGACAAAAACCTCGGGTCTAACACCCTGCCAGACGCAATCGTAGATATAATATCGATACGAAAATCATGTTGGAAAAAAGGCATTTTATAGCCATTTTTCATCGAAACTATAAAAAAAAAAAGAATTCTTATGGACTTCATCTTATACAAAACTTAATTTTCAATAAAAAAGCATGTATTCGTATGTACAATTTTCATACAACCAATAGTTTAGTAGATATTTTAAAAAGAATCGGCAGCTCCAACACCAAACCATTAATTTTTGTTTATGGATTTCGCCATGATTTTTTTTTTGATAAAAAATTTTCTGTTACTGGCTTAGATTGTAAGTGATCAAGTGAAGGCACTGCAGCTGCTATTTTGATAAAAAAAAATACTTTATTCAAAACAAGCAAATGCACAGTTTCAAGTGATAAGAGCGGCGTAGCAGTGCCATTCCGAAACTGTATATATTGTCAATCTAGTGTGGTGATTGGTAGTAAGCGTTATTAAATATTAAATGAATTTGGCATTCTTGGCGTTATAAAAATAACCTAGTATAATGAGTTATTTTACCACAATTTGTGTATTTTGCAATACTTCTGAGCGCAAGCTGAATTGACAGACGATAATTTAAAAAAATGTGTTAATATTCTTGAAATTCGTGTACGAAATAACCTAAAATTCAGTGATGTTATCTTACCATCTGGTTCAAGTGAGTCCCATGGCTACCATACCAAATGCTATAAAAATGTTACCGCAGTAATGAACAAATCTCTTACCAAGGAAAAGAGTGTACCATCTATCCCGTCATCAGCGTCGCAACAATTAACAATATCGCCATCAACACCAAATGTATCTTCGACAAGTGGACTTGCATCTGGCAGCAAGGAAAATAGGAGAGGAGGTAATAGTGAGAACTCACAGATATTATATGTTTCTAAAACAAATATGAACGGAAAAGAAGTATGTATATTTTGTCGTTCTGAAGGTAAAGAACATAAAGGGAGTGTTCAACCTTTGCACACCTGTGCTTTAGATGAAAGCGTAACATTTAATTCGACGGTACTGGACGATTGGCAAATGTTAGAAAAAATAATAATTCCCCAGAAAGTAAAATATCATATCACAATGTATGTAAAAAATAGTATGCCAATGAAGCTCGAGGTATCGTAGAGTTCAAAAGTACCTCGTGGTATTTAAAAAAAAAGTACATGAAGTAAATTCAGATACTTTTTCATCTAGAAAACAAATTAAATATTACGTTCAAAGAAAAAATTAAAATTCTATGGATGCATAACAAAAAAGTAATCCCACCTTACAATAGCGTGTTACTTGATGATTTCCAGCTTGCAAAGTTAGAAGAAAGCGATATTCTACAACACGCAGCAGTTATTCTGAGCGAAAACCTTTTAAATATAGAACCAAGTAAACTGACTTCTAATATTACAACGGAAAATATGATAACTGGGGAATGTTGTTAGAAGAGTAAAATCATTTTCTGAAGATGCTACTTATGGGACTATTAACACTTCAAAACATATAACTCTGGGTATAACATTAAATAGTTTGACAAGTAGCAGAAAAATCATTAATATTGTCAATAGATACGGCCATTGTTGCAGCTACAATACATTGGAAGGATTGGAAACAGAAGCGACTTTTGCATCTATCAGTCGATCCATTATTTGTTCAGAAGATGTAGTGCTTTCATCAACATTGTATACTGGAGTGGCCTATGATAATTTCGACTGATTCGTTGACACTTGCAGTGGAAAAGATACTTTACACGATACAGTCGACATCATTTTTCAGAACCATTTTGAAAACGGTGGTATTTCTACCGAGGAAAATGGCGTTCCCTACGATTGTGAAAGTGATCATGTAATTGAAATTTCGATGCAGGTTGGCGTTGGCAATTCGCAACGATTTGTAAATGTTTCAAAGTTGTTTAATACTGTAGAAAAGTCTTTGTGTAACTCTTTACCAGGGTTGCATGCGACAACCGGTTGCGATTACAATGCTGCTTTTTACAGAAAAGGAAAACAAACACCTTTTAAGCAACTGCAGGAGTTCGGAAAGTATCAGAATGCATTTACTGAACTTGTTAATTTAGATGTACAAGGGTAGAGGAAAGAAGCTTTTGAAATATTGGCGGCGTTTGTGTGCCGTTTGTACAATATCCGCGTTTTAAATGATGTCAATAAATCCAGATATTAAATATTTACAAGGACATATAACACAATTACCGTCAATGTTGATGTCCATATTAAGTTTAGGAATTTTGACGCTGGAAATTTGCCGCCATGTAAATCAGAGCTGTGGGAACATGTTTTACGCTCGCATTATATTTCTATTATAACATTTTTAGAAATGCACATTTAAAAACTCCAAATAATTTATCGCCAATTAAAAATGGATGGGTGGAAACTAATGGAAGATATGAGTTCAATTGATTCGATGGTGAACAGTTGCCTTATCTGGTTAAATACGTTATAATACAACCTTCTGGTTTGAATGATGAAATCGAGAATTAAGGTACTTCCATTATGTATCATAATAAAAAAGCTTTTATTGCTAACAAATATATATACAATGGTATCTAATGAAACTCTTCAATTTTTTTATATTTAGGCGATGATGCATCTGAACCTGATGACGAAGAACATGATTTAGAAATTTTACAAAGATATTATATTACATGAAGTTCTTTTATATTCACTTTTTTTATTGTTCTTTAAAATGATTTATTTGATTTAATAAAAAGAAATTGTTAATTATTTGAAGTAGAGTCATTTTATTTTATGGTCGACGAAGATATACAATAGATTTTTAATTAAAACCGATATCTTACTAAAAAAGCAAGGGATTTGTTTTGGAGCTGCCGATTCTTTTTAAAATATCTTCTAAACTATTGGATGTATGAAAATTATACATACGAGTACATGCTTTTTTAGTGAAAATTAAATTTCTTATAAGATGAAGTCCATAAGAATTCATTTTCTTTGATCGTTTCGATGAAAAATGGCTCTAAAATGCCTTTTTTCACACATGATTTTTGTATCGATATTATATCTACGATTGCGTCTGGCAGGGTGTTAGACCCGAGGTTTTTGTCCGGCAGTTGTGAATAATTACTCAGGGAGACCTCAATTAAATATTTAAAAAAAATTAGACTTGCTCTTATCACATTACCGACCCTTATACTTATGCAGGTTTGAGTCCGTCTGGCACCCTTTCGGACCCGACTAAAGTGTCTGACAGTGGTATATTGCGATATATAATAAAACAAACTACTCATACATATGTCAAAAATCAGTTTTGGTCA
This sequence comes from Volucella bombylans, assembly GCA_949129095.1. Lineage (NCBI taxonomy): Eukaryota > Metazoa > Arthropoda > Insecta > Diptera > Syrphidae > Volucella > Volucella bombylans. The sequence continues at coordinate 49,225,935 of OX422144.1, read as the reverse complement.
AAAGACGTGATCACATCCAAATTTTTTGACGCCTTTAGCCCTTCGCCCTTCGACCCTCCCAGAACCACCACCCGACAACTGCCAGAATTTGATTATCGTGAACATTTCTTCAAGCCTAATAAAAAAATGTATCAAATTGCTTTGCTCAAACGACGTTTCGAAAACGCTCACCAGCTCTCCGGCTAATATTTTCTTTATTAATCAGATCTTAGTTGGTAATATCGATTGTCCTTCTTTACTTCAACTTTTTTTTTTAACATCAAGCCATGCAATCTTAGGTCTGTGCCACTGTGTCACTCAATCTCCACAGGACGAATTACGGACACCTGGAGCCAATGTCTAGAATGCTTCGTGAAGCTAACGATATTCTGTCTCTCTTCGACTACCACCTCAGCAAACTCTCTCTCAAGAACATTTCTATTTCATGTCCTTAGTTTTAAATGAAATTGTTAGTTTCAAAAATATGTTTGCAACAAGCCTTAATAAAGCTGTCCGGGGTTGACGCGGGCCTCCAATCAAATATATACTGAGTCAAATATTTATTTATTTGTTATTAGATTTCGAATTGTGCATGCTGAAAGGCACTATTATATGGTGTTGTCGACGTTTCGACCATCAGTTTCAGATCCTTTATAAAGTACATTTTTCTGGTACTTTTCAATCACAAATGCGGGCTCTCGCTTTTAATTGCAAGTCGTAAAGTCACTTAAATATCTCTTGACATTCGTCCTCCCCCAAAACAGAACGATGCGCATTCCATTTACACACAAGGTACAGCCAAGTTTAATTGGCATTTTGCTCAGTAATAGGGGACATCAGTTCATATGGAGGGAGTATTCAGTAGATTAGCTCTGGTTTTGCTGTGATGACGTCTTCTTTTCTGAAATAGAGAACACTATCTGTGGCGGCCAAATTAAAACAAATCAGATTTTTTAATAAACTTTAATTCAAAATATATTGGAGTATTAAAAAATTCTTTTAGTATGTCCTTATTAGTATGGCTCGCCCACGTTGTTCTTCTTTTTACTCTTTTTTCTTATCGCGCGCCTAGGCTGATTGTCAATTTGATGTGCACGTCATCACGTCTGATGGGTGCATCCAGATGTTTTTAGCGCTAACACTATCCTAATGATATGGTTCGGTGTTGCACGGTGTGGTGCTCATTGACTTTTGGTAGAAGAAATCTTTTTCCAAATTTAGCATCTATGCCTGATCGTCTTATTTGAGTGTTGGTTTTCTAAGAAACGGAACAAGTCGTTCTAGAACAGGTTTTCCTTTCTTTTCATGATGATACAGTGCTTTTTTAATTATACTTCTGTTATTAGAGCTTTATTGAATGGTTCTATCTTCTTTAAGTGTTGATACATCCATCAAACTGCAATGCAGATTAGAACACAGAATCAGATGCGGGGTCTCAGCATTGCTGAAGAGAAGGAACTTACATAGAATTATTGAACACTCAGTAAATATCAGCTCGTTTAGTCTCCTACGGCTCCTCCTAAGCTCAAAGTAAACCAAAATGTAGAGGAAAATGCTCAGAACCTGAACGGTGCCCTCAACGAGTGTCTTGAGATGGCGTGTCCAGTAAGGAAACAACTCGTTCCATGGTGGAACGCATATCGAATCTAATTCGAATTTAGAAAAGTGTTTTTCATAAAGACTTTTGCGAAATGATAGTAACACTCGGGGAAACCAGCAGGCTAAGTTAAATGCCCGCAGCTAGACAGCTAGAAAAGCTGATGGCACATACATTTAGTCTAAACCAGAGACTCTCTGTCCTATTTAAAAGTCTCACTTCTCAGCCCCTATCCTTGAAGTTGCAAATGATCTGAGCAGAAGAGGGAGAATGGGAGACCTCTCTTCAAAATCTGGTGGGTAGAATTAAAGGCAAATTGGACAATGTCTCCAAAACCGATCTGAGATGCAACGCTGGTGTCGGTTTTGGAGGACAACAATGTTAACATACGAGTACTGATATGATTAGAAATAACTTTTTAAAATAGAAATTAGGAACTGTATTCAAGATGACTTACAGGATAATGAATGTACAGTATTTAACAGTTCTAGGTTTTTTAAATAGCGATATTTGCGCGGGATAAAAGATTCATTTCGCGCCAAGAATATTTGACTCATTTTATGTAATTTATTGACAGATATTGACATAATCTTAACTGAATTTTGCATGTGTAATAATGTGATGATGTAATACAGGTTGCATCAATTATCCCTTCTTTAAATTTGAAACAAAATGAACGGTCTTGTATATAGGACGAGCTGATGTTCTTAATGTTGGCATAGATGGATCTGGAAGTGATCAGCGTGAAGGGCCCGCTTCTGAACCATTTGAATGTACACATGTGTCGGAAAGTGATGGATGTTGATCTTTGGACAAGTTTCTCATTGATAACAACATCACCATCACATGCGTTATCATGCTTCTGTCTTAAATGCATATAACTTGTTTGGGAAGAGAAACTTTGATGCCAGCATCTACTCCTGCCTCCTGCGTTAGCTCTTAACTAGTTCTGGTGGCGTCTGCAGATTTCTTCATCTGTTTTTACTTGGTACATTGCTCTACCAAGAGTCTTCTCTATTCTTTCTATAATCCACTTCTTTTGTCGCATGTACAATACTGACGTAGAAATACGAAACTTCGTTTGATTTGGATTGCTTGTTCTTCTTGGTTCGCAAACAATAGCAGAAAGTAAAGTTCGATGTTGACGACAGTAAAATCCTTCGGCTGTACGGTAGGTTGCGGTACGAACCATTGGCTAACCACTCGGCCAACCCATTGGACTCGGGGTTGAATTGTGCTGATGTCGCGGAATTGAATGGTCTCGACAGAACTGTTTAGAGGTAAATTGCGTGCCATTGTCAGATACAATAATCTTTGGAGGACCTTCTAATGGAATGTAGAGCGTGAATGGTTGCCTGAGAATTTGTGGAAGACATTCGAATGACAAAAGGAAATTTTGACTTCGAATCGACCACGATCAACCATATAGATTTTTGGAAAAAGCCAGCAAAATCTAAATGAATGCGTTCCCAAACGTTTTCTGATGTCGTCCAACTAGAATATTCTTTCGGTGGGCGGCTTGTATTCGATTGGCATGCATCGCATATTGCGATTGTTGTTTCAATGAAGTCATCATTTTTGGGCCACCAACAATATCAACGGGCCATTTGTTTCATCCGAGTTACTCTCCAGTGACCTTGATGTAGAAAAGTAAGTACTTTAGGTTGAAGTGCTGTAGGTACTGTCTATGAGAGAGAAGAATGTTAACAGACACACTTAGACAAAACCTTCTACGAAAATAAGGAAGTATATGATTTTGAGTTGTTGGTAAGGTGCTGGCCAACCATTCTGTCTGTATATACACAATGCTTTTTCTAATATCAGAATCATTTTCTGAAAATTCAGCGATGACGTCTGAATTAAGAGGAAAATTTTCTCTAGTTGAATAACTGTCATCCACTTGATGTTAAGATTCTTCCGACTTATCAAATTCCACGTCGGGACTCACTGGCAAACGCTATAAGCAATCAGCATTTCCATGCTTCCAATTATGTAAGTGTACCGCATTAGAAAAATTGGCTACCTTTGAAGCCTTTGAATGGTCATATGTGGCAATTTTTTGTAAGGGCTACAAATTGAAACTAGCTGGTTGGGATCGTTTATAAACTCAAATTGACGACCATGTACATATTGTTGAAATTTGGTTACCCTAAAGATTATCGACGGAGCCTCTTTCTCGATCTTACTATAACCTTTTTGAGCTGCTTCAAGCGTTTTGGTTTTTCTGTTCCACCTGAGTAAACGTGTGAAATGACTGCCCCTGTCGTACGAAGAAGCATCGATATCAAGAGTGATGGGTAGATCATCTTGAAAATAGGTTAAACGTGAAACGCTAGGTATTTTTTCTTTAAAAAAGCTTTAAACAGTTTCCCTATTTGAAAGTTTCATCTTTTGCTCGTAGTTTGTTCAGCAATGCAGCTATTTAAGCAAAATTATCTAAAACTTTGTTATAATAGTTGAGCTTAACAATAAAAGCTTCCAGGTCCTTAGGGTTTTTCGGTTCCAGCAAATCGATAAAAGTTTTAATACGTCTCTCTAACGGACGTATGACTGTTTAATAAACTAAGGTAGCTATTCCACCTCAGCCTTGGCAAATTGGCAGTTTTCTGCTCTACAGCGTGGTTCTCAAGTCTTTCTAGAAAAATGTTAAGATTCTTTAAATGTTCCACGTCTGTACGCCCGGACACGACCAGGAATGTGGAGATAAATCAATTTTGTTAAAAAATGGAAAGGTTCTTCTCTTAGTGGCACTGGATGGCGATCTATTTCCAAGTGGGAGTTGATTGTGATCTTGAAATGTTGCTTCCTTACCGCTACAATTAGTGCAATGGGCTGCACATTATTCAATGGGATGTAAGATATCAAACTTACGCAATCGCTCTAGCTCCAGGCGGGCGCCTTCCTTTTGAGCGAAAGGCGCAGGACGATATTTAAAATATTTAGGTTGGCAATTTGATTTTATTGATTGACATTGGATCAGATGAAAGCTACTCCTTAGACTTAGATCCAATTTGTTAGACGGAACTCAAATTTGTAGTTTGAATCTGTAAACCAAATGCTTGGAACCAATGCAAACTCATTATGTTTGCGTCTCGCTCAATATTACAAATTACGCTCAATATTACAAGGTTGGTCTTTGCGTTTTCCACATCTTCTGTTCCTATAAATGAATCTCGAAAAGTTTTCCAAATGAGTCCCAAGACCGATGACGAACTAAAAAGAGATCCTTTACGATCAGAGGAAGAACATGAGCTCTTAGGCACATGTTCAGGATCGGAGGACTGGAACAGCACCGTGTTGGAGGCTACTCTGGTAAATTGTAGCAATGATACGGTTTCTCCTGATTTATCTCCATCACTCAAAAAAGGCTTCTGTCGCACTTATTCTGCGGCTTTCGAAACACGCAGAAGACATCATCCTAATCCAGGAACCATGTATCGTAGAAGGTGTGGTTCGTGGAATCGGGACACCTGTCTACGCTCCGCTCTATACAAGAGACAAAGGTAAGATTAGAACTTGTATATTAGTAAAACGTAGCCTTAATGCATTTTTACTTCTTAACCCCAGTGACCCCGACTTGACCGTTGCAAGACTGAAGACTGCCAAAGGCTCCTGTTGACTGCGTTTTCAGTTTGAGGCGGATGTGAACATAACTGCTTATGGCCTAATGGTTAAGGTTTCAGATTAAATGAATGCTTCCCGGCGTTTCTAAGAGGTGTCGACTTCTTTTCCCTCAGTACTTTCCCTGCTTACTGGCATCGTGACAGGGCATTATTCTTTTGTTAAGCACCTAAGTGTGCTCAGCATAAGTGACACACCATCCTGCGACGGATACTGCGAGAATGATGGCGATACAGCTAAACACTATCTCTGGGAGTTTCCAGCCCTAGCGTCAAGTTGCAGGTACTCGGCGCTGATGTGTTGAGTGCTGGTACTGTAGGCACTTTATAGCCCAAGCGCTCACGAATCTTTCTGCGAAAGACAGTAATTCTAGTAAAGGGAGCATATAATAAGTAATTATTTTTATTTTATTTTATTTCATTTAAAAGATATAATATCTTTTACAAAATTTGTGATAAGCTAATATATTGCAGAGAAAGCTAATTATAATAGACGGATTCATTTACAATGTGTCATTTTGGCGTAATTCAAAAATTAATTCAAAGTAGATAAATGTATTTTTAATCGATTTTTAAATCGTATCTTATTTTTTATTTCACTGATGTTGCGTGGGAGGGCATTCCAGAGCCGAGTGGTGTTAACAAAGAATTGGCGTTCAGAGGTAAGGTGAGAAAAACGCGGTAAAAGTATTTGCTTAGTCCTATTGGATGCACAAAACGTAATTCGATTAAATAGGTTTCGAGGTTGACGTGTGTGAATGATGTTATGCAACATTGTGATGGAACGAAACTTTAGGATGTTATCAAATGAGAGACCATTGATACGTTTGGAGAAGTGGGAAATATGGTCATATCGACGGCGACTAAAAATAAAGCGAGCAGCATTATTATATGCGACATTTAGCTTACGTCTACTAAATTCATCACATCTTCCGTAGACTTCACATCCATAAGTAAGAATGGGAGAAATGAGGGTCTTGACTAACAGAGATCGGGTTAGTAAAGGTATAAGGTGTTGTAGAGCCCACAGGGATCGGAGGACCATGTGCCTTGGCAACGCAACTTTTTATGTGATCATTCCAGGTTAGGGTTGAGTTAAAAATCATACCAAGGTTTTTGGCATTGTCAACGTATTTGATAGAACCATTGTTAATAAAGATCGGAGGAAGCAGGGATGTATTAACAGGTTTTCTAGATATAACAATGCATTTAGATTTCTTTGGATTAATAAGAAGTAGATTCTGACTCGCCCATTTGAAAATTTTATCCAGATCGGAGTTTATGAGTTTAATGCACTGGCCTGCAGATTCAGGAGAACAGCTAAGGTGTAATTGGGTGTCATCGGCGTACATTTCCACTAAGCAGTGCGAAAGAGTGGATGGTAATTCATTAACATATAGGGAAAATAGAAGAGGGCCTAGAATAGATCCCTGAGGTACGCCACACGGATTGGGAAGAAAATCCGACAAGGAATTTTCAGTAAAAACCGCTTGTTGGCGTTCATCCAAATATGATGATATTAGACAGACTGCGGAATTGGAAAAGTTGTACATCCTATATAATTTATCGCATAGAATGGCGTGATTAACAGTGTCGAATGCCTTCAAGAAATCGAGAAGTATCAGAAAGGAAAGATAACCTATATCAAGCTTTTGCCTAATGTCATCGACAACTCCGAGCAGAACCGTCGAGCAACTATGCTTAGGGCGAAAACCAGACTGCCTAGAAGTTAAAAGATTGTGTTGGTGAAGAAACCTATTTATTTGCTTTTGCATGATTCTCTCGAAAACTTTCGAGAGGGACGAAAGTATAGCAATAGAGCGGAATTCGGTACACGAGGGATTCTTTGGCACTGGTATTATCTTCGACACTTTCCAGACTGAAGGAAAAACGCTAGTTGTGAGGATTTGGTTGAAAATATGAGTAATGTGTGGCAGGAGTACGGGAAAGATGATTTTTAGGAACTTGGGATGGACCATGTCCACTCCAACAGCGTTGGATTTAATTGAAAGCAAACTCTCAACTACGTCAACCTGTTGGATACGAGAAAAAGCGAAAGATTCGTTTGGAGGAGATAGAACATGTGAAATTGCGGTATAATTAGAAGCGAGGGAACCGTCACTGGAGGGAGTATGGGATACGAAATTCTGGTTTAGCTTATTTCCGTCGGCGTTAGTTACATGTCTGCTGCTCTGTTTTCCCACCCCAATCTGCTTGAGATTCTTTATTATGGACAAGTTCGTTGTCTGTCTCCACAGAACACAAAAATGTAAAGTTTCCTCCAATTTTGAACTATCTAGAAAACAACTAATCAGAGCTATTGACTTTCTCGTTTTCTACTGAGTATCCTTCCTTTCTTTTAAAAATATAAAAAAGAGGCACTACAGACATCTCATGGGTAGCTTATGTTTCTTGCTACCTTTTCCGGACAATGGCAATAAGCAGCTTTAGCAGTCTTATACTCTGTTTTTAAATCCTGACTTTCATTTTTGCTTAAAAACTTTTAAGTTAACAATTTTGTCTCACAGGATTCATCGATTAATGAATTATGTATAATACAATATGTTTTAGGTCGTTCGTCTTTTTATGTCATTCTTTTTCTACGAATCGAATCTCAGATAAACCCCGAGAACAGTTTGTTCAGATTTCCGAGAAAACAAGAAAAACCAAATGTTCACATTGGGGCGTGGTCAGGAGGATTATCCGAAAAAAAGGGAACGCTTTTTATTTAAATGGGAAGAAGAAGGGTTACTTCTACAGAAAATCCACTTCTGAATTGGATTTTCGGGTGAAGCATGACGTTTTTTTTCCATATCTTTCCATATCGATCCATTTCTGACATATTTTTTTCATTTTCGTTTTGATCGTTGATGAGTTAGGAAGTGAAAAGTAGAGGAAAAAAGGAATGTTTCAGGCCAACTGCCCAAATTTAAAAAATAAAAATGGTCAGATCCAAGTGTTCCACTTGTCAAAAAGTCTTTCATCCCCATCAAAATGTGAACACGACGTTCATTTACAGTACTTTCATACCCATGCCAATGCGAACATTTCTTTGACCCCAACTCCCGGTAGTTTTATTTTTTATTTTTTGTCATAACTTGACAGATATACTCCGAGTACCGTATACGCACTATGGAATGTAACGCACTTGAGGATGACATTAGAAAGGAAGAACGTGATGGCTTTCCATAGGGATTACGAAATAAGTGGGGGAAAAACAATGCCCATGATATGCCCATGATATTCCCATGATATACTTGTTGTAGATATTCAGGACTACTTACTACTCGTTCTACAAGAAAACGCACGTCAACCGGCACAAAGTTGGTCGTTAGTGTGTGAAATATCCCCCCAAAAGGCGCTTATGCCTTGCGTTCATTTATCATTTAGAATGTGAGTGAGGCAGGGTGACGTCCATTCACCCTTTTATTCTGGAGGACGTGTATGTACATATAAAAAATTAAATGAATAATAGGAGAACATTACTGAAATAATAAAAGTATGTCGCGGAAAAATAACACACCGCTCAACTTATATTCATGCTAGTATATGTGTGTTGTTGAATGGAAAAGTGTTAGGCGTGATGTAATTTAGGGAAATTCTCGTTCTTGTGCATTTAACTATGGGAACAGCAGCTTGCTCCTCTTGTAAGCTGGAAGTGCTCATTCCTGCATGCTTTGCTGCCTGCCGGACCAAGGAGTGGATATTAATTTTACTATAGGAACATACATACATATATTGTACTCGTATAGTATACGTATACCATTTTTTTAACAACACTCTGTCAGCTGTCAAAATTTCATTGATTTGTTATGTGTAGCGCCATATACGGGTGAATTTTTTGGTCGTTTCTTCAGCTTTTCTAATTTGGTAGGTGAGTAAGTTTTATTAAAATGCTATCGACTTAGGGGCGTTTTTTATTAGTCTCTAGTCCTCGAAGGGATAAGTGATTGATTGGCCTATCATTTGGTGAATTTATTGGTGTTACTGTGATAAAAGTCTGTAGAATGTCATGAGGATACTTTGAAAGAGGTTTCAATGTAAAATTGGCGATTTATAACCATAAGTCTGAAAAATAAGTCTTTATGACCTTTCCCTACTGGTGGAAAGATATTGATTCATCCCCAAATTCTCTGAGTCAGATATTTCTAAAAAAATGCTCTGCTCTATGCCTGGGCGAGCAATAAGTTGTTAATGGTTTGCACTGATTTTATAATAAGACATCGTTTTTCTTTATAAATATTAAATTATAAATGGAAAAGCAGAGGCATTTGTATACCATACAGTCCGGTGTGGACTGTTTCATATAGTGCGGTCTTTAGCCAATTATCACTTATAGTGTACAATTTCGAAGTCTATTTCAACTTGTGCGTGTTACCCATGGCGAGGTTTTCGTCTAAGGTGTTGTCTCTCCGAGTGGGAATCGAGTACGTTACAGGCCGGAGCGCTAACCAACATTCAATGAGCACGACCAGGATAATGGGGGAGCGTTCAACATTAGTTTGTTTACCGTTTTTTGTCAAGGTACGGCCTTTTTAGGCCCTGTTAAGTCTATGAAAAACGTCACGAAAGCCATCCTTTCTTTCGAAATACGAGTAATATGGCCGTCTACTTTCCGGGTAAAATGCTGCTGCCAGCTACACGCCGTATTTTTCATGTCAAGTGCTGCTAGGTTTGGCAACATTCCCCCCTGGTAAAGCGATTCCTCGAATTCGTTTTCCACTTTCGCCAACCTGGCCAACATCTAACACAGCTAGTTTAGCTGTGGGTCTCGTAAAAATACTTTTCACCGTTTTAACTACAGTGCTTCTGGTTGCACCATCTTTGCCTGGAATGGTCTTAAGGATTGTTCCTTCTGGCCAAAAGTTCCGCGGACTGTCCGGATCTGTGATAACGACAATGTCTCCTTCTTGGATCTGTTTCGTGAACGCGTACCATTTTGTTCGTCTAGTTAAGTCAGGAGGATATTCATTACGCCATCGCTTCCAAAAGCGATTCGGAAATTACTGGCTGATAGCCAATTTTTTTAAGGATGACACATCTCTTAACTCGCCTGAAGTTTTCTCACCATTTGACGAACCAAGCAAAAAGTGGTTGGGTGTCAAAGCCTCTATGGGAACATAAGTAAGGGGTCTAGCATTTACAATTCTCTCTACCTCAGATAACATAGTCAGTAATAGTTCGTCCGTAGGCTTTCTTGTTGGTTTAATGTGACTTAAGGTTTTCTTCACGGATCTAATTAGTCTCTCCCAACTCCCATCCATGTGGGGTGAAGCGGGTGCAATAAAGTTCCATTTTAGATTTGGTGCGACGAAATTTTCTGCCAATTTTTCTACGTCGAGATTCTGCAAAGCCTTCTTCAGTTCGTTACTCGCTCCCCGTACCATTGGTACCATTGTTGGTGAAAATTTCTAAGGGCCATCCCCTTCGTGCAATAAATCGCTTCAACGCCATTATGCATGAGTCGGTAGACAGCGTACATGCAACCTCAACATGCACCGCGCGCACAGTCATGTATGTTATTAGGACACCCAATCTCTTCTCTGAATGTTTTCCTACAGCAACGAGCAGCGGCCCAAAGTAGTCAATGTCTATGTAGGAAAAAGGCCTAGTGAACGGCTGTGGTCTCGCTGGTGGAAGGTCCCCCATTACCTGTGGCTTTGAACGACATCGGATATTTTTGCAAAATTTAATTTTTTTTATTTTTATTTTTTTAAGCAAAGATGTACTCGTAAGTCTAAGTATAAAAAAACTTTTAGCGTAATTCGTTGATAACTGTTTAGTCGTTTTGGTGACAGAATCGTTGATGATACGCCTTTATGATCAACTGTAATGTATTATTTATTTGGTAAAATTATTGGGCGTTTTGTGCTGAGAGATATGCAATAAGCTGCATCAATACGACCTTTTACTTTCAGTATTGAATTTTCATCTAAATAGTTTGTACAACCTACTAGTCTTATCGAGATCGAGCCTTTGTTCGTTGGTGCTATTATTTCTACCGTTAAGAGCTGTGACTTCGTCGGCAAAAGCTTCGTGTTGACACATCTTGACGCAATAACTTTCGGCTTTCACGATGTCAATACAGATCAAACATTTTGCAGTTTTTGAGTTTGTCTTCTTTTTTGAGATATTTCGGATGAAACGAAAAACCTGTTCTGTGCTTCGCAAAAGTCGTTTCAACTCGCTAAACCGTGCGACATCAATAATAGCTTCAAACTTCATGTCGTGATATATGTGAACATATCTTACTTCTTCCGTTGATGATTCTATCTGATTAAATTCTTTGGGCCATTTGTCGCTTGGTTCGGCTATCGGATCGGAACGCTTTACTACTTTGCCATTGAAGCGACAACGGCGACGTTAGGCATACGGCCTTTCGATGATGAGTTCTTTATTTCTGGTATAAACCTTTTCCATCTACTCCATTTTTCAAAATGTTTGGTTTGGATCTTTTCATCCCACTCAATTGCTGAGCTCCACACTTCCTGCAATAATATTTTTAGCAATACTAAAAAGTTAGCAATCAAGCCGAAAGGATCAAAAACTGTTATTAAAACTTTTAAGAGTTCCCTCTTTGTTGGCCACGAATCTTCAGCCGGAACATCGGATTGAAAAGTGTTTGCTTTGATCGCGAATGAAAAGAAATTAATCAAAGGTGACCAACACATACCGAGAACTTTCTCGGGACCGGGCGTAATATTCCTGGTGCTAATGCGTTTTCGTAGTTGGCAGCTTTCCCTTTTAGTGCTTGTTGTACCATCACTTGCGAACTGCAGTGCCTCCTCCTCAGTATCAATACTGTCAAGATAATCATCGACATAATGATTCTCAATGATTGCTCGTACTGCCCGTGGAAACGTTTTTTCGAATTGTCTTGCATTTTTATTTTTCCGGAATTGTGCGCAAAACGGAGAACAAGTTGAACCACAGGTCATAACCTGCCTGCATTACATATTCTTTGATTTGTTGGTTTTTTTTTTGTTACGTCACAGAAAACGTTGAGCATGTTGATCCGACTTGTTTACCCAAACCTGGTGAAACATCTCCCTTATATCAGCACAAATGACAACCCGGTGTTCTCTAAATCTAAAGAGAACAGACACCAGTGATGGAACGATATCTGGGCCAGAAAGCAACATAGAGTTGAGAGAAATACTGTTTAGAACTGCAGCTGCATCCCAAATAATTCTCACCTTATTTGGTTTATTATTTTTTAGGACTGGAAAAATAGGAAGATACCATCCATGTTCAAATCTTTGTTGCAATTCCTGAAGCGGTAACTTTCTTGCGTACTGCGTGTGTAAATATTCCTCTATCTGTGTTTGTAGATTTTCGTACAGTTGGCTATCTTTTTCCAATCTCTTCTCCAGGTTGATAAGACGTCGCTCAGCCATTGGACGGCTATCACGCGTTCGGTTTTGGTCGCCCTTCCACAACAAAGGAACAACGAAATGTTTTCCGCTTCTTTTTATGTTGTTTTCCATTAAAGCTATAGCCCTTTCATCAGCAGAAGAACGCAAGAGCGTTTTATTACTTGTGCCAAATGACTCAATTGAAATAAGTATATTCTTTAAACATCGTGCTTAGATTTTCATTTCTTTGGCAGTTGCAATGTGGAAATTTACATTATTGTGCTGTTGTCGGTGATTTAGTTTCTGAGTGCATGGCCCATACACTCTCCAGCCGAGACGCGTTTTTGAAGCCACTGGCTGGTCCTCATATCCTTCGCGTGAACGAAGTGGAATTGTAAGTTTCCATTGGTTTAGATCCAGCAGAATTCGCGGTCTTGCATTTGCGTATGACGTGAAAGGAATTTGCTTCAGATGTACATATCGGCGAGATAGCTCTTCGGCATTTATATTTTGTTTTGGAAGACCAAGTGATTTAACAGTTCGTATGTTTAAAATATTGTATTTTTTATTTGAATGAATTTGTGAAATTTTTATGTTTACCTTTTGAGATGTGCTCTCTGTGCGATGGGTATTTGCTATCCATCTTAGGCATAATGGCTGGGTTTCACCAGAAGCGCCTAATTCGGTGACAAGAGCTTCGTCTATAAGCGAAATTGAGGAGCCATCATCGAGGAAGGCGAATGTGTTTAATTTATTGTCCCCGTTGAAGAGTGTCACCGCAATTATCCTAAACAAAACACAACCTTTATCCATTTGATGACAGCAATTGACTTGATCATTTGTATTGCAAGTGAATATTGTTTGCAAATCGTATGTTTGCAACTCTCGTACTTTGTGAAGTAGTTTGTGGGGTTTATATCTACACCCATAAACACTGCATGTTTTTTCTAAACGGTACTGATTCCTTCCATGTTGTCGAAGGTATGTACGGCAAATTGTGTACCGTTTGACAACCTCCCATCTATCGTTTAGGCTTAAAAATGTTTGGCACTTTTCAACCGGGGAACAACATAACGTGCAAAGTGGACAGAGTTTAGTTTTAGGCGATTGTGAATGCAAACTATGGTGATCGTTAACTAGAGGTCTGGATTAATGTCTTTCGGTTCTCGATGCTGCCAAGCTTGAGGTGTTCATGCGTGTTACTTGAGAGGCATAACTAGCAATTTCAGTTAACCATTCACTAAATACGGCCCATGCTCTTTGTGGTAGCTACCCTATCTAGACGGATTTGGGGTGGTAACCTGTTGCAAAATTCTAGAAGCATAGATGGGTTTGTTAAATGTTCATGTAGGTCAGTCGCTGCCATGACTGCGCATGCGTTCTAAACAGACAATGAGGATTGGATTATCTATTGCAGCTTCTCCATCCGTGTTAATGGTTCTTTTCTTATTTACTCTATGATCTCGTCGACTATATCTTCGGGACGGTCGTAAAGTTGATGGAGTGTTTTCAATGCGCCTGGAACTTGTTCGGGAAAAAACAACCTGTTGCCTACTGTTTTAAGTACATCACCTTTGCAGTCGATGCAGGTTATCACTGTTTGTGTATCCACATGTGACCGTTGGGCTGTTAAACCAGCTTATGAAACGTGGACACTCTTCGATCCGCCCACTAAAGGTCTCATGCTCTTTTGACATGATTTGTCTGGCTGCTCGTGTTAAGCAGAGATGCTGCTGGTCTTTCGCCTAGATGTCCGTTGTAGCTGGACGTATTAGCAATAGAAGGATCCGCTGCTGGCTGATGTATGTTTTGTTGCTGCACTGCTGAAAATGTTGGGTTCTCCTGGTTAAAGCTGAATGTGCTGTTCCATATCGATTTCCATTCCATTTATCTGGAAGTAACCGCAAAGTTGCGAAGCTCGACTGGAAGCTATATTCTGGTACCACGGAAGTTCAGGAGCCTCCGGAACTATGGTTCCGGCCTGACCTAGGAGTTGTCCCCCTTGTGATAGTATCGTGGCGACTGAAGGTTTGTACCCAAAATCGCGGGGAGAGTAGACCGAATGTAGCTTTAACATCTCATGGCTTAGCATATGTTGTAGTATGCTACGACCTGTGCTCAACCATGGGATTGCAATGGAACTATCTGGTTTGCTCGATGTGGAGTATCATTGCAACCGGGTGCCATGCCCCACAGATTTAGAGGTATTAAATAGACATCGACCCTTCACCAAAGGGGAAGTTCGTGCCTTACACACGACTTCGAATCTGGTACTGGTGATAGTACTTATACTACAGGAAGGGCGCTTATCAACGCATTGTTTTGATATCTTGTATGAAGACGCCTTCACGGCAGGTACCTACGTAAAACACAAGAGACATCTGTCACGGCCATCACCTCGAATTTTTGTTGTTGCTGCCTTAAGATTGGCAACATGTGCGAAGGACACTGCTGAGATTTTTTGAAGGGGATTATCATGTTGCATATCGCGTATTTCTCTCGGAATGGTACCGTCAACTTCGCTGTCGGAGCTCGAATTTAGCTCTCTCAGCATAGCGCACTTCTTCTGCAAATATTCTTTGTCGCGCTTCTCTTGCAGTAGCCTTTCTTCGTCCAGTTGTTTAAGGAACAGCGCATGTTTTTTCTCTGATGTTGCTTTCATATCCTGTTTTGCAGCAGTAACGTCAGATTGGTGTTTCTTCGGTGTCGCGGCCGTCGATTGATCTGAACGAGTAGCACCGTTGTTGTGATCTGCCGACGTCTGCGGTGGGCTCGAACGATGCGAAGAAACAGTTTCGTTTAGAATTTTCATTGGTGATTGGGTGCTGTCTTCCAGATTGGAGTCGCCTGAAACCTTCTCAGTAAGTAAAGTTCGGCATTTTACGCAGTTCTAGTCATGATTTTCAATATCATCATCGACACCGGCGCAGAAGTAATGGTACCAATCGTCGCATACGTCGCATTGTACCATGGCGTGTTGTCCTCATTTTTGCACTCTTTGTAATTAGTGGGCATGGCGGAATAGGGGTTATGATGCGAAAGACGGAGGCCGAGAGAATATAAATACTAAAAAACTTGACTTACCTTACGTTCCTTCGACGGCGGTGCTTCTTGGTTGGTCGTGGTTCACTTTGTAGCAACAACGATGTTAATTGCTGTGCCGTTGCGGCGAGTTGCTCCTTGTGGTAATAGCTGACATTCTACGCTTTTTAGTGCGGTGAATTGCTCTTGCACCAGTGGATGACAATGTCTGCGTTTTGGCTGCGGTGAATTGCTCTTTGCAGCATCAAATGCTTGACATGAATCGACGGCCAGTCGTCTACTTTCGATGATGACGAGTTACTTTTCGCTGCGGTGAAATATTGCTTACAGTAGAAACGTTTGCAATCGTTTTAAACGAAATTGAAGATTGTTAAATTTATGAAAAACGTCACTAAGAGGGCTTCTTAGTTCAAACACAATTACTACTTTTGAGGACTTTAATTTCCTGAAATTATTTATTTTATCTTAATATTTACAAAATTCGGATTCTTACATTTAGTATATTCTTGTTATTTTTATTAATTTCTTTTATTTATTCCTTAAAAGTTTTAAGCTAGATGTATGTATATGACAACTGTTGCCGCGCGTGGTCTTGCCCAAAAAGAACTCCTTTCTTTCGAAACAATATGGCCGTCAAATTTCCGGTGTGGAGTACTGCATAACCATCTGTCAGAAAAAGTTCTACTACATTCAAATACACCAAACATATACGTTTCTCTCGCTCGCATATTACAGTCATCTTTCTCCCTCTAAATCCCTGGCATTAAGTACCCATCACATTGGCATTTTCGTTCTTCTGCTTTGTTCTTCCGGCGTGATAACATCTCCAGCTCCTATCCGTTCTCTTATTTTAAATCGCGAATTCCTATGAAATTAATTGAATTAATTGGTTTGTTATAATAAATATTTGAAGTAGTTAATTGTTCATATTTATATTTTTACATTGTGGGGTCTCATTCCCCACACCGGGTAAAATGCTGCTGCCACCTAAACGCCGTATTTTTCATATCAAGTGCTGCCAGTTTTGGTAACAGGCCCAAGAAATGGAGGCATACATGTGTAACTCTTCATCAGGTAAGAAAACCTCTGAAAAGCTCAAAGTGGCATTCTGTTCGATTCGTCGACGATGTGCGTCCTTTTTCATTGCCTGCATACATGTTTTGTCCTCATTTTTGCTGTCTCTGCCTCAATACGTGAAATCGCACCAATTAAAGTTTGCTGCTTTCTGTCAATCATATTAATCTCATCAACGTTTGCATGTAGTTGTACAAACATTTGCGAAAATGTGCCTCGTTTTGGCTTACGAGTTTTCAAAATCTGCCCAAGTGTGACGTTAAGGAAGTCACATGACAGCACATACTTCGTGTAAGGAACAAAGGTCTTAGTGAGATTGCTTCCGATCGGCAGATGCGAGATTATTTAAGCATCATTCTATATGACCGAATGTCAAAACCAGCTCGTATAGCCTGCTTTAATAGACGCGTATGGATTTGGACTTGTTGGATATTCTTTACGATCTGCCCTAAAGTAATTATTTTTTTCAATTACGGCCTAATCATTGGTAGGCGTTCGGATCTGGTGGAATTTATCCTACTTATCCTATCGAATCCTTGCTTGTGCATCAGACAAATGGTGTTGAGTTTCCATCCATCACATGTAATTTCCTCTGCCCTAATTTTAAAAATGAATTAATCAAGTCATCTCCCGATGCCTTAAATTGCTCGACATGTAGGCCATTCGGCACGTCAGCTCTCTTAAACTTTTACTTGAACTGCAGTGGCAAATAGACAGCAGATGTTAAACACCACTCTGTTGAGTAACTACGACAACATTGGGAGGTACCTTCAGACATATCGTTCTCTGATCGCAGAATGATCAAGTTCAACATCAAAGGCATACCCATATCCCCTCTACCGTACAAGAATCTCAAAAATACTAACCGGGAGAATTTTACAGCAGATATAGATCAGAAACTTTATGTCCTCAACGGACTCAAAATGGAAAAGCCCGCGAAATTGATTTCGCAGTGGAAAAGCTAATGACGATCTTCATTGAGGCTTTCAACAAAACATGTCCCACAAAAGTTAAGAAATCCAAAAATTCCTTACAGTGGTGGACTAAAGAGCTACAATGCGTTTGGAAAGAGTCGAGGAAATTTTCCATTGCTTTTTCGACCAAAAGCTGCCGCATGCACATCCAGTTTATGGAATATGTCTTTATAAGGACGCTTCCAATTTCATACCTTGTTCCTCGGTAAGAAAGTTAAAAAAGGTTCTTACGGTTTCTGTTAAGATCTAGCTTTAATATCATCTTTTGCTCGTTAGTGCTCTCATTCACTTGAAAGACAACTTCAATTCGGACAACAAGCCTATAATAAGAATTTACCACAGTGTACAGATGCTAGGGTACAAAGGACATGTAAAAGGTATTTTGCCATTTTTAACTTCCTACATTAAGCCTAGTTCTATTAAGTCCCTATTAAGCTTTATAGTTCTGTTTATGAGTGGTCTGAACCAAAACATACAAGTGGCTTACATGATTCCCGGTACCATCATCCAGGAACACCAGACTAGATTTTCCGATGTTATGTGGAAATACAAGATTCGATGAAATTTGAGGAAATTCAAAGTTTCTATCTCTAATTTGACAACATACATCATTCAAAAGCATCATGGTGTCCTTTCGTTGAATCAGTTGCTATTGATGTTAAAGATTTTCAGAGTAATTCGAGCAGTATATACGTTAGGGTGTTCATTCTAAAAAAAATTTTTTTTTTAAGTTCGACGTGCATGCTCTCTATATTTTGTATAAATGCAAAACAATAATCAAATATGAAGTCTTACTTTTATACAATAGCATGATTGCAACTCGTGTCGACCGAGCCATAAAGTTTAACAAAAATCTTGTTTTGTCCTAATAGTTGGTTCTCCTATAAAACTAATAAAAGTGCAATAAATGAGTTAAATAAAAGACGAACTGAAGTAAGACAAATGTTTATCTTTATTTAACATATAAAATAACAATAATCAGCCAGGGTAACTTTTCTTTAGGTTATGTGTTTTACAGTCCGGATAGAAATTCCTATGTGCCTGAAAACAGTGCAAAAAGTTTAGCTCTTCATTAGCCGTGATAAGTCCTTATTCTTTTTTTAGCTTCCAGAAAAGCAGCATTATCGTCCCAAGAAGACACATCTCTCTGAAGAAAAATGTTGTCGGGATAGAAATTGTTTGCTCTTCTCCCATACAAAATCATCCAGCGTTCTATCTAAAAGAAAAAAATGAATTAATGTACAAAACAGAACAACATAATATATAAAAGAATAAGTTTAGCTTACCAAACAACGTCTGGGACATTTCTTTCTTCAATGGGAACGTTTGCCAAAATCGGAGGTTTTGTCATTGTATAAATTGGCAATCATTTTCGTCTTAGTTCGGATATCAACTTCATTGTCCAAAAGAGATAAAATGGCTGTCGTTCACTTAAATACCAGAGGTGGGGGCTAAATTTACTTATAGCAGCTTTAGAGACTGTTGTGTCAACTTTTTCTTTGTCGTTTAGAGCCTGCAAGAAGGTGTTCTCTGTCGTCAAATGAAGCCATAATTGGCAAGCGTTCTTCTTTTGAATTTCGAACATTCAAGCCTGGTAATAGTTTTCCATCCCAATGGATTGTGACTATGACAGGTACATTGTTCTAAAAGTCAGTAAAGCAATAAAACGTCTGCCCTAGATTTTCTCGTCTGAGTACGAATTCCCTGGATCGAGGATTTGTTAATGGAAAAATGATGTCTGCTTAGACCAAGCGCTTCTACGACCGTATGAAGAATGTTACTGGAGTCTCTTATACTTAGGTGGCATCGATCTAAAGCTGCGACAAGTGTAGCTGTTATCAGATTCTTTCCACCTCTTTTAAACTTGTTTCATAGCAGGAAACATCTGGTAAGCTGACTTCCAAATCTAGAATCTGTTCTTCGCCTGAATCTTGTGAATGTTCCAATTTATGTGTAGTAGAAGTCGATGCAGCAGCAATAACTCTCCTTGCCTTTGTTGTCTTTCCTTTTCATCTAATCGTCCTTGTCTAGTTCTTTCTTCTTTTCTTTACACCAGCTAAGCACCCCGGTTAACCTGGTTCTCTTTGTTTCGTCACAAATACTTTGTCTTCCTCTATTTTCATTCTTTCAAAGGCATCAGTATGTGCAATATCAAATAGGTCATCAAGGTTTCTTTCAAAATTATTTTTCCGGTTCTTAAAAGTGTCCCATGTCTTTTTTTTACAATTTTTTTTTGCAGCTCTCTCCAAACGTGGCTTTTTCCCAAAATACAATATAATGCATTCTCTAATCACAAGATTGGCACTTCCGCTGACAGTCAGCTTGACTTCGTGAATATTGTAAAACAAGGTTCAATAATTTTGCACCATTTACTTGATGGCTAGGCAGTTCGATAAGGAAAATACTTTGTTTATCACTCCGTAATTCAACTGACATGCGTGCCAATCACTGCGTGACCAGTTTCTTTTTTTTTGTAACATTAGTAAAATAAGGTATTCCTTTATCAATCGGGAATTCCAGTTAAGGATATAGCAATGATTATCTTGTAACACTTACTATTTCCATGTTATGGATACGAGAATTAATATGAAAATACATACAAAATTAAAAGTGACAAAACGTTTATTGGTGTTGAAACCTAAAAATTCAAAAAGGTAAACTCATTTAATTCATTCTAAAACATAAATATTTGTAATTCTTATTTATTTTAAAACACGTAGTCTATGAATTTTCTCGCATTAAAGACCAACAGTTACCCCTAACATGCCTGCATCCCACCGACATCGTTCGTTAATCGATCTTCTTTATGTCCTGGTGAAAATGTTCTGCTTGCTCGTCACTCACCACTCAAAAATTTTTTAGAAAAGAAAAAGAAAACGTGTCATAAAACACGCTACTGACGTGAAACTTCGCCGAACTCACAGACATACTAAGCAAGAGGTTAGAAAATTTGATTGAGGATATTACTTGTAGACTATCAATTGTAATATTTTAATTTTTCATCATTCTGCAAGTATCCCAGGAAAGCATTAGGCATTAACGTAGTATAAATGACATTATTTATACACTATGAATTGATTGAATTTTTTCAATTTATTATCATTCTACATTATCATTATCGTCTGAATCACGCTCCAAGCATGAAACAATAGGCTTATGATACGAGTAACTAAAATATGAAATGTAAATTTTCGATCGTAATTTATCTAAATATCTAACAAACACTGCATCAATTGTACGAGTACTACCAGATTTCGTAGTGGATGTATACGATCATTATTCATTTTTAGATTAAATTCGCGATCTAAAAAGTCTATCAATGGTTGTGCCTCCTCTAAAGCGAAATTTATATTAAAATTTCCACTTAAAATAATGGGTAGTTGAGAAATATCTTTATTTATATACTCGCTATCGGGAACTTTATTCTTATAAAGTAGAAGAGATTGGAAAAAAAACTCCATTATTTTTTTCAATGTTTGATTGGGAGAGATATATATAGCTATCATTACAATTTGCTGGCCATTATCTAGAGTTAACTGTGAAGAACATATTTCTCCCACTATTTGGTAGTGAATTTACAGAAATAGTATTGACATGACGTGAATAAATGTCCATATTTGGGGCACATACTAAAGTATTGTTGAGATTTTCGTAAATTGCAACACCACCGGCTCTCACCTAAGTACGTTTGAATTTAACGACACAATTAAAATTTGGTACATTAACACTTACGTCATTGTTTAGCCATGTTTCCGATAAAAGCAGATAGTTTGATATTTGCAGTACGTTATCCGTTAAGTCTTGTGCATGTGCTTTCAAACTTTGACAATTAAACGAGAAAAATGAAATTCCATTTCTTTTAGTGATGAAGTCCTGTAAGATGGAGCCAATCATTAAAAGTGGATTTAATGTGAGTCTGCGAAATTCTTCTTGTAAATGAATCATTGATTGTGCCTTTTTTCTTGCGTGATAGAATTTGAGGTCATTATTTTCGTTTATTATGTAGAGACCATTTATGCTCTTGACCAGCTATATTGCTGTGATTGACATCGATCATATTGATAAACGATTTCATCAAACGTTCCTCTTTGATAAATAATTTCTTACGGTAAACCACCTGTATCAATGACCGACATTTTATGATATTTTTGATGACCAAATACACTTTGTTCAGCATTGTGACAGCCAATATAGATGTTCGTCGCTATTGATACAATTTTGTCAGGGTCCGAGTTTAGAATCGCTTGGTTATAATGATTCACTGATTGCTTTGTATGAAAAAGTCGTATACTGTTTTTACAGATCTGATCAATTTCTTCTTTCAGGAAAAATCGAGATTCTATTAATGATAATTCATTCTTATCCAACTCATCGCCATTGCCAATTTTTGTCAACATGGAAGAAAATAGAATGTCAGTCTGTCGCATGATTTCATTTAATTCATAAAATTTGAGTCCACGCCAAAGAGTAGGCCCTGCGATTCGTGTTTTTACTTGCCTGTAAATGGGCGTGGCTCGAACTGGAGGTAGTTGCCGCAAATCACCAATAAGTATTATATATATTCCGTCAAAGTTAATGCCATATTGCCCAGTCATTTGTTTGAGTCTGCTATCAATTTGAGCCAATAATTCTGCTCCCTATCATGCTGATTTTGTCGATAATGAGAACTTGAACATATTTGAGGAGTGCACGATATTGCTGAGCTACCTCTCCAGAAGGGGGAAGCAGTTTTGATCTGTATTTGTGAATCGATTGTAAATGTCCGTGAGTAATCGAATCACAAAAGTCTTACCACATCCAGCTGGACCAGTGAAGAAAATTTGAAAAGGTTGTCGGTCTTGTGATAAGAGATTATTTATCACATGTATCAGTAAGTTACGCTGTTGATGGTTTGCTTGGCGCATTAATTGGTAAAATTGATCATTCGGCATTAAATGTTCACGTTTTTTTGCTCTCGCACCAAGCTTATTGAGTGTTGCCAGCCTCAGGTCGTCGTTCATATCAGAGTTTTCATTTCGATACAGTTGTTGAAAGGGATCAGCTTCTGGTACTCTATTTGCCACAATTTGCGCTTCTTCCTCGTTGTCATTACTCTCATTTTCGAGACACAGTTCTTTACAAATTTCAATTGTTTTACGGATATCCAAATCCGACTCGAATTCCTTACGACGTTGTAAAATCACTTCCTCATTTTCATCATCATCATATTCCAATAAACTTCATCTCCGACAGTACATCCAATTGTTCATTCCGGAATGGCAAATGTAGTGTCACCATTTTGCGTTTGTAATCATTAAGAATCTCAGTCATGTCATAGTTTCGATATGATCCGCGAATTGCGTCTACACGCATAAACATTTTGCGAATTCAAGGTATAATGTGTGACGAATTGGGCCAAAACAAATATTTGTTTTTTTTGTTTTTTTATTTGTCAAACCAATTTTCTTTCCATATATCCGTACAGTCACCGTTGGCATCCATTTGATTGAGTTCTTTCAATATTTTTCGAATCCGCTGACGTTCGAGAGGCCATACAGTGAGAATATATTCTATGACTGTTGAACTTTTAGACATCGGTACACGCAATAAATACCAGGCAGCTTCTTGGCTTAAATTTCGACAGCATTTAACATGTCAACAATCATCTTCCTGGTAACTTCAACTATGTCAAATTCTGGATGTTCATTCATGATTGTAACTATTTGTCGTTGTAAATTGCTGACACCTCTATTGGTTCTATTGATATACTCTACGACATAAGCTGCGCAGGAATAATCTTCTGTAATGAACTGGATGTCAGTTTGGACATCAAAGTATTAAAAATAAACGGATTAAATGGATTATGCCATTTCTCACAAGGCGTTCGCTTGAGAAAGACTTTCGGACGAGTAATTCCAGCACGAAGGACATCAATGTAATGTTGATCTGATATAGATAGATAGATAGATATTTTATTTCGTATATTAAAAAAAAATTACATAGGTATAGTAACCGCACATATTATATTACAATAATCCGATAAATATAAAATATCTTTCTATTGAAATATGGTTAATTAATTACAAATAATTTCGTGAAAATTAACAAACAATTTTGAAGGAAAATACGAAAAAACCTCCAATCCAAACGAAAAAAAAAAGAAAAAAATAAATAAATAAATATATATACATATAATTGACTAGATTGTTCACTTAATACATAAGTAATAAATAAATCATATATAAATAAATAAATATATAATTAAATAGATAAATAAATTAATTATTAGATTATTAAGTAAGTAAATAAATAAATAAATGAATGAATAATAATAAGTTAATACTCAATAAACATTAAACAAATAGTAAATAAATAACAATAAATTGATACATATAACAAAAAACGAATAAATAAATAAATAGATAAATTTACATATTATTTTCTTAAATTTAAAAACACTTAAGATATCTAACGATATAATTCATTTATCAGAGGATTGTCAGCAAATCTACATCTTCTTAAAAATTCAGTTTTAAGCTTTGCAATCTTATTAGATAATAATTCAACATTCGCCCTATTATGCAGCTCCAATGTTGAGTGATGCCATGGTAGATTGAGCATCATTTTTAAAATTTTATTTCGTGCGACTTGCAACTTTTTTATATGGCATGCTGCGGAATCTCCCCATACTTAACAACCAAACAGCAAAATTGCCTGAAAGATAGTTTTATGCAAAATGATTTTGTTTTCATGTGAAAGTAAGGATTTACGATTTATAAAAGGGTACAGCATTTTAATTGCAATACCAATTTTCTTTAGTGTCCTATTTGTGTGTTCCTTAAATGAAGCCTTGTGTCTAGGTAAATGCCTAAGTATCTAATAGATGGATCCCAATTTATATTTTTCTCATTAATTTGGATATGGCTGTTAGGGACGAAACAAGCTTTCCTTTTTCGTGTGAAAAAGATCGCTTGTGTTTTTTCTTCGTTTAATTTTATTTTCCATCTATTATAATATTTGGTTAACAAATCCATCCCATCCCTTAAATTGATTTCAATAGTAAGAGCAAACTGATGAGATGAATATATTGCAGCGTCATCTGCGAAAATGGCCACTTCACAACCAGACGGATTTGGAAAATCAGCGAGGTAAATATTGAAGAGAACAGGTCCCAGCACCGACCCTTGCGGAACTCCTGAACTGAACACAATTGAATTCGAGACGCTGCTGTTCACATGCACATTAAAACAACGGTTATTTAAAAAAGGCTGAACTATTTTACAAAGGGGAAGAGGAAAACCAAAATGAATCACTTTATAAATGAAACCATCATGCCAAATCGAGTCAAAGGCCTTTTCTATGTCTAACAAAATCATTCCCGTGGATTTACCTTGAGAACGATGGTTTTTTATTGAATTGCAAACTCTAAGCACCTGATGGGAAGAACTGTGATTTCTTCGAAATCCAAATTGTTCTTTAGGATAAATATTATTATCATAGATAAATGCTAACATTTTCTCCTTAATAATTTGTTCAAAAATTTTTCCTAAATTGCTGAGTAAGCTGATTGGCCTATAGCTTCCTGGATTTTCTGGTGGCTTTCCTGATTTTAAAATTGGCACTACTTTAGCTTTTTTCCAAGCATCAGGAAAATATTGCAATTTAAGACATGCGTTTATAATGTAAACTATGTATAATATCCCTGCCTTTGGAAGTTGTTTTAAATATGTGTTTCTTATAAGGTCCACACCACCTACCTTTTTAATGCACAGACTCTTTATAAAATATTCAAAATCTTCTTCGTTTACAAGAAGATTATTGTGAGAGTTGAAACTATCGGCCTTGAATGCTTGCACAGTGTTATTCACCAGACTATTCGTATCAGCATCGCCTAAATGTTGAGATACTAAATAATTACTTGCAAAACTACTTCCAAGGGCATTCGATTTCTCGCTGTCGGTGAAGTAAGAGCAAGAATTTGCTTTTAAACATGGTAACTGTCTATTTTTAGTTTTGATGAGCATTTGGTATCGAAAAACAGGCTGACGATATTTTTGCCAATATCTTTTGCAAATATTTCGCAGCTTTATTAACTCCAAAATATGGGAAGGAAGTTTTTTCAATTGGTTTCATATTGGTATTTTCGGAACGGCTTCCTCAACAGAGTTTAAAATAGTTTGGGAAAAACTATCAACAATTAAATCAATATCTTCTTTAGACTTTATTGTGTCTAAATTCTTCGGAACGCTGAAAACTTTTTGATTAATTCCGGAACGAAAACGTGCCCAGTTGGCGTTTTTAAAATCACTTCGATATTGCACACTTTTCTCCCCTGACAGAAGAAGCCGACAAAATACGGGATTATGGTCAGAGCTAAGCTCATTTTTTGAAAATGGTGGAGTAATTAACTATCCACATTTGTAATAAATAGGTCAAGAACAGAAGGACTACCACGATAGCTAGCAGGAAAATAGGTGGGACAAGGAGGAAACAGAACGGAAACAGGCAACAAGACAGAAAGACTTGAAAGAATATTTCCCCAAGTGTTTACTTTGACACAGCCCCAATCTTTATGACGGCAATTTAAGTCTCCCGCTATCAGGAAGTCATCATTTATTGTAAAAAACTCCCTTAAGTCGCTCCTAAGACTTGCTCTTTTTCCAACTGATGTAGCACTACCAGGAAAATAGACACAGTAGAGTTTAATAATTTTGTTATTTATTAAATTTATCTCTTATTTTCTATAAGACGCGTGTTTATAATAGGTAAGGGCGAATGCTGAATTGATCTTCTAACAAGTATTGCAACTCCCCCACCTCTACGATCGACTCGATTATTTCGATAGCATTTGAAAATAGATGTTGAGAGGTTAATCTTTTT
Source organism: Volucella bombylans (assembly GCA_949129095.1). Classification (NCBI taxonomy): domain Eukaryota; kingdom Metazoa; phylum Arthropoda; class Insecta; order Diptera; family Syrphidae; genus Volucella; species Volucella bombylans. Next base: position 49,199,435 of record OX422144.1, on the reverse strand, counting down.
CTTGCTGTTGTAATTAAGACCAGTCTCAGTAACAAAAGCAATATCGATTTTGCTTGTATTTAAAAAGTTTGTGAACTCTACGGTCTTGCTTCGAATACCTCTCGCATTCCAATGAACAATATTAATACATGTCTTGTCCATAATTACTTGTTACTACTATAGACAAACTTACTTGCTAAATGTGCGATTACTTTAAATTGATCATATTTCATTTCAATCGTTAATGCATTTAATTCATCGATAGTGAAGAGAGTAGAGTCGTTAGATATGTTGCATGGATGATTTAATGAAATGTTGCTAGAAGTGTTTCTAGCTACATTGCTGAGGTGACCTCCATTGTTGACAATAGCATCAGCTGCTGTGAGAGAAGGGTTCTCCCATACATTATGAGCTGGATTGGCACTCTTAACTGGAACTTGTCGCTGATGACGAGGTTGTGGGAGCAGAGGAAACTCATTGACAGAGTGAATTGAAACTGGATGCTTATGTATTGTATGAGTAGAAACTTGAGCTCGCGATAGTGGTGGAACTGAGGCAAGAGCATTCGACTTTTTCTTAGCCGCTTTCTCTTTTATTTCTTGGTAAGCCATTCTGCTGATGCAAGAGGGATCGGACGCTTTATGAGAATTTTTGCAATTTGCACATTTAATCACATCGGGTTCATTACTATCAGCAGTTTTGTTTGAGCCAGCACAGGTACCACAATATGTTTTTATGAAACAATTTCGCTCGCCATGACCATACATCTGGCAGTTATGACATTGAGTTAATTTTCCACGGAGTTTTTTCTGCAAGCCCCAATTTACTTGCGTGTGCAATATTGAAAGGTAGTTCTTCTTTAGATCGAAAAACCTAATTGAACCATTTTCAAGTGATATTAAGTAGAAATTATCAGTGTAGTGTTCATACTTCTTGGTTATTTTCTTAACATCGATGCATTTAAGTTTGAGTTTAATTAGTTCCTCTTTAAGAGCAGGAGTTTCAACTTCACCTAATCCATACAAAAACACTTTGAACATTTTTTCACTTTTAAGCTCATGGGAAAAAAATTGACATTTTATTGTTTTTAATTTAGAAATAACTGATTTATATGAAATCAGTGATTCACATATTATTTTGATTCCGATAGAAATCTTTTTAACGCAATCAAGTCACTAATTTTAAGTGATTTCATTAAAGTTTGCACAAATTTTGATGATTTTTGCAATACTTTGATTGGTGGGATATACACTTTTTTTGATGTGACATTATTCGCGATTACGTCGTCCATATTGTCATCATCATTATCACTGTCTGGGAGGCACTGTAATGGACTATAATAATTATTCCTATTTGGATCTTTTCGACCACGCGCACTGTTTTTTATATTATCCATATTGAAACAAATTTTTTTATCCGAGGACGACTGATTGTCCTCGGCTTCAGGGGATCTATCACGTTTTGGAATTTTGGGTTAACAACAGAGGTTAAACAGAGGGAGGCAAATAATAATCGTCATGTACATGCAAAGACTGCCCAAACACTGATTAATCTGATATTATTTGATTTTTTCCAAAGAATGCATCTACATCCAGGTAATCATTCTCTTCCAAATCAAGCCTCATATTTTTATACTGATCTGCATATTTCACGATTCCAGATTCTGTCTTTGGCATCGGTGTGAGTATCATTGTAGCACGAGAAGGTAAGAACGGAGCTTCTAAACGACACTTCAATTGTTTATTTGGCAGGATTTTTTTGTAACAGGTAAAGGTATGCTTATGAGTCTGGAGTTTAATATTTCCTGATGCTTCTTTTGCTTGAACTGAAATCAGCTGATCGATCAAATTAATAGCATCTTGTTTGTTAGCTCCGAGTGGATCATTTGGAGCGTTGTCGAGCGATAGTAAAATGTGTGCGTAAGGAATTCCGCGATATTGGAACTCTATACCTTTAAAATATTCAAGCACTCTATAATTTCCAAATCGGCAGATTTTTTTGGACTGAAGAATAGTTATTAATATATTTACTAATTTATAAAAATAAATTGCGCAAGTGACCGCATCTTCATTAATCAAAGTACTTTTCTCAAGATAATGTAATGAATTAATTTCTTCTTTACTCAGTTCAGCTCCATCATTTTTTAATCGATAAAGAAGAAGCCCAACCTATTGCCCAATACCATGCAGAGTTGGGTATTGTTCGTAAAAAGCCCAAATTACTCTCCAAACAACTGTTAATACACTCTTCGGATTCTATTTGTTGTCTCATTACATTTGTATTTTTGCCAATATGTTTAAAGGCAATAGTAAGGCGGTCTCGAACTCGTAATCTCATTATCTTCATGGACATGTATAGCAGGTGATAAGGAGTTACTGCGCGCCGATCAGATCGTCGGAGTTCGCTTGAAGCCATCATGTATGGTATAACATTTAGTCCTTTTTTGAAGCTTCTAAATTGACCAAGATAAATACTGGGGAAAGGTAATTCTTCAGCATGTTCGTCAAATATCAAGCTTTTCGGAATATTTTGTTCTCCTGGTGCTATTCGCAAATATTTATCGTCGTTCCATAGTACTCTTAGAGTATGCTGTTGTGCAGTCAAACTCTCTTCGATTGGTATTTCTTCACTGGTGTCGTTTTCAGGAATTGGAGCAGTCGAATCAGAATTTAAAAAGGAATCTATTTTTATATCATATAAATTATAGAATGGTGTTGTAATTGAATATTCGAACCATATCTTAATGTTTCACTTGTTTACAAGTCCCATTAGATAGCTCGACTTATGTATGTATCTTCTTTCTTTTGATGTGTACATTAATACAATGATCATCATCTATGTTTCTTGGCAAAGAATTGACCATGCCATTCACCGACACAGGAACGTTTATCATTTGTCCAAAAATGCCAAATTGACTATGAACGTGCCGCAAACGTAGTATTTACATGAATGGTATACGGGGTGAAATGAGACGTTCTGAAATGAAATCCAGTTTGGGCAAATGCACTGGTTTTTCTGGATATTTAAATCCATTGAATTTGGATAATGTAGGCACATTACCTCTATTTAATGATTGCTTGCAAGATTTACAAACATTTATGGCATTATCGTTATTTTCTGGAAAAAGCATTGCAAATTATTTCTTCTTGTTCGTGAGAAATAGATGTAATGTCATTTTTAAACCATAATCTGTCACAAATTGAACATGCTGAACCGAACGGATTATTTATAAATTGTTTTCCAAACTGTTTATGAGCACTTTTGTTCACATGGTATTGAAGTGATTGTGTGGTCGATGTCGAACCGCAATTCTGTGGAAGGGCCTGCTACGTGAGCTATGTCTCCCAATATTTGAGACGTAGGATGACTAAAAATAACAGCTGCTGCTTTCAATGCCTTTTGACGCGCTCTGTACTCACGCTGTCGTTGTGCACCGGTATTTGGCAGTGGTCAAGCTTGGGCTTGCTGAGATTTTCGCTGACGGTGTATTCTCGATCTCTCTGTTGATGTTTTCGCCATGATGATCAGAAATATATCAAATTGAATTCCACACACACCGCGCATACACACTACAAACTGTATTGGAATATCTCTGATATTATGTTTTTAGGTTATACGAGTATTATTTTATAACGTTTACTATAGGGTTTTCCAATAAGGACTTGACAACTTTTTTCTTTAAATAAAACGCAAACCATTTGAGATATTTCAAAAACTTGCCACCGCGGGCACCTTTGCAGCGGTAGATTCGTTGGACCCAATTTTCAACGACTTGGCCACACATTTCGGCTGAAACGGCTGCTATTTCGCGTTCAATATTGGCTCTGAGCTCTTCAACGTCATCGGCGTGTTGGCATAGACCAATGACTTAACGTAGCCCCACAGAAAATAGTCAAGCGGCGTTAGATCGCACGAACGAGGCGGCCAACCGACTGGCCCTTTTCTTGAGATAACATGCTCACCATACTTACTCTTCAATAAATCGATTGTAGCGTGTGCTGTGTGGCTTGTGGCATCATCCTGTTGAAACCACATGTCTTTCAAGTCCATATCTTAAAATTCGGGTCAAAAATAATCGGTGATCATGGCGCGATAACGCTGGCCAATTTACAGTAACGTGACGATCGTTATCGTCGACGAAAAAATATGGCCCAATAACGCCGCCGGCACGCAAACTGCATCAAACAGTTATTTTTGCGGATGAAGTGGTGATTCATGAAACACATGTGGATTTTCACTGGAGATGATTTTACGATGAAATTCATCATCTTGGCGCATCTTCTCCAGAACCCAATCGGAGACCGTACGTCGCTTCAAATGGTCCATCGGCTTCAATTCTTGAGTCAGTTTGATGTTGTATGGGTGTAAACCAAGATCCTTACGCAAAATACGCCATAGTGTGGTTGAGCGATGCCCAATTCTTTAGAACGCCGTGGAATTGACTGATTTGGATCATTTGCTACGGACGCCTGAACGGCAGCGATTTTCGAAACTTCGACCAACCCGTTGTCTCACTGACATGACATCATCACACAACGAATATGTAGACTCATATTTTTGCACTAAACTTGTTATTGCCTGTCTACTAGGGCAAGAATTACGATCGAAAATTGGAGTTAAGGCTCTTAGAGTTGCAGTCACCGACTCCGAATTTCGGTAGAAAATTTTTATAATTTGCAGACGTTGTTCGTAATGCCATGATGAAAATGTTGAGTTTACTGAATAAATTGACAGTGACAGTTTGATGATTAGTGAAAGAGTGCGTTCACAAAATAAATTCAAAAGTTGTCAAGTCCCTATTGGAAAACCCTTTATAATATTGGTTAATCACCACTCGATTTTATCGTATAAAATCATGTAAGATTATATTATTTATTTACACTATATAATATTATTTATGTATAGAAAATAAAATTTTATTAAAATTGTATACAATGTGGCCGCTGGGCTAACTGTCGAGTAGAGTTTTGTGGCGTAGCTTCGGCTACAGGCACATATACACACAAACACATTCATATATATAGGGCTATATGCGTGAGATGCCTGTAACGAAGCGTTGCATTGAAGCGCTCACAGCTCTAGCGATCCCCACTACCAACTCGACTGCGTGGCGGTAGAGGGGATAGCGTTGCACGGTTTTGTTACATAGCCAATCCCATGAAACGAACTTACTCTACCGAGCGCAAAGAAGTTTCAATTCAAAAATCAAAATGTGAATGCAAGAAATGTATTTTCAATGACATTCTGCAACCTAAATCGTTATAAGTTCTTAACAACTTTGCGACTAACATTTCAGAATTGTCGGCTCGCTGATTTCGTAAAAACCCGTTTTTTACAGCTTTCAATGGTTAAAGTTCAAAATTGACATCGTTTATAAGTCTTCGTATTTACGGTCCAACAAATATACATTCTTTAAGTTTGGCATCACTTAATTTAGGGAATGCAGATTTTAAATGTAAAAAGCCTTCAACAGTTTTGTCCGAATTTCGTAAAACTATCATTCTTAAATCAGCAAAAACTTTCCAACTTGAGTTCTATACTTTATTAAGTTTAATATAAATTACATAGTATCGTATGTTTATTTTAAAGTGATTGAATATACTACAGGTTTGGAGGGATATTCGCTACCATTATTTAAAAGAACTGCTTTTAAACTCGTTTTAGATCCATCAATAAAGAAACACCGTTCATTAGTTCTGTAAGTGATCCGTAATTCATTCACCAATCTATTAATATCGTTACAATAGCATATGGATTCGATCTGTGTGAAGAAGGTAGAATATTTGCTCCTTTTCCTTGGCAAAGATATCTTAGTTTCTGGTGATAACAGATTCCATTCCTGTAGTCTAGAATCGAGAATTTCAGACTGTCTGATGGATATATTTAATTCACGGGACAAATTATTCAACTTTTGCTGCTAAATCATATGTGGTTCTTTCAATGACCTTCTATTAGGTACACATTCGGATATTTCCTTCTCTAGCGCATAATTTTCTTAACGATCATCCTCGTCACTTTACTTTGCAGATGGTTCTTGTGTTCTTGACGTGGGCACAGGAAATTCTTCACTATGAGGTATTGCCATGGACATACAAGCTACTTTAGGGTATTCCATTTTATTTTAAATTTTTTTGAAAACCCTTTGACTTTAGTTAAGCAAAAATAATAGTCATTATAATGATTCACTTGTTCTCGCCAAATCATTGGAATAGCAAACGACATCGACTTCTTTTTCCCATTTAACCATTCGAGATACAATACAAAACAATTTCGGAATCGATTCTTTGTCTTGTTTTATAGGACGATTAACATAAAGTTGATACGCCTGCTTTAATTTTTTAGCTACATCCCTTCCTTGGGCCTTTACCATATATATTGGCCACACACATTTATTGGGGCATTTTTCATAAGTGCGACGACCGATTTTCTTCATATTTAGTTTATAGACTGTACCTTTTTAAATTAATCCGATTGCCAACGGACCAAGCAAGACAACGCTTAACTCATGACGGTAGCTTTAATAAATGCGTCAATAACAATAAAAATCTTATTCCATTATTATTTTAAGTAATTGTAGAGTTACATATAAGATCACTCATGTTACCAAACCTTGTCATGCTGTGTAATCTAGAAAATCACAAATGAAACACGTAGTTACGGGTCGCAGTACAATTCACATAAAGGGTTAATATTTTTTTCCAACTATATTGTGGAGGTTTTTAGAAGTTATTCGTAAACTTGAAATTTAAGGGACATCCTAATATACATGTATGTATGTATATTTCGAACGCTAAGCTTATTAGACTTAACTAATCAAACTAATTAGTACTAATGAAATCAAGGCTCTCCTCTATGTGGCAAACTTGAAAAGTGAATGAATATAAAAGACACTATTTTTCTGAGTTAATAAATCTTTCTGATTTTTTATTTCAGAAAAACAGTAAATAACACTGCTGAGAACAGATAATAACAATTGAGCCCTCATCAAAACCCCATTTTCAACTCAAACAAAAACACCACTACACAGGAAGCATCGTGCTCGTATCGTTTTAAAACCACGTATCGCTTCTCTGCATGGTATGCCTTTCGACCTTTTTCAAGATACAACCTCACAGTAGAAATTCCTATGTGTGCTATTTGCATACCTTCGTGTTCTTCCTAAATTGACAATGTTCTCTCGGTTAATGGCAAATTTTAGCCATTTAGTTGGACACACGCGATCCACATTATTCTGATACGGGAACGCATTTAGGGTTTGACATTTTCATTGTCCACCAAAGGGCAATTTGCAGCTACATTAACGTAACGCGATAAGTATCTGCGGTAAATACAAGGTGATCTGAATACACTTTCCGGTGGTAGACAAGTCGATGAACCATGCATCGGGAGTCGGGACACACTGTCCTTTTTTTCTACAGTGAACAGCAGCACTATGGTCGATGTAAGGGAGAAAAGTTCAATGTACGATGTAAAATGATTGGAATGCGGTTTTTCATCTTCAATGTGCATGAAATCGAAATATGCACAAGACGCCAAAGGATCTTAGCTGCCCGAAGGAATGCAATATAATTTAACGATACCCTTTAGTTTGTCCGTATGATCCATAACAAGGCAAAAGTCCCTCTTTATCAGACTGAGAGATATAAAATGGAAATTGATTCCCTTGGAGGGGATTGCACAAAGTCGTCGGAAGATTGTTATCGTTATCCTTTCAAATAGACACCATAAGAGATTGGATAAGGTATTATGCGGGTAGATGATTGTAGGTTCCATTACACAAAGAAAATTGTGCTGCTCCTGTTCAGGTGAATGATACTAGAAGCAGTCTTGAAAGTTATAAAAGATACGGTTACGGAGATAACCTTTACATGTTCAAAGCAGATATAATCTCCTGATGGACTTGAAATGGGTTTGCGGAAAGATTTAACAAATTGCCTACGTTGGTTTGGTTTATATAATTGGTTCACGATACAGTAGCATTAAGGCAACATTGTTACTTTGTCTGTTTGGGTCAAAGTCACTTGTTCTAATCTCCCTTTTGGATTATGGATGGTATAAAAGAAGTCACGTATGTATGAAAGGTTCATAGGTGCTCCAGGATTGTCAGTCTGTTCTTCTCGTGGACCACTGGCTGGGTTCATTATTCTCATTTTTGTGTTTTACTTCATCAACTGCTGCTAACCTAACCAGATATGATACGAATCTTAGAAGTTTCAAGTGACAAACGCAATCATGAGTCTGAATAAAATTTAACTAATCTCATTTACCACGGAAACTAAAATACGGACCCTCAGATTGCTACATTTAAACAACAAATACCTATCTTTATCCACTAGTACCAAATATATAACCGTTATTTTTGACCTTAACCCAGGTTTAAGCTAAATTTCAATCATCAAGCTCGGAAGTCAGCGTAGCATTTTAATTTTTTGGTAAATTTTTCGGCAACATTTGGAGAATGTACTCCACCGAAGTACCTTATATTCTATTGTATATAATGTGTCCCTAGTGTGAGTGCCCACCTCAAGCAAAACGCATAATATTACGAAACTGAGCAGAGTCTAAGGAAAAGGAAGTAAAGATGTTACACGGGAGGTCTACGGTGATATCCGAGAAAAGCACTCAATGACGTGATTCTCAACATCCTGATTCTTGACCTGTACAGCAATACTATCTAATCATGCGGTACCGCTAGACTAAGAGATTTCTGATTGCTTGTCGGCAACGGATTACCTACGGTCAAAGCAAAATGCTAAGTTTTGGATCGAACTCCACTGACACAGCACCCACATTTGACCTCCAAATAGGATTTTGCTCCAGATCGGGATCTGAATGAAACATTTCTAGTAACGAAAAAAAGAACAGAGATAACCAACAGGCTCAGATATGGGGCGGGCAAAAAGCGGATGACAAACTACATCATCTACTACAGTGATAGCTACAAAGCAGGAAAACGACGCTCATTTGTATGTGGATTTGCTATTCGATGCAGATTTAGGCAACAAGTGTTCTGTTTACGGCATGTAAGTGAACGCGTCACATCAATTCACATCCGGAACAAATTCGGAAATAAAAGCCTGATTTGCTTTCATTTCCTTATAGAAGATAAGAATAAGGATGACAAAATCAAAAATGAATTCTATGACCTCCTAGTAGGAATATGTGGTCAGTTCCCCAAGGCTGGGTAGGAAAGCTGTCGTTGAGCGGGTCCTCGGGAAAACGCAGCCTGCATAACATCATATCCGACAATCGAATCAGAATTTTAGAATTAGCAACAGGGCGGAACTTTCTGGTGTCCAGCAGGGTATTACCAATTGGACTTGGTTATCCCCTGATCAACCAACCGTTAAGTAGGTTAATCACATTGCGATCGATCTCAAACACTCCTCCGGCATTTTGGATGTCTGAACTTACCAAGGAGCCCACATCGGCACGGATCATTACGTTGTCGCAGCCAAGGTTCCGATTCGGATATTATTGGCACCACGGAGTCAAGTAAGACCACGAATGTTCGACATTGAAAACCTGCAACCGCAAGAGATCGCTAGGGTCTTTGCTAATCGCGTTTCCCTCGAGCTTCCTCAAAATTTTATCATTCGTATAAAAAACTGTGGATCATCAATGAGAATGTACGAGCCCTTAGAGAAAATGCTTCTGATGTGATTAATTACAAAATGTCGGGCGCCACAAAGCAATCTATGGTGACAAACGCTGTACCGAAGGACGAGAGCTCTTCGAGCAGAAAAGAAGGGAAGAGGTCTTGGACAAAAAAAAGAAGAATCACGAGAAGTGCACGATCGAGGAAATCGATAGATGTTACTGCAGGAATGACGTTCGAAAATTTTATCAGAGAATAATACGAAAATGCCAGGCCTAGGGCCTACAATTTAAGGCAGTCCGAGATTAACTGCACCACCTTATCGGTAAGATATGGATGTGAGGAAAGTATGCGTGGCGTGGAATCTCAGCATCGTTTGTTCAATCCACAAAAACGGAAACACTTAAGAAACATCGAGCCGTCAGTGAAGCTTTACTGAATATTGAGAGCGGAGCGGCCAAAATGGGTCTGACGGCAAACATGACCAAAATAAAGTAATACGTGATTTGTTAAGCGATTGGTTTTTAATTGTCAAAAACAAAAAACAGAAAAATTGCAAAAGTGTATAAAATTTGTATTTGCTTTCCATTTACTTGCCATTTACTTTTTAAAGATTATTTCATGTAAATGTTGACCACGATTACGTTTTAATGGTACATACGCAGTGTCCAATTTTGAATCACTTTTTCGATCATATTGGCTGGTATTTCACTAAAAAAACACGTTTAATGTTTATCGGCATAGACGGCTGATTTGAAGTATTCCTATAAAAAAATAGTCTAAAGGCGTTAAATCGCATCTATCTGGACGGCCAATTCACCGGCCCAAAGCGAAAAATAAATTGAACCCATTTCTCAATTGGTCCATCGATTCATGTGCTGTGTAGGATGTAGCGTCATCTTGCTGGAACCACATGTCAACCATGTTCAGCCCGTGCATTTCAGACAAAAAAAAGTTCGAAATCATTGAACTATAGCGGACGTCTTTGACAGTAACGTTATTCTCACGGTCATCTTTGAAAAAATACGGACCAATGATTTCGCGGGACCATAAACCTCACCAAAGAAAACAGCTAGCTCTTGTATTGCCTGAGGTTGCTCATCGGACCAAATACGGTAGTTTTGTTTATTAACATACCCATTCAAACAAAAAGCGGGTTTTTCTTCAGCTTTTCTAAGGCCCATTCGGCGAAAATTCGCCGCTGTGGCAGATCTTTCGGCTTCAGTTTTTGGACGAGCTATATTTTGTAAGGTTTTAGACCAAGATCCTTGCGTAAAATTTTCCATGTAGTCGAGTAACACAATCCCAATTGCTGCTAACGGCAACGAATGGACAAATCGCGATCTTCATTAACACTGGCCGATACAGCAGCAATATTTTCCTCTATGCACACTATATGTATACGGTTAGGTGGCTTGATGTTGGATAGCGTGAATTTGGTGCGAAATTTTAAAAAAGACAAACCCGTCGACGGCTTAGCCAGAATTTCATCATTGACAGTTATAACTTCGAAGTAGTTAAGGACTTCGCCTGTCATGGCTCCGGACTTACAAGCCGCAACGACACCAGCACAGAAATCAGATGCAGAATTACTCTTTCTAATCGCTTTTCCTTTAGATTCAGGAGCGTATGAAGAAGCACTTGAAGCGTGATTTTTGATCTCAACCAGGAACTGTACAGGCTGCACCGCGACTTTGGTCTGCGAGTCCAACGTCTGAAATAGCTGAGCTATGTTGATCGGATAAACCTAAACCTGTTAAACGAAAATCTGCAGTACAGGGAAGATATGGATATTTGCCTTTCACTCTGATTACAATAAAATTCATAAGCACATCGCTCTTGAAAGCTCTCATAGGGATGCCATAATATATATGCATATTTGTCGACAAGAATTTCTGAAGATAATTACGATAGGGTTGCCATATACCTGTTTTTATGGCATTATGTTTTTGAGAAAAATAAATAAATTGTACCATATAAGTTAAACTTTTTATTTATTTTTATTTATTGTACCAAAGATTACATAGTAATATAATAAAAGCTAAATAGACCGAAGAAAATTCACTGCTGTTCTGTTCTCATTAAATTAAGTTATAGCAATCTTCTTTGTTGCTGTTTCGGCTAAAACATATATGTTTGGCGTAATTGAGCCAATTTTCACTATTCACTTCATCAAATGCTTCTTAATCTGTTCCATTTTCAACATTTTATTTTGGTTTGCTACAAATTATTTTTCTTGAGCCCATATCAGCTCTATGGGATTAAGGCGGCAATCGTAGTATGATTCGCAATACAATCAACTACGAACAGCCCGAAAAAATATTTTTCGTACTGCCTATGGGAACAATAGAGATGAGCCCCCAGTTATCTTTCAATTCAACAATGTAGGGGAAAGAAGAAGTGCTATGATTAAAATGTTTTCCAATTTTCGCAAAAAATCAAAGCGTGACACCTCATTAAGAGACTTTGGACTCGACTCAAATAGCAGTATGCCTGTTATCGAGAGCTTGTCACAAAACAACCTACTTTTTCTTCAGCATGCAGGGTGTATGAAAAAGAGAAAACAATTTTTCTCAGTTTACACACTTCTGGTTTTCCTTTACATTCCCTATTCAGGTAGGTATACTCGTATGATGTTGAGGACAATAAACTTGTTCGTGGCAATAGGATTGATCAAGAAGGTGGGGGTGTGGCTATTTCATGCAGGAGAATTTGAAAACTCTTTTTGACACCATGTTCTCATGTTCCGCTTAAGTATAAAATCGTCTAACACTGTTCTCCGCCATATTTTAACAGGTATATTCTTGATTTAATTCACAAATAGGCCGTTGGAATTTATTAGATCACATAAATAATTCCGGAAAAGATCATTGGAAGCAGTTATGTAGACTTGAACATGGAAAACAACGACAACTTTCCTAATTTTAAGTTCGTATCCGTATTGGTCCTCCTAACCCGTTATGCCATCTTATAAGTGAAGAAACTGTCACTAATGGTCGGCTTCCTTGAAGTGATGCTGTCCGTCAAATCGGATGCGACTGGTCTGGATGAAATTAATCCAGAATTTTTGAAAACCCTTGTCCTTTTCATTCTTAAATTTTTGAGCCACAGTTTTTAATTCAATCCTAACCTTCTGTGAGTACTAAAATACTCACTTTATCTATCTTCTATACATACATATAATAGAATTGTAATGTTTTTCTTTTGTTACCTAATGGCATGAGAACCGCTCGATAGATTCGGGTGAAAATTTTTTTTAAATATTTCTTAAGACTCCAAGAAGGACATAGGCTATGTCGTTTTTTACTCAGCCTGCCTTTTGTGAGCGTTTTTGTAGTTTTTATTGTTTTTGTTACTGACTTTACTGCCTTTATTCTTCTATTACTCGGGTAATAAATACAAAAAAAAGAATACATAATGGAGTCAACACTTCTCTTAATATTTTGGAAGAATTGTCGGTAGTTTTGGTATCTCAAACTAGTAAAAATTTAATACTTATTGGTGATTTGAATATTAACATCCTGTCTGAAACAGCTGATACTGATCATTACTTGACAATCTTATCATCTTTCGGGTTGGATTCTGCTTTGGCACAACCTACACGTTATAGGTCCTGCTAAGATCACATATTTATAAGGCTGCATAGAAGCAATAGTGTTAACTATAAAACAATGGTCTATGATCTAAATATTACGGATCACAGTTTAACTAGTATACAACTGGATCATAATATACTTAGAGCTACTAAACCCGAGTATAAAAAGCTAGTTAAAATAGACTTTGCCGTACTAAAGCAACAACTATTTTTTGAACATTGGGAAGACGTTTATTCTGCACAGGATCTCTCTTGTGCTTTTAATCTATTCCTTGAAAAGCTCCAATTTTATATTTCAATAAGTAGTCAGAATACTTTCAATAAAACCAACAATTTTAAACGCATTAAGCAATGGATGACCTTTTCCCTACTTAATAAAATCAAAAAGAAAAAAGAGCTGTACCGTAAAGTTAAAAAGCATCCTAACAACATCAGGCTTAAAAAATTCTACGATAGATTCTGTTTAAAGATGAAAACTGAAATCTCACGTCGTAAAGATTCTTACTTTACTAATAAACTGGCTAGGAATGCTGGTAATTCTAAAAAGGAGTGGTCAGTCGTAAATGAAATTTTAAATAGAACTACTATTAATAGTGATATATCCATAAAAAGTAATAATTCAATGATTTCTGAGCCTGTGGAAGTCGCAACGTTATTCAACAATTTTTTTACTGGTACTAAATTTTCCGAAGACTTCGCATTAAGCAATAGTCCAACTCTAAATTCTTTTAATTTATGTCATATGCATTCTCAACCAGCAACTTTTGCTTTCAATGAATTTACTGCTTTTGAAATTTACAAAATCATAATGACACTTAAAACAACGAGTTCGCCTGGCTTTGATCAGATTTCTTGTTCTATTTTAAAAAACATTTCATTTCAAATATCTGACGTTCTAAGTTTTATTTTCAACCTCAGTGTTCAAAAGGGCATCTTCCCGGATTCACTGAAGAAAGCGATAGTAATACCCCTTCACAAAAAGGGTAATACTTTTGAGCTTGATAACTACCGCCCTATTTCACTACTATCAATTTTTTTCAAAAATTATTGAAAAAGGTATTAAATCTAGGATTGTCTCTTTCTTAGATAAAATTCATTTTTTTAGCATTTCACAGTTCGGCTTCAGAAGTGGGAAATCTACAGAAGATGCTTTATTGAAACTTACTGCTGAATTATATAACAGTTTAAACATATCAGAAATCCCAGCCGCCCTGTTTATAGATATTACGAAGGCGTTTGATATGGTGGATCACACAATATTATTAGACAAATTATACAAAGCGGGTTTTAGAGGTTTTATTTATTCTTGGTTCTCATCATATCTTACAAATCGTAAGCAAATGGTAAAGATCCAAAATCAGCTTAGTTCTCCGAAAGTAATCAATACTGGTGTGCCACAAGGTTCTGTTTTGGGCCCCATTTTATTTTTGATATATGTTAATTCCCTCTTTATTCAACCTTTTAAAGGCAAAATCACAGCATTTGCTGATGATACAGCGCTTTCGTATTCCAATAATAATTATCTCGATCTTTTTTTCGACGTCAATCATGATTTGGATTTATTGCGAAGATGGTTTACATACCACAAATTGGTCATAAGCAAAAAAACGAAATTTATGATTTTTAATATTCTGAGTGTCACCTGCGAGGATTTTACTTTATACTACCATGCACCCAGTTGTAGACGCTTTAGCTTAGACTATGGTCGCAATTCTTTTCCATTTAACAATAGTTTAAATTGCAGAAATACATGTTTTAAAAAGAATGTGTTGACAACTTTAAGTATTTAGGAGTAATATTGGACAAGAGACTTTATTGGAAAGACCATACTCTGTACCTTAAAAAGTACCTTAATTGCGTTGTAAGGCAACTTTATCACCTTAGCCTGTATTGTCGACTGCCTACTTTAAAGTTGGTATATAATGGTCTTTTAAAGTCTAAGCTGCAGTACGGTGTATCATGTTGGGGTGGTACACATCTTAATAAAATACAACCTTTACTCTTAAAGCAAAAACATGCAATCAGAATAATGTGTAAAGTGAATCGTAGAACTCCTAGCTTCGAATTATTCAAAAGTCTCGAAATCCTTCCAATAAGGCATCTTTACTGCTACAAAGTTTTGAAAATATTTTTTTTAAAGTCCGGGTTTTATGCTGTTCGACTCGATGAAAATTATAATTTACGAGTCAATACCAGAAATTTTGCAATCATTCCGACAATCCATAAAACACATTATACGCGTTTTTATTCCGTAACTGCACCCCGTCTTTTTAATGCATTACCGGCAAACCTTAGATGTGAGAGAGTGAAAGCAGTTTTTCTTAAAAATACAAAGAAATGGTTATTCTCTTTTGACCATTCTACTATAAACAATTTAATATAAATTAATGTATAATAAATACAATTTTGCTCTATTGCTGTACATCATGTACATGTATCATCACTTTTTTACTGTTACTATATTTTCTTTTTTACTTTTTACATCTTTATTTGTTTTCTTTTAATGAGTTTATTTTATTGTATTTCCCCATCGATAAATTTTTTAAATAATTTATTGTATTTCGAAATGACAGGTACATTCACTTCTTGTTATTGAACAACAGATTGTACCTAACTATTTCATGCAAAATGTATTCCATTATAATATACACTGTAATTTAGTATAAGTTTTGTTATGAAATAAAGAAGAAAAAAAAAAAAAATATATATATATATTTTAAGCTATCCATCAGATTTCTGCTTCATCTAGAAGATTAGCTACAGACCAATCTCAAACATGATAAAACTAAATTTATTTTCTAAAATCTGGTTTGGGATGGTGGTGGGCGCACATCGAAAGCACATTACCTTCAACACTGTGTGTCGTTTTCTCTGTTGGGTCGCAACGAAAGAGAAGTTTGTGCACGTGTGTGGTGTAAATACAAATAATACAAATTGAGTGCAACTCCAGTTTTTTGGAAGAAACACACCATTTAGTGTGAGTAAAAATTGTTTTCTGCAAGTTTAACGAAAATCTGTTACTCACTCACATATTGTTGAAACTTTATACAAAGTTGGTGTTTCTTCTTAGTGAGTGTACATACATATATATCTTCGTGCACTGTTTTCATTAGAATCTACGTTGAATGCTATTTTTTCTTACCACCAACACAATTTTGCAGTTGCTTTTTTATTGCATTGGCTTCTTTTAAGTGAGTTAATATTTTTTTTTTTATTGCTTGACACAGGGCTTACCGTTTTGTTTAAGTAATGCAATTTATTTTATAAAAATATATCTTTGAGGAAAAAGTCTAATCTTTCTCGAAACTCAAAACGTACTAGGACAATTCGTCAAGCTCGATCACACAAAACAAATGAAGAACGTCACATTAGGTCAGGTACCGAAGATGAACGTCTTTCTACAACTCGCATATCACAAACAAACACATATCTTCAGTGGGTCAATAAAAACAGAAGTGGGTTTTATTACACAAAAGGAGTTAATTATGCCGAATTTGCTGGTATCGGTGGAATGACCCAGGCCTGTGATCATGGTCAAGCTCTTAAATGGACAAAAGAGTCGAATAGAGTTTGTTGTTCAGCCGGAAATTTACGTTTAGATATTTTTCAAGAACCACCTGAACCTTTGAAATCCCTATTGACCGGGGATCACCCACAATCTAAACACTTTTTGGAATGTATCCGTTCTTACAACAGTGCATTCCAGATGACTTCGTTCGGGGCAAAGCAAATTGCAGAAGGGTCATTTATGCCCACCTTCAAAATTCAGGGTCAAGCTCTTCATTTAATTGGATCTTTGTTACCAGCAGATGAACCGAAATTCCTACAAATTCACTTTGTATCCGACTATTGCGAACAAGCTAATATCAGGAATTAACAAATCCAAAATCTAAACGCAGACTGGCGTTTCCGAGTTGCAAAGCATGTTTCATGAAATCAATCCATATTCAACTTCAACTTTAACTGGAGTCGATTCCTCAAAATCAACTAAGTAATTACAAATTTGTAATCAGAGCTGATAAACGACCCGCGACAGAACATCGCGGCCGATAAAATTCCCCCAGCACGAACGAAGTCGCCGTTTTTTCTTTTTTTTGATCAGGAGTGAGATACTACTACCGGGGCGCCAAATTACAGTAAAAAAACATCTGCTCTGAAGTTCTGTTCATATCTCATGCATATACGACGCAACCGTTTAGCTCATTTGCACCGCTTTCGAGGTATTTTGAATCAGTTTGTGGTTGATATGTACGCTAAAATCGAAACAGAGCGTTTGGTATACATTCGAACAAATCAAAAAGATTGCGTGCTGAAAATTATATTGATCTACAGGACGCCATGCAGCAGGATGCTAACGTTGAGGAACTGGTGCGGTTGGTAATTCTGCCGTCGAGTTTCATGGGTGCGCCGCGCTACATGCACGAGCGCACAGAAGACGCTTTTTTCTATGTAAGGTTGTATGGGCGCCCAGACCTCTTTAAATCCCAAGAGCTTTTCACAGGTCAAGCTTCTTATAATCGACACGATGTCATAGCAAGGGTTTTCCACTTAAAACTCAAGTTAATGATAAACCTGCTGACAAAGTAAAATGTGTTCGGTGCGTTCTTATGCTCTATGTATAATGTTGAGTGGCAGAAGCGTGGTTTGCCCCATGCGCACATTCTTCTATGGTTGAAAGAAAAAGTCCGTCACAACGATGTCGATAATATAATTAGTGCGAAATTACCGAACCCCAACGAAGATCCAATAATACACGATATCGTAAAGAATCAAATACATTGAATACCAACTCTCCCTGCATGTAAAATAACAACTGCACGAAAAAATATCCGAGAGCGCAGATCCAACAGACTGTAACAGGAGAAGAAGGGTTTTCATTATATCACCGGCGTCCTCCTCAGCAAGGTGGATTTACTGCATAAATAAGACTACGTGGACAGAAAATCGTGGTAGACAATAGATGGGTCGTACCATACTCGCCAGTACTGTCAAAGTCGTTTTGTGCTCACTTAAATGTGGAAATGTGTAACAGTGTTCAGTCCATAAAGTACATATGTAAGTATGTAACTAAAGGTAGTGATCAAGCTACTTTTGCATTGAGAAACAAACGCGACAAAGGGACACAATTCCAGTCTGGACGTTATATAAGCTCTTCTGAGTCTATGTGGTGAATTTTCAGTTTTCCGATACACGCGAGGTACCCACATACATCTTAACGTTCACTTAGAGGGCGGACAACGCATATATTTTGACCTTGAGAACATCAGAGAGCTGTTAGACAACCCAAGAAACACAACTTTACTGGAATTTGTTCTGTTTTGTGAGGCAGACATCTTTGCTAAAATGCTACTGTACGAGGAAGTTCCATCCTACTACACATATGATAAGCAACATGGTATTTTTAATCGTCGAAAACGAGGTGCTCCAGGCATCTTCCAGGCGTGTTCAACGAACACGTTATAGAAAGGGTCTATACAGTTCATCCAAACAATTCGGAATGTTATTATTTGCGCTTGCTATTGCACACAGTACGAGCACTCACTTCTTTCACCGCTTTGCGAATGGTTGATGACGTCAAATATCCCACCTTTCAAGCTGCTTGCTGGGCGCGAAATATGCTGGATGACGACCAGCACTGGGACAATACGCTGGCGGAAGCATGCGTGAGCGAGAGCCCACGCCTCTTGCGCCATTTATTTGCCATAATGTTGGTATTCTGCGGACTTTCTGATGCTGCTCTATTGTGAAAAAATATCAACAGAGTTTATCAGAAGATTTTTTCCGAGACACGAGGCAAATTATTGGCGATGGCGAACTGAACGACGCGCTGTGGGATAGTGTTCTTAATTGCTGTACTCAGATGGTGAGCATGGTAACAGAGAGTATATATCTGAAACCAACTATGAACCTGTCGAAATAGCCTTATAGCAGCCTTATAGCAGAGCAGCGGGGAATTTTCGATCGTGTTTGTCAAAACGCCACCAACAGCTTTGGGGAATTGTTGTTTTTAGATGCATCCGGTGCGACCGGAAAATTATTTTAACAAGGGTAATACTAGCGCAGATACGAAGTCAAGGGAATATTGCATTGCCTGTGGCGTCGTCAGGAATAGCAGCTACATTGCTGCCTGCATACAATTAAACACCACTGAAAGACTAGTTTGCAACATTCCCCGAAATAGTGATAAAGCTCCTGTTTTCCGTGACTGATCTCTAATTGTTTGGAACGAATGCACTATGGCACACCGTAAGGCAGAGGAAGCCGTTAACAGAACCTTACAAGATATACGACAAAATGATCGATTGATGGGAGGTATTACAGTGCTATTTTGCGGAGACTTTAGACAAATGCTGCCGGTAGTGACACGAGGCACAAGAGCTGATGAAGTAACCGCCTGTCTGAAAAATTTAAGTCTCTGGTCCAGTGTTATTCAAATGTACTTCACCATCAATATGCGGGCACGAACAGGAGGCAAACCAAACTCACAACATTTCTCTGGTTTATTACTGGAGGAGAAACGCTTCCAGAAGAAAATGGCAAAGTAAATTTATCACATCATCGCAACTGTGAGAATTCTTGGCTTTGTGAGCGAGCTATTTTGTCGCCTCGGAATGATGAAGATGCAGCTATTAATAACGAGATATTAACACGTTTTGATGGTTAAAGTGTAGAATACACTTCAATCAACCGAGTTATGGACCCAGAAGAAACAACCAACTAGCTGGCCGAATTATTAAATTCGCTTTCTGCTCCCGGGCTTCCATCACATACATTAAAACTAAAAGTGGGCGTACCTATTATTCTCCTAAGAAACATGAGTCCGCCTAAGTTGTGTAACGGCACCCGACTTAGAGTTACAACTTTGCAACGAAATCTGGTAGAAGCGGCAGTGTTGACGGGTTGCGGTGCCGGCGAACATGTATTTATCCCTCGAATTCCGATCATACCTAAGAGTTTTCCGTTTCAATTTCAGCGTGTGCAATTTCCCATCAGCGTCTGTTTCGCGATGGCGATAAATAAGGCGCAGGAACAAACACTACGTATCGCGGGCGTGAACCTCACCACCGGCTGCTTCTTACACGGTAAATTATACGTGTCTCTTTCCCGTGTCAGCGATAGTAAAAATGCATTTGTTTACGCTCCAGGACCCCAACCTCAAACATTGTTTACAAAGAAGCTTTGTAAAACATGTTTATTATAATAAAGTACAATTGTCCATAATTTATAGTATTGCATTTTTTAATACGTTTAATAACATTTTAGAACATGATGGTTTTTTAGAACTATGAAATCCGCACTTAAGGGCTGAAAGCTAACAATTGGAACGACATTGATAAAATGCAATTAATCCACAAAATTGATTGTACACAACAATTTTATGGATTTAGACAAATACTTAGATGTTTTTTCACTCGCTCTGATATTAAATACAATTTGTATGCATGAGGAAGCCTTTAGAGCGCGAAGCAAGGAGAGCACGGGTTTAGCTAGTGATAAATAAGAATAATGTGAAATAAAAATGAACTTATGAGACAAACTATTGAAAATGAGGATCTACAATATATATATTATACTATCTTATCTAATTGCACATCCTTAACTCCAATGTATTATACGATTGCACTTGTCCCTAAATGTAGTTATTGTAAGTTCTCATGCATTTCTTTAAGCCTTCACATCCACTGAGATTGTTATTTTAATGTGAAATATTTGTTATAATTGCTAAACTTTCAACATATATATGTTTGCATCTAGTTACTCTTGTATCTTAAATGTATTTAAAACCTATAATATTTGCCTATTCTAAAAACATTAAGCACTGTACACATCTACATAAAATGGAATTTCCAACATTATATACTTTACGAAAATCGGTTCTGTAGAATAGTCATGCTCAAATGCTAAATCCTTAAAACTCTAAAGAATAAACTGACGTTTTCTTGGTGGTATCTCAAAGTGCCATGCTGGTTGTTGTCGCTCTAATGCTCAAGAAACCAATGAAACAAGCAATACTCTTACGTATTGTTGGATCAGTTCCAGTATCTGTTTTACTAGGCATTCGTACAATTTCGGTTGATTAGAATTACATTTTAAAGGCTTAGTTGCTATCCGATGGCATATGTTATAATGGCTAAATTATTTTCTTTATTCTACGAACCAATTTCATCATTTTAAGCAGAGGAAAATTACTTAGGAATCCATCTATCCGACTACATTTTCATCGCTCCATTAATATGTAGATGTAAGCTTGAACACTCAACAATAATTGCGATTATTCTTAATTTACTAATTTAATTTTTTGCAGTGGTTACCAAACGGGATACAAATGGATGTACGTATCCCAATTTTATTCTACTATCGTAGTACTCGTATGTATCTCATTTTGTGACGAGCTTACAACCGAACATTTTGATTCTTATTTCAAGGAGGCCTTTTAACTTGATTTTCATTGTGATGTAGAAAACAAGACACAAACTTTGGAAAAGTTTTCCAAATTTCATATACTCGTACATGTAGACACTTGTAAACTCATACTTGTACTTGTGCAAGCGAGGTACTCAGTAGACAGTTTGGTATTGTCTACGACTGTAGTAAGCTAATTATGTAGTTAACTTGTCGTCATATTCATACGAATTTGTTTTGTATAAATAAATTGTTTGTTCCTAAATAAAATGCTTTTTCAGGATAACAAAACAAAAACAAAAAAAAAAACAGCCAAAGAAAAACAATTAATATCAACCTACTTCGGTAAAAGCACCTCGAAAAGTAAATTTCCACTTTCCGTGTGCAGAGTTAATTAGAAAATTTCATGAATATCCATCCTTGAGCAGTTGCTTTATCGAAGGAGAAAAAGTCGGAAAATGAATGGAAACTTTTAATTCATTCAATTAAAAAGTAATGTAGTGGTGTGTGAGGGGTGTAGGAGCGCAAAGGCTCACGACCTCGGGCGTGACAGAGAATGTGTTTCATGTATACAGGTTTTCTTTTTTTGTAAGAAACAAAATAATGGAATATGTTTGGGTTTGGTTTGTAGCGCAGTACCACATTCCTTGGATAAGCAATCTGTCTGCTGTCTAAAAAACGCGAAAATATTTTCAATGCTTTCTACGAAAAAGGGTTATCTAGCATAGGATACGGACTATTCGAGAGATTTCATTGGAAAAAAAACCATAGAACCATAAAACCATATCACCAACTCCAGAAATAATTTTTCGTGTAATTTTTTTTACTTTCACGCAAAAAATTGGAAATCTAAGGAGAGCGAGTGGATGGCTTAGAATGAAAGCAGTTCTGAGCAATACCTTCCGTTCGGTGGTCACTCGGTCTCAATGACCTCCTGTCATGTGTGTATCTCTGTTTCAATCAGCTAGTTCCAGCTTACAGAGGATTCAAGTTGGGCGTGGAAAGACATCGCTGATGAAGATAATCTGCTTAACACTGGTTGAAGAATGACGCGAATTAAAAGTCAAGTGCAGTCAATTGACGATCTGGGACTCATTGAAGAACAATGACACGGTAATTAACGAATGATGTTCCAGCCAGCACCACTCGCTGTTGGTAGTGTTTTTCCTTATCTGCATCTCGTTCGCAAGGATATCGATGGGAATCATCCCGCCTATAACAAAAGCTACTTCATCGGAAATCGTTCTAAAGTGACTTTTAATCCAATAAGTCGATATGTTGATGATAGCTTTCTCCTTGCTTCCTTTGTCGCTAGGGTCCCCAGCCAAACTGTGGCAGCGTATAACAAGACTGAGTTTATTACCTTGGATATAGATATTTTTCTAGCATATCCAAGACCACAGCTGTTTGGCAGTATTCCAGAAAGAGCTGCGTGGAAGTTTGACTCCTTTTTCCCGAATAGTCGATGTGAGGCATAAAACTTAGTCTAGCGTCAAGAATTAATCCTAGGTATTCTATATAATCTTTTGATCTAATGACTTGACTTCCTATCCTTATGTCCAGGTATTCCACATTTTTCCGGCAGGTTATTAGAACAGCTCCCGTTTTGTGATCTGCTCGTTCTAGGCCGGCGGATAAGGTTGATTACATTGTCCGCGTATACGGTGGACGGCGAACCCAAACTGTTGATCTTATTATGCTCCCTTTTCTTCTGCCACAGTGAGCAACCTATCATATATGATCCATTCAAGTATTTTCCCCAGTGTGTCCAGTAGAAATATTGGGCATTATGATGCTGGTTCTCCAAGTGGTTTGTTTCACTTTGGTAAGAATACTGGGAAAACGCCCGCTTTCAGACTCTTTTGCATCGTTTTTATAAATATGTCTAGTCTCTCTTGAACAGTGGCTTTCACTGGCATATTTGGGATGCCGTCGGGTCCAGACGCTTTGTTGACCCCTATCTTCTGGCATGCGTTGAAAACTTCGTCCGATGTTATTGTTGGAACTGCTTCTATGCTGAGTTCGCTGATAATGTTGCACAGAGTCGATGGTCTCTGTGGGAATAGTTGCTCTATAATATTTTAGACCTCAGCATTGTTGGACTTTATTTGATAATTTAGTCACCTACAGGCCTTCAACTGAGTCATTCTCAGTCTGTACGCCGTGCCTGAAGGATTTATGTTCGTTTCGTTGCACAGGCGCTTGAAGCATCTTGCTTTACTTTCTTTTTAGGCCCCTTCTTGCCAATCGTAATGTGCATAGTGGTTCTTGGTTCTTGAATGTCGACTAGCTCGTTGATATTCATCACTTCGACATCCTTGTTGAGAGTTACTCATGAAGGTAATATCAACGATTGATCCCATTCCCACTTTCCTAAAAGTATTTGCTCGATCATTGCTTGCAATGCTGATATCCACGTCACCAGCCGCTTGTGCCAGGATGTTCTTGGCTGTCATAGTGTGGTTAATGTTAATCTGTATTATCTTCATGGCTGCTTGCTGGTAATTGCTCTAATGATGACCGGTCATTTGCTGCTACCGGGTGCATGCTTATAGTTCTAATTATTGTCCTAATCCGTTTTTTCTCCTGTCTCCTTGCATAAGTTGCATAAGGAAGTCGCCTTTCTGGGTTCGTCTGATATTCGTAACTGATTCACCGAGAATGCTGAGTTTTAGATCCGCCTTAAGTTTCCGGAGCATTTGTGAATAGGAAAGTTCTCCATTCGATTAGGGGAAAGTCATGTACCTTGGAACGATTGTACCTCGGAACGATTGCTGTTTTTTTAATTTTTATCTTATTCTAAGAAAAAGGTTCCACAACGTCTGAAGGGCATTCATGTTGCAGCTTGTTTCGTTCTGTCATCATACTCGGTTAGCGACGGACGTGCAAAAAAACAAGAAAATCCGGTTTTCGCACACTAAAAGTTTTTTTTCAACCATTTTTGGGAAACGTGTAGTACAGCTGAGAGCAGCTGGAATCGAATTATTGCGCTTTTAGTGAATAAGGCATAGTATTGTGTTGGTGAATAAGAAACGGTAAGCCCGATTTAGTGCGAATTTAAAAGATTAAAGTGATTAAAGAAGAAATATCGATGTTTTGTACCTTGGAACGGCACTTGAATTGTACCTTGAACCGTTCCAAGGTACAATCACATTACTAAAAACAAAATGAGATTTTATTTCGCCATGACTCATCTACGTTTTTTTTTTCATTGCCGCAGTCTGAATATGCCTCGCAGCAAGGAAGGTGTTAAAAGAACTCCTTTGGATGAAAATGCCTTACAGGAAGCTATCAACGATGTTCTCTACAATAAGGAAACAATCGGCAGAGCTGCAAAAGACCACGGTATTTCCAAAACAACTTTGTTTCGTCATCTTCAAATGCATCGGAAATCTGGCGATGCAACGTTCAAATACCATTCAGAAATTGCACACAAAAAAGTGCTTAATGATGAAGAAGAACTTGCCTTGGTTGAATACCTTACCACAGCAGCAAAGCTGCAGTATTGATTATCGAAAATTGATACAACCAAATTGGCCTTTAGTTTTGCAAAAGCAAATGGAAAAATTCTTCCGGAGTCGTGGATAAAGAACGAAGCAGCTGGCAAAGAGTGGATGATTGCCTTTCTTAAACGGCACCAAACTTTATCACTCAGAAAGCCAGAGTCGACCAGTCTTTCCAGATCAACCAGTTTTAACCGCTGCAATGTGGGACAATTTTTTACCAATTTGGAAGATTGCTATTCCCGTTTTAAATTTTACCCAAGTAGAATTTACAATCTTGACGAAACTGGACGGTTCACGTCCCAGCGAAAGTTTTAGCTGCCAAAGGTGAAAAACAAATAGGAAGCATGACCTCGGGAGAAAGAGGAATAAATGTCACTATGGTCGCGGCTATTAATGCAATAGGAAATCATGTTCCGCCGATGTTGATATTCCCCAGAGTTCATTTCAAGGAACATATGCTTAAGGGTGCTCCAGCAGGGTGTATTGGTGGTGCTAATCCTTCCGGGTGGTCAAACGAGCAACTGTTTATTGAGTTCTTCGTACATTTTATAGCACATTCATTTTATCCACAAAATGCAGCCTCTGGATAGAACGGTATTTGAACCGTATAAAACTTACTACAACAAAGCCGCAAGTGAATGGATGCTGAACAACCCAGGAAAACCAATGTCAATTTACAATGTAGCACAAATTGTCGGCCAGGCTTATCCGAAAGCATTCAATCAGCAAAACATCGTTAAAGGATTTGAAGTAACAGGAATATATCCCTTCAATCACGATATTTTCAACGAAGATGAATTCCTTAGTAGCTTCGTAACGGATCGACCATGTCCTGAAAAACCAGCTGCTATGCCCACCGAAAATGCAAATGACCTTATAATTGCAGATGAACAAAGACCAGGAACATCCACAGCGACCTCTGCAGTATTGGTTACTTCGATAAATTTCGTATCACCAGAGCAAATAAGGCCATTTCCAAAAGCTGCACCAAGAAAGGATCCTATTGCACGTGGAAGAAAGAGGGGAAGAACTAGGATTCTTACGGACACTCCTGAGAAGGAAGAAATTGCTACAGGAAGCTCGAAAGTCAAGACCACTAAAAAGCCAAATTCAGCGAAGAAAAAAGTTTTGAACGAGTCCTCAGACGATGATGAAACTTTGAGCGGCCGGTGATTCCACGAATTCCTAAATTCAGACATGCGAAAGCAAACACCACGCCAATAGAAAATAGGAGCGACGAGGACTTCAGCGGTGATGATGAAATGACCATCGAAGAAATTTTCCAGTTAGCAAGAGGCAAGAAGGTTTAAGAACGAAATTTTCTTGTGTAAGTCAACCTGAATTTCTACAATTTATTTTTACTAATTTTTTATTTTTTGTTGTTTTGTTTTTAACTTAATTTTAAATAATAAAGCTGGAGTTGTGTTTGTTTTCTAAAGATCTGAGACTTTTATCTCAACCGTACCAAGGTACACACCCCCTTGTTCCAAGGTACACTACCTAAGTGTACCTTGGAACGATGGCAAACTTAATTAATTTTAATGTTTTACTTAAAAACTATGCACTTCAACAATAAGTTCAAACCTTTTTTAGGGAGATAATATGTTTTTGTTGCTGCGTGAATTCTTTTTTTTAGCACAGGTTAAGAAGTAAAAGAGAAAAATGCTAGATTATTGAAATCGTTCCGAGGTACACGACCTTCCCCTACTCACAATTACGTCGGGTCGACTTTTCTCCTTGGTGGGACTTTGCTTCTTGACTTGTCTCTTCTTCTTTATGACCTTCGGCTCCGGTCTTCATTTAAGGTCTGCTACGGTTTTTAGCTATGGCAATGTACATGATGCATTGTTTTGCTGAATGAGTTCATTGGCTCTGTTGTCATGTATCTCAATCAACGACAGTTCGTACAGCGCTTAGATGGATTCGATGGCATCTCTCATTGATTGGTGGATAGAGCGCCTCTTACCATCCTCAAATATTTCAACTAGTATTTTTATCTGTTCTCCCAGTTCGTAGAAAACAGATGCTGTCTTGCTATTGTGATACCTCAGATTTTGGGGCGGCCGCGCTTTTCTCCGTATTCTTCGGAGGGATTAATGACTGCCCTCTGGGTGACCTCCTCACCCTCGAACTCTTCTGAAAAGGAGTTAAATACATTAGCTTCGTTAACTTCGTTTGTTTTATTTTGTTTTGTTGTATTCATTATTCATCATTGTTGTCTATGCAAGCAGTGGGGCCATGCGAGGGTTGACATAAGCCAGTTGGTTTTAATAAGGAATGTTGCATCTCGACCTACACCACCAACTTAAAGGCGTCGAAACATCGAGTGTCCTTTGCGGTCTGCCATGGTTTTAAAGGGGGGGGGGGGAGGAGGGGGACTTGCAGCATTAGCCTGAAAGCCGTTTCAGCAGGATTTCACTCCTGTTTCTCAGGTAACAGAATACTACAAACGTCAGCCCCAATTCTGTCACTTCAAAATATTCCAGTAGTCTATAATATTCCACAACAATGGTCCTAGTACTCATCCCTATGGAACACCTACAGAGATACTATAATATTTGATACCATATTCTGTGTGATATTAAAGCTACCTATTGTTGAGGTAGCTTCTTACTATCTTAAGTAAATTGCGTGGCGTATCCATTCTAGAAAGTTCTCTTGTTATGGCTAACCAGCTTACGGAGTTAAAAACATTCTTAACATCAAGTGTTACCATTGCGCAATATTCCTTTGTGCCCCATCGCCATCTTTCCCCTTCTATCGCTTTAATCGAAATGTCTACTACCGCTTTTCGGGGCCCTATATCCCTTTACGTTGGTGATTACCATCCTATATGCAGTACCCCAAGGTACTTTCGTTGATCGCAGTTCGTAAGTGGCGTCTTGCTCGTCTAAAAGAGTTAAGGTTTTCTCGAAAATCTGGCCTTCTTCTAGATAGCTGCATTCTACGACGAGCATATAGACACGTTACCCTGAGTGCCTTAATTTCATCATTCCATCTGCCGCCAGTCAAAAACACGCTACTTCTTCTTGGCGAATTGAGGATTGGCTTACCAGCTTGGGTTACAGGCTCTCGTTGTTGCCTGCATAAATATGCCCATACATATCGCCAACCGCGCCAACACTATTGAGTTGTTTCGAAGGAATCCTTCATCTCGCTGGAAAGCGGGTCGCTGCCTTCGGCGGTCTCCTCCTCTCATGCTATGACGTCGAGAAGGAGGAGTACCAAACTATCTGCAAAATTTGCACAAGCTTCAATGATGAGACGCACGCTCAGTTCTTCAAAAGCCACACTAACATGACCGTCATTAGAATTGAGAATTGTTGTTTCAATTGAAATTGTGATGACAAATCATCAAATGTGCAACCTCTGCGAGTCTAGTTGTCGACACGTACGAGTACTCCAATTAAGATCAAATAGAAAACCAACGGTATCCGGAGAATGTTTTTCTTTTGTTAACAATTTAGGTGTCTTATGCGACCAGAGACACTGATAAGTGTTGCGCTTCGGGTTTTTTTTTCCAGTTTTTGCTGTAATGTGAAAATACTCGTATTTAGTGAGACGCCAGACAAGATGTAGACAAAATCTCCTCATATTGATAACTCCATAGTTGCTGCTGTTTGAACGGCCTATTTTTTGTGGAACCGGCAAACGGTGTTGCGGACATGCATACGTGTGTTATGCTCCGAAAAAATCAAGGAAATTATGTAGATAGGTCGTCCGATTAATCAGAGTTGATGGACTTCAGTTTAAACATTGATTTCTTTCTGTCATTTTAGTCCCGGGTTTAATAACTCGATCTCTCTGATAGCGGAATTTGGCTCGTCGTCTACGTTGAGCCGTCTGGAGAAGTGGGTTTTGCATATTTTCAGCACTGACTATGACTGGCTTTCCTAGTTCATCTCCCACAAGTCTCTATTCAGGTCTTGTTGCCTTCACATTTTCTTTTCACCTTTTGGTAAGAAAAATATTATTTTTAAATTTTTTGCTCCTTCCTTCGCTTTTGCTCCTAGAACTCAGGAGGCATTTTGCTGCATGTGCTTGTCTGCTCTTTATGAAACCGAGGTTTGGCGAGTATTTTTCAGGTGAACCTCCGCATATAATTCCGCCGCTTCTGATATCACGGATAGTACTAGTCTTCAGCACTTGGTGCAGATTCCATAGGACTCAAGGTTGAGGAATATGCGATCAGCAAGAGTTTTATATTTCATGTTGTGGTCCGGGTTTATATTGGCGGCTTGAAATGTCGCCTTACGACATACACAGATTTTGTATGTTTTGTCGAAAGGCTCGTTGAGCATTTTTTTCTTAACATCGTCCTTTTACCCTGTGAGTTCATATGGGCGCATGGCTGAAGTTCACGTGTTAAACGTCCGATGTGGGTTGTTGTAAGGCGTTCGATAAAATTGGAATCGAAAGCTCAGAATTGTGTTCTGTTCAATATCCGGCAAACCATGTGCACATCCAAACATCGTTGTCATTTTTTTCGATGTCATCCGACGCCCTTGGTTGCTTCGCATCAATGCAATGGGGCCTTTTACGTATTTGGGTACACAAATTAAGATTTGCTCATCTGCGTTAACAAATCTTAACTAACTTAAAAACTTATTTACAATCTTATTAATACTTATATACGGCGTCCATCATAATTCATTGGGCTTATTGTTTTCAGATAAGGATTAAACTACTACTAACTCATAGGGTTTATTGATTCCAGACGTTGATAAAGCGGACACTTGCCTTTTATTATTAGATGAACAATCGTCCTTCTACTGGTGTCTTATTACGCACGCTGGTTTTTATGTGTCTGTCCACAGATTTGTGTGTCTCTAACATAACTCGCAGAACCCTCAACCTGGAAGGTCCAGTAATTTTGACATGGATATGTCTAACCGTTTGCCTTTCTGAAAAATGTGTCCGTCACAAAATGTGTCCCATTTTTTGCTTTCCTTCTACTCTACTACTAGTGATCGTACTCTGTGTACGTATTTGGTGTTGTTCTTGGGTTTGTGTGTTTCACAACGAATCAACTGTGCAAAGGAGTGAGATATTGGAAAACAGTCTGTACATGGACACATGAATCGTCGTCGCTCTGTTTCTCGACGTTTTGTGTGTGTTACAAATATACGTTTCATCCTTTGTGCATATTTGTTTTCTTTGTTTGGTATATAGCATTTGATTTTTGATTTTTTTTTGTCATAAGTATATATGTACATAATTTTTGAACTTGTGTTGTTTTTTTACACCGGGGTAAAACTTTAAACCATCTCTTTTTTTGCACAACCACCCTACTCGTATATTCTATTTATTTTCACTCGTAAAACAATTAAGGTTTTTTCGTCGTATACCTATAAGACATGTCCATGTACCAATGTGTCTGCATGTCGTGTAGATACTTTCAGCAGTTTACTGCTTTTTAATTCATTGCACTACACTAACCATTATAGCCCTATGATGATTATTAGCCTACGTCTATAGATAACTCAAGTAAGTTGCAAGCATTTTTTGGTAGCCGAATATTTCGGAGCCAATAACACTCGTCCGTGATATGACAACTTACATTGACTAAATGACACTTAATTCTCCCAAATGGGACTTAAATTGGATAACCTGTAAGCATACAAAACAACCTATATCGACATGTATTTATCTTTCTTTCCTCCCTAACTTTTTTTCTCCCTCGCGATGTGCAAACATTTTAAGACTACGAGAATTCTCTTGAGCTCGAGTTACTAATGCAATAGCGGTCCTCACATTCTTGAGCACCGCCGCATCAGTCTGGCAACAACATGAACACTTGCAAAGAGTTATGTTCCATTTTGACGGTAGTGAAACCAATACCTTCAACAATTAATTTTAATAAAAACACATTGTAAACAATTGTAAACTTGCTTTGTAATCAAAATTAAAAACTGTAATTTGTACTTGTAAGAACCGATTGACTCAGTCATTGTAATAAAGTCGAATTGCGAAGGTCTACCTAATTAATAAATGATTATTTTTTTTTATTTGAAATGGATTAGGATCCATAACTCGCTCGCCAATTACAAAAAAACAAAAATAACGCATTGTTACTGCACTCAATATTGGTGCTTCCAAAAGCGAGTATGACTTCTGACTCATAATGTCTTTACAGCTTTACACACATTTGCGGCCAAGATGATAATTATATTATTTATTATTCTTCACAAAACTAAAATGTAGTGTTTTCAAGATTAGTCAAGGATTTTAAGAAATACACAAAGTATAATGATGGCAGTTTCCTCATGAATATTTCCTCTTTTTTTTAAGATTAACAAGCACTTCTATAATATCTACAGCGCCGACGTTAGACTATTTATTTATCCGGTTGACGGGACATTCAATCCCTCGTCTTTGAATTTTTCAAAACGAATGAAACTTCTTTTGAGAACTGATTCAATTTCCAAATTAAGTTGTACTCCACATCTACTAGAAACCTTACGTTTTTACTCCAGATTCCAAGAACCAGGTCTTCGATATCTTTTGCGTCAACAACACTTTCATGGAGACCATTTTCGAATTCTTTTAAATTAACTAGCTATCCCGAGAGAAAAGTATGTCCCCTTGACTGTGAAGATAATTTTTTTTTATTGCTGATGGGATCATTTTCAATGTGGATTCAAGAGCACGAATAGATCTCAAGAATATATTTTTCCAATTTAAGAATGCTCTTAAAATTCCTTTTACGGCTCAGATAACTCGGAATTCATATCCACACCCACAAACACTCAAAATTGACCGGAGTTACCTTGCACAGAAGTTCAAGGGCAAACACCTACATAGTCTGCTTTGAAGATAAATTCATTTATCTATATCTTTAACGAAAAGATACTCCACAGAAAGGTCTAAATCCGTACTCATGTTTCACATTGTTTTTCCTATTCTATCTGCACCTCTTTCCACAGTTAAAAGAGTACAATTGCACTCCACTTTGCTTGCCGAAATAAGAGCCTTGCCCAGGGTTTCGAATACTCTGATTTGGTGGGAACCTCTGAAACCTTTTTATCCATCAGAACAAAATGGTTAACAAGGAAACAATTACTTTGTTGCTCTTTTCCGGGCCAATATTAAGCGACTAAATTAATTTCCCAAGGCGAGGGTGGAAGTAAAACATCAAAATAGAAACAGCGCTATGTGCCATCCGGCAGTTGAATAATGGCTTATGTCAAATGGGGTATTTATTTCAATTGTACTCGCATTCCTTTGCGACGTACTATCATGTGACTTGAAGCTTTCAAACAAGTCAAAGCAGATAGAAACATTACGAGGATTTCTGGCCATCTGTAGTTAATGAGATATGTACATCAACTGAATGTGCAGAGATACGAGTAAATGCCAGCCGAAGTTTATGTTATAAACATACCCTCTGGCTAGAATGGTGTTCTAATACTGCCACTGACTTAGCCACTGCTTCCATAATGATGATTTTTAGACGACGTCCTGGTGGAATCGTAAAAGCAAGCGAAGGGGCCATATGGCATAGTTTAGCTTTGGCGTATTTTATAGGACCAATGCGATGGGAGGGAATGGTAATCATAAAATACTAAAATGCCCGCCATTAAAAATAAATCAACTTCATTATGATGAGTTAATTAAGCATCTCATCTTAGAAGGGGATGTTGCTTTTTATATGGAAACAAAATGAAATATTACGATTAGGGGTGCCCTATCCACAAGAGCTCGTTTGACTTTCCAGCTGATAACGAAGACGTTTGTAGATACTACTAAACAAATGCAATTTATTGGCTATCTTCTTGTCTCTGACAAGAGTTCTCCGCCGTTTGGTAGGGTGCGAATGTAGGGTAGCTTATCAATGGTTAAAGAACCATACTTTTGCTATTATTATTAACTACAGTTAAATAGGAAGGAAATTTTGGTTAAGAAAATATGTACATAACTGACTCTCAACCTCAACTCAAGAGGTATGGTCCGTTTCGTTTCTTATCGAATGGCTATAGTATATGAAATTTGTTGTCAGTTTTCCAAAAGTTCTACTGTTGACTACGCCAAAGGGCCTGAATTCAATTCCTAGACGAAACACCGAATAGCACAATTAATAATTTATTTCGGCAGACAATGGCAAATTCTAGAAATGAAAACATCAACATACGAAAAACTCATTTACAAAATTTCATCCAGTTGAGTGCATTTTTATAATCAGAGGAGGAAAGGAGGAGAAAGAATTTCTGAACAAATATTTACACAACATAGCAACGTTAATTTTCAGAGCTTCTGTGAGTTTCTGGTTAGGATATAAGCAAAATTCCCGAAGCATGATAGCAAAATTATATTTTAGGACTTTAAATCCAAAGTTGATAAGAATACACCCCTTTACTCTTTGATTTAACTGTCGGAAGAACAGCTTGCAGCGCATTTTTCTCAACCTCAACAACGAAACCACTGGGATTCGGCCAAAGATATTTATTTCTTATAAGCCACTGATGTAGAATGGGGCGAGAACTGTTTGTAACTCATATAAACCCAGAGCAAAAAGTTAGAAACCAGAAAGTATAATGAATGGGTAGGTCACCATTCTTGCTGATGAGATAACAAATAAAAGCAAGACTCATCGACTTGGCGAAACATTGGGAAAGGAGGGATTTCGATACTTTCCGTTGGAAATGCTTTGTAACTCCATGCGCGGCTTCGCTCTCAAACTTCAACAATATGCGCAAAACTAAGAGTATTCATCTTCTTACATTATTTTCAGAAGATAAACTTTTATTGAGTGCACTAGATTTTATGTTTTTGACAACTCTTTTAAACCTTTGTATGATTAGCCTACAGGATTTTGAATGAATGAGGAGGTGACATTCAATAAGACATGACCTGAATCAATTCTCGCAATTTCTACCACATATATTAAGTAAGAAGGAGACTTGAAATACAAAGAATCTACATTTTAGTGGTGCCACTACGCCAAGCAAAGAATATCACATGAGGCTGTTGAATGGCCACCATTTGATGTAGATGATAAAAGCAAACATCCAAATTTACCCTATTCGAAGAGAAAACTTTGAGAATGGATGAATGATGAGGAAGAACTTACGAGTATATGGAATGTAAATGCATCAGTCTCCATAGGTTTTAACGAAAACTTAGTAATTCCTAGAATGCTCAACGGGCTGTTTATTGAACTTTTTTACGAAAATGTGCATAGAGACGAGCTATTCAAAGGCATATCATAGCATGTCACAAGAGTAAGCATGGGGATAACTTATTGTTATAACAAGGTTGGTAGCAGCATTACTAATATTAAATCCTATGATTTCGGATGTCGATTTTATTTTAAGAAATTCAAGAAAAAGTGAAAGCCTTACCACGCTAGTGCAACAACAGCCCTAATATTTAAATCTATTCTAGGTCTTGGGGACGATTCAATACAGATACAGCTAGTCTTTGGATTTTCAAGTGACCTTCGATGGTCTGGAGACTAGAGACAGTTAGGTATGATCAAGCTGACTGCAAATAAAAACAAACTATTTCATGCTCTGATACACTCTAGACTTAGCAAAAGTTGGAAAACCCTTTTAACACTCAACTTGTAGACATGCCTCATGCTGTCGTCGTAGAAAGAAAACAGTCAATTCTACGAAGATGAAGTTAAGCAGTAACAAATTGAAGCTAAAATAGATCTTATGGTCGGACAGGGTCACGTGCGGGTCAAAATGAAGACTATAGTGAAGAAAATCGGGAAACATTCAGATTCGATTTTCTTCAGTAATGGTGAGTTGTTGTTTTTTTTTTTAATAATTTTATTTTGTAATGCTTTTTGACATAAATGCAGAGCTTGTCGTTGTATCTCAATTCACTATTACATCGAACTGGGGTGTTTCAAGAATCAGGGTAGTTGAAAGTCTGGATTTAACATTATTTAACAGTATTTGGCTATGTACAAAGCTTAATCCAACCAAACGTAAGTGTATCCGTAGGAGCCTCGATGGTAAGAAATCAACAGTGGATACCATTTGAGCTCATCAGCTGGTATTGCATTGTACGTAGGAAATCGTCTGAAAATTATGTTTGAAAAGTAGTTGAAGGTCAAGTCCTAACCAATGGAAAACACCAGCAAGTTCTCGGCCTTGATGATTATTTCATCTAAAGTGTGTAGAAAGTCCTGTAGAGTGACATTTATATCCGCAAACTAAGCCAGCCATACAAGGCAGGCCTACTATGGAAAAATAAGTAGAATTAGATGCACTGCATAATGAAACGGCCAGTTAAAGAAAAAAAAATACCTCCCTCTACACCACTATTAATTTTATGATATTGTAGACAGTTGTAGGTTTTTCTTTTTTCTTTTTTGTAAGAAAAATTTTCTAAGGACAGAGCTTAAAGATATTATTAGAAATTCCGTAAAACTTTGTTGTGGAATCCAAATAGTGAAGTCACAAGTAACAATCCTTGGTATAATTACTAGTTTTAAAGTTGGTTCTACGCTAATTGAGGAAAGAAATGACTGGCTGCCAATGGTTATCTTGTAAGATTACATTTATTGATAATTATTGGTATAGCTTGACTTAATTCTACTTGTTTCTTACGTTGACATTTGTTTACTTACTGACTTTGGCGGCGCTATAGTCCGGAGTGAACCTGTTCCTCAACCAATAAGCCTCTACAATTAGCGCGGTCTTTGGGTAACTGCCTGTGGGTCACCGTGGCTCAAGTGGTAGTGTATTGGCTCCCAAATCGGAAGGTTCGGTGTTCGAATCCCAGCCTCGCCCGAAAGACAGTCTTTTTTTCAGGCAACTTAATTCACGTAAGACGAATGGTTGACTATAATACAACAACAAATTCAATTACACAAATAATTTAGTCTCCCCATGAAATGTAGGATGCCACCCATGGAGCGAAATAACCACTGAGTCCAAAAATCTTTCTTCCTCTCTCAGTCCCATTTTCCTAAAAACTTGACACGTGCTCAGGCATTTTAAGTGTAATAATACCCACTTGAGTGTTAAGTTCTTGAAAAAAAAAAACAAACAAACTAACTGCCTCCAGTTGCGCACTCCAAGTTGATTGAGGCCTAGATCTTCTGCGTTGTCCCTCCGGATTAGAGTCGAAGATTCTGCGGGCTAGAGGGTAGGTGTTCATTCGCTCTACATATCCCAACCATCTCAAATGCCCAGTGTGCAGGTTTTTGACCAGGTGAATGTAGCTATACAGCTATACAGCTATACATCGTTGAATCGTCTCCTCCAGAACCCGTCAACACATACGGGACCAAATACCTACCAAATACATCCGCTTTAGAAAGGGTTCATGCCTCGGTATCATAAAGCAGGCCTGCTTTTACAAGGGTCTTCCTTGGTTGTTCGGGAGGTTTGGCTTCTCAGCCCAAAGAAACAGCGATTGGCAAGCGTTATTCTTCGTTTGTTTTCTGAAGAGATATCGTTTTCAGATGTGATAGCAGAGCTGAGGTAGACAAAGTCCCTTACTACCTCAAAGTTATAGCTGTCGATTGTGACATTCTGGCCGATTCGTCGATGTTGGGTGTCCCTTCTTGTTGACAGCATATACTTTGTTTTGTCCTCGTTTACCGGTAGACGCATGTTTGCCGCTTCTGTTCCTATACTCACAAATGCAGCAGTGACAGCTCGCTGTGTTCTACCAATAATATCAATATAGTCGGCGTATGCAAGCAATTGAATAGACTTTTGAAAGATCGTACCTCGTGTGTTGGCTTGTGAGTATTGCACAATTCTTTCAAGTTTGATGTTAAAGAAGTCACTCGATAGCTCGTCGCCTTGCCTTTTTTGACACCAAAGGTCTCGGTTAGATCGTCACCGACCTTGATGCAGCAGCGAACTTTCTCCATCGTCATCCTGCACAAGTGGACGCGTTTGGCAGGAATACAAAAATTAGACATGGCTCTGTCTATAGTTCTCCCTTTAGATTCTGACTTTAAAATCGATAAAAAGGTGGTGATATCGATGTGAACTTCTTGGGTTTTCTCCAGGATCCGTCGTAGTGTGAATATTTGGTCAATTGTGGACTTACCTGGCCTAAAACTGCACTAATAGGGTCCAATCAGATCGTTGGCAAGTGGTTTCAGGCGCTCGCATAATACGGTAGACAAGATCTTATATGCGATGTTTGGGGGCTGATACATCTATAGTTGGCGCAGTTTATAGGGTCTCCTTCTTGTAAACCGGGCAAACGATGCTGAGGTTCCATTCATCAGGCATACGTTCATCCAACCAAATCCTGCAAATAAGTTGGTGTATGCTTTCTACCAAGTCAGCCTTGTGCGACTTCAATTTAGATATTGCTATCCGCACTTCATTTTGGTCGGTTGGACGGAATTCTTGACCTGCATCGTCAATGTTGAATGGTTCGCTTTGCCTGACGGCGGAATTTGTTTCGTCTTCGCCATTTAGCAGTCTGCAGAAATGTTTTTTTCATATCCTCAGCTCTACTATAAGGTTTCCGTTCGGGTTTTATTACACTGACACATTCTTTTCATCTTTTGGTAAAATTTCAGAACATTATTCCTGGAATAGCATATCTCTACTCGTATTTCTTCGATCGCGTGCTTCTCATGCTCTTTATTTTTTCTCCGGAGAAGCCGATGTTTTTCCCTCCTCTTTTGCTCGTAGAGCTCACGAGCCCCTCCCGTCCTTTTTGCAGCGCCGCTTTGTAGGCATGTTGTTTTGCTGCATGTGCTTGCCGACACTCTTCATCAAACCAGG
The DNA here is from genome assembly GCA_949129095.1 of Volucella bombylans. Taxonomy (NCBI): domain Eukaryota; kingdom Metazoa; phylum Arthropoda; class Insecta; order Diptera; family Syrphidae; genus Volucella; species Volucella bombylans. The sequence continues at coordinate 49,161,641 of OX422144.1, read as the reverse complement.
GTTTTCATGGTGATTGGCGAGTGAAACCCAGCACATCAGTTGCGGCATTTCTGATGGCTTCTCGGCATCTAAGCCACTGGTTTTCAGCACTTTATGCTGGCTGCAAACGACTTCTCGGGGGGTTGAGGGATACGCCATCGGCAAAGGTTCTGGCGGCTTGCTGCGATTGTAACCGTCCAACTTTAAATCTCATCATAGTGTTTCCCCGTTGTTGTGGTGTCTGAGATATCCGTAGACTTACCTTGGCTGCAACTACAATAGGTAGTGGTCCGAGTCTATGTTCGGACATTTAAAATACTTGAGGAGTGTCTTACGTAAATCGCAACATGATCAATCTGGTTGAGAGTTTGCTGATCTGGTGTCTACCATGTTCCCTTGTGAATATTGAGATGAGGAAACCGTGTGATTGCTATAGTAACGTTACGTCCCGCAGCGAAGTCGATTCGCCAAAGTCCGTTTCCAGACGTGGTGTCGTGTAGGCTATGTCTTCCGATTGTGCTACCAAAGATGTCCTCCTTTCCAATTTTGGCATAAAAGTCCTGACCTGACCTGACATTACTCGTAGGTTTTGTTTTTCTCAACAAAAATAAAATTATTATTCTTACTAACTACTAATGCTGATGTTGAGGATTGCTTTTTATTGTCCTATGATCAGCGTCAGCATATTTTGCATTCGTCGAAGTGATATGTGATTGGGTCTTTCATGTTTACCGGTTATTGTTATATGATCTGCGTTAGCACATTTGCAATTTGTTTGTCGGGTCCAATGTGAATTTTGGGTCATTCACTTTCCCGTACATACACTTGTACATTCCGCTCACCAAGAATTTGGTTCTTCAAGAAGTTTGCTTGTCGCTCTTGATCTCCTCATTAATGTTGGGCTCATGCCCAACTGGATCAAATTCTGTCGTTTCTGAAAATGTTTCCAGATTGACAGTATTATTATTAACACCTCGACGAAGAACGCAACTGAGGCTTTTGTAGATATAGAGTGCCGGTGTATCGGCTTCCACAAGGTGTTGTCAAATTCTTCTTCGATGTTTGACGCTTTGTCGACCACAGCCGTCAGTTGCTGAATCTGTTTCTTGAAGCAGTCGGGACTGCCTGAGTTTGGGAATTTTAAATTATGTTGTTGCGATCAATGTTGAGTTGGTTGGGCTTTTTGACCTCTTACTGTATGTCTGGAACGTGCTTGCAGCGTCTTGATACCCTGCTTCAGTACCCAATTACTGAAGCAATTGTTTTCACTAAACCTATGGTAAATCTTTGAGATGAGGCAGTTCGGTTCAATGTTGTTCGACGGGATGTTATACAATACTTGCATTGGTAAAATGTATTCTAAACTGAGTAGGTCAACACTGTTTTTTAACCTTTTTCTTCTGTGATTTTGAAATATGTATGTTTGCGAATCCTAGTACTGTTGTTGCCTTGATTAATTCAAATTGCCCTGTTTCAAAGATTGGCAACCTTTCTATGAAATCCACAAATGCGGTTGAAGTTCACGACTATATAACCGCTTTGGCTGGTTGATGCCGACTAGGGCCAGGGCCATAAACTTTCTCTTTTTCTTCATCTTGACCTTGTTCGAAACAACGGAACCCTTTCCCATCGCAGCTGAAGGAATTCAATTTCAGCACTTTTGGCCAAGGTTAGCGCCTGCCAAGGTATCGATTCGGGCGTTCAGAATTTCTTCTGCTGCCTCGGTTGAAAATATGCTGCACCTTCGTCATTTGTATACTTGTAAATTGACTAATATTTGGACATCTATATTTTCAAATCTATCCGCAACTACAAGGCACCCAAGAAAAGGAAGAGGGAAAATCATTCATGGGGGAATCATGTGATATCACATTACACAATCTGTGAATTCTAAATTTCTTACACCTGATAACAAAAGAGAGTACACACAGAATCCATTACATAACTGTCAATATTGATTCTTGTTCAAATTTTCGATATTGCCTAATACTTCGGCTCATCTTGGTTGTAGGCCTCTATCAGAGAGTACATCTAATTGGAGTACATTATATCAAGAGCTTAACGAGAGAGGGTAAAAGACGTGCATACGTCCTTGAGCTAAACATCCATTAAAGATTCTCCGTTTCTTTCCGTGACAGGAGAAAATATTATTTTATATGAATGCCTCGATCAGAATGAAGAGAAGGGAAAACTCGAAAAATCCACTTGATATGCAAATCAGAAATACTTACGCTTAAAGTAAGCATCCACATACGTAGCTCCTTTGGAATAATCCAACTGACAAAGGTATACCTTGAGAGATAAATGTATTACTTCCGTTTCAGTAATCCCCATTATCTCCTCCTCTTTCTCCATCTTTCGTTTACCCATTTTCTCAATTTTTCAGCAATCGTAATCCAACTACAAAAGACGACACAACCAACAAGTAAATTGTTCTTCAAAGTAAGACTTTTTGTTGTATACGAATACATACATAAATGGATAAAAACAACTACAAAAAAGGCACACAAAAATCTGAGGGGAAAAAGTTATCCGTATCCTGTTTTAAAACAAAGCACTAACCTGTAATCTCTGTTTTTTTTTGCCAGCATACTCATGAGCAAAACAGAAAGGAAATTATTTTTTACAAAACGCACAAATCCATTAGCCACAACATTCAGGTTAATAGCTAAGGAGGATGAAGAACAACAAAACGGCATATGAACAGCAAAAGGACCTTCGAGCTAAGAGGGAAAAGTTTACCACAAGATGATGGCTTTCTTAAGGCAATGTGCGATGTTGTTTTTTTATTTTTTTTTGAAAGATAATTATTTCCCTTTTGCATTTTAGATAAAATTATTTTCAGATTCAGACATACGGTTGCGGATGTGAACGCATTTTGCTGATGTTGCTATTTCTGTGGATGCGTTTATTTCTGTAGTACGTTCCCACATTCGAAGTATAATAATAATGTTCGTCAAAGTGTCTTAAGTGGAAGAAATTTATACAAAGAAAAGCAGAGTGTAAAGGACAATATTTTGTACTCTGGGTTTCATTTGGTTATGTGATATAGAGAGTAGACATTTTTATCTTACTTAAAGAGGAATGTCGAGCGCATACGAGTATGTATTAGACCCAACTACTCTGACTCACTTAAGTGAGTGAGTTTCTGGAAGGGATCCTCGGTGCAACAATACAACAGCTATCTGACAACTAAATAATTGTACGTCTGTCCTTCATATAGACAATAGAGTTGGTTGAATAGTTATTAATTGCACAAGGATAGTTGCCCCCAGTGTTTGAAGTCATACGCGTTTTCAAAGGCCTTTGTTTATCTACCCCTACTCTTACCTTTTTTTAGTTAAACGTTAGGCGCAAGTTCATCAACTTGAATTGTGTTCCATACCCCTGTGGAATTTTGTTGATAAAAAAATACGTAATCGTACATAATTTATGCCAGGAAAGGAAGGTAGTTGGTTCTACTCGGACAGAGGATGCAACAAAAATAAAAGTTTCGATGTCACACAAACACGTTGTCGTTCTGAAAATTCCTGAACTGAAAATATGAACAACTTTCGGATTCTTGTAGAACAAAGCGTCTACAGTAGTATATTTGTACTTCCGTCACTGCACCTTCTCTTTATTTATTACGAGAAAACCTTTTACAAAGTGAATCAGGAATACATGTGAAAAATGTTATTCTTTCATAGCGAAGCGAACTCATGAAATGAATTCCGCTTATTTAGGCGGGCAGAAAAGCGAAACAACTTAACGAGGCGTAAAGCAGAGCAATTGAAGAGGAATCAAATGAATTCGGGAGACCTGCATGCTTTACAGCAAATAGAGAAAGCAAAGATTGTTGATACTTTTGCCTCAGAAGCAGTCGGAAGAATAGGACAGTTACCTAGCTAAAGACACTGTTGCTAGGCTGTGCGAGAACATCCAATGGTAAAAGAGACTAAATGGATCCATATTATAATTTTTTATCTTCCGCACAGCTTTAAGCCTTAAGCCGGGCCATTTTCTTGCAAAAAAATCTGAAAATAATTGCATCTAATATAATGTTTGATTTATTCGAGTTTCTTATAAAAAAAACTTACGTAAAAACTTCCTGTGAGTTATATTCTCCGAAGTTCCGATAACATCACAATACCTACAGGAGCCCGAGCTAGAAGACATTGTCCAAACATTTCGTGTGTCATGCTAACTTCCTTTTACTGAGTTTAAGATCTTCCCTAATTTTCCTACTGCTATATTTCAGCGATGAGGACCTTCTTACTGTGGCCTGCCCCGTTTAAATTTCTATCTATGTTATTTAAATTGCTGCCTATCTGAACTATTCTCCACTGTAATTGGCCAGCGCATTGCGAAGTTCTCTATGCTATTCGATAGCTGTAAACCAGTTATGAACGGCCTGACTCTCTATGTAGATAACAATATCTAATATTAATCCCATCAGATTGGGATTTTCCAAAAGTCTGTTCATGATACAGATAGAAAGTGGTAGATATACAAAAACCAGACATATCCCTGCATAGATAAGGCTTCTCTCTTTAGATACTGCCAGTCTTTATCCTCATTATAAAATCCTATCAGTGTATAGTGTTCAAAAAAAGTATGTGATCGTCTAAATCCACTTCTAAACACACAATAATAGTTTTGAGCATGTTTGGAGTTCCACGTGAGTACGCACTATCTTTTTATCCTTTTCATAATCGCATATAAGTATTTTCTAAAGACGCTATATTCAAAGTAGTACAGTGGTTTATCTCAAAACTCGTTTAGATATTCGACCTTTAGAGCGATATTCCACATCATGCATCTGTTTTAACATCTTGCTTAATCATATTGCAAGGAACTTAAATGCTCTTAGAAATGGAGGCGGCCTAGATTAGTTACTTTCTAAATGAAGACGAAGTGTGTGTTGTTATTGAAAAGATCGGGACAACATTGGGGTGCTACACTTTCGACATATTAAAGAATTTACCTCACGTAGTCTTCATAGTTAGCACTAAACCTGACACTCTTATGAATTGGTACTTCTATGGGCTGAGAAGTAAACCATAATTAAAAACCCCTCAGAAGGCAAATACCTTTACAAGTTCAAGAATCAGATGATTGAAATTGATTTTCAGCAATTTAGAGGACCTTACTTTTTACGTTTGATGCTGTTGACCTTGTTTATCTACCAACATTTCGAAGTCTCCTTATGAATGAGTTCAAAATGTCGTTTCTCTTAAGATACTAGTGATGGTCTAAGTATTCGTAAAATACCATAGTGCATCGAAAGCTAAAAAACACCATTTTCAGATCGAAAATTAAATATAAAAATAGACATCTTGAGCGTAAGGCTTAGTTACAACTTGTTCAAAAGGACGACGAGACTTTTCTTCGAAAATTCAAACTGACCTTATCGTTCAATTTCAACATCAATCCAATTATCTCCAGACGAAAAACATTACAAGTATAAACAAAACAAAATGAAAAAACAACGAGAAAATTTTTTTTTATCCTTTCTACAAATTATCCTTGAAGCATTCGCTTATCACACCGTCTAATAAAAATGTGCGCAAACATTTGATTACAAGGACTCACGAATTTCGCTTTGTGTACTACGGATGAAAATATTGGCAAGGATGGCGAGGAACTCTGAGTAATAAATATCAAATTCCAATATTAAATACCACGTTATCCCTCATGATGGTCTCGCTTTTAATCGAAATAAACCTTAACCAACTGGTTGGCCCCGAAAAGAGGCGAATTCTTGTCGAGTATCTTGCACGCATTTGCTGCTCAAGATAATTTTCATAATTTTTAGTCGCGGCATTTCTGAAGACTGTACGAGTAGGTGTAACGTTGAACGATAAAATCTTAACTTCCACTGAATGTCTTCACGCAGTTGGCGGTGGTGCTGCGGTGCTATGGTGCTATGGTACTAAAGTGGAATGGTAGAATGTTAGGGTAGTAGGGTAGTAGGCTGTTGATTTTTATGAAGCATTTGACACATGCCCCCTTCAAAATTGCCTTTACTCGTTTTACGATTTATTTTTATTTTATTTCTGTTTCTCCTGCTCCTTCTTTCCGAGGGAAGAAAGTTCTAGTCCTTTTTTTCTTTCCTTACAATGATGAAATTCCATGAGTGAGGTTATTAAATTCCATTCAAATTCTAATAATGTAGCGGAAAACACCTTCTCTGAGACAGAGAAACGAGAAGGCTCATACATTTCCATGAATGCGACTACGAAAGGTGGTAGGTCAGGAGAAGATCACTGATAAGACAGAACACGTGCAACGATGCCTAATCTTAGTGGGGATAAGCAGTCGCATTTTTTTTGTATTGGTGGCTGTTGTTAGATATTTTTATTAGGCTACTGCAGAAACCTTGTCGAAGTAAGAAGGAAAGTTTGGTCCAGAAAGATGTGGTTTAATTCATACGGATTTTTGCAGTGACTCATTGCCGCGAAAAATCTAAAGTAAAAGAAGTTAGTCCGCGATGTTTGTAATCTGGCATAAGTTATCATCTACTTCATTAATTTTTGGTATCCTCCATCAAGAGATTGGGGGAGGAAACAATGAAAATGTGAATAGGATGAATATGATGAATCATGCACACCTTCCAGTGTTGGATGTTAACTTATGTATTATGTATAAACTCTTAAAATAAAGCTACAGATTGTGGTTATATTTCATATATTTTCAGATTTTCGCATGCACTGAGCATGTTAATACATAAATGTGTTATCAGTTGATGAAGCTATATACTACGCCGTCGAATTTGGTAGATTCCCTACAATATAAAGTATTCACACCCTGGAACCACTTATGGTCGTCTGAAGCGGTTTCGAACTAATTTGTACATTTTGAACGAAATATGGGTTATGGTGATCAGATCTGGATGAAAACCATTTTTTCGGAAAACTCTTGCAATTGCTAAACGCAATTTATGTGTGTAAGAAATGTCTTTAACTAAAGACGCTACTGGATCAATACCTTATTTAATTGAATGTCAATATAGTTTCTAGAGGTCGTTTTTCATCCGGAGTCTGCATAAAGGTTTTGCCGAAAAATACTTGCGGCGGACGTGTTCAACCAGAAATAATACAAGTCCATATATGGATTTTCAGTAGTACTACTTTACAGTTATTTAAATCCACGGATATCGAATTTCCATACTTGACATTCGAGTATGTGAAACATGAATTTCTTTAATTTTCCTCTACGCAGTTGTTAAGGTATTCTCAACGAATATTTTCATGTTTCTTGCTAATAGTTAAATAATGTGGAAGCATAATAAATTTTTCAAGTAATCAAGTTTAGAGTTGCCTAACTGTGCCTAACGTCTAGAGGAACTTTCCTTTTACTACCTTAAAATAAGTAAGTTCTTTTAAAAATTTAAAAATTCAGTTTTAGTTTATTAACCACCGAAATGCAAAATAGAATTACATCTAATATTACATATTTGTTCCACGAATATGAACTAGAATACTGAGCCGCTTTTAGGATTAGGAAAAAATTGCGGAGCAGCAGGCTGCTCTATTATATATTAATTCATTATGCGGCCAAGAGTTTATTAATGTGTTTTACAATGAGCGTTAAAATTAATTTTCTTTAGGCCCGCCTTTATCCAATTACTAATAATGATGAAAATATGAGAGGTTCCGAGCTCGTCCATAGGGCCATCCAAATAAAATTTCTAGGAAATCTGTCCAACGCTTCTGAAGCTTCACGATGTCCTATTTTTCCCGAAACTGCATCTTCAGCAGCAACATTTTTTAATTCCAGAACTTTATCGTATATATTCATAATTAGGGCTAGGATTTTCATGCGCTTAAAAACGCATGGAATGAAATGGGAAATATGTACTTTAAATATGCATTTGAGACATGGCGAAGTCACCTATAACGACGTGCTTTATAATGACCAGTCGTTTTTAACAACCAATTTTTCCTCACGTGTTTGGTTATTGCACAAGCAATCTTTCTATTTTTGAAAAGTCGGATAAAACTACCGTTGGCTAAGCGACCAGTTAAACTGTACGACTCTAGGTTAAATTTGCATTTTTATAATGAAATAAGTTTTTAAAAAATGCAGTCTTTTAATTTTAAGAACTAAAAAAAACAATGCTAATTATAAATAAAAAGATTAAAAAAAATTAAGATCTTCATTTGAAAAATTAAATAACAGAAGTAGCATTATTTTAACATTTAATTTAGTTTTTCAAAATTCTCATTTGTTTTATTAACATAAAAATTTAAATATTTTTAAAGGTGAAACTTTGGCGATTCGGTCTTTAAAAGGTTTTGTACATCGAGAAGGATCACTCGACGTCAACTGACGTAATAGATGCATTTTTAAGAACGCATACTTCTTCAGTGGTTGGGTTTTCTATATAATTTTCGTCGACGCAACTCAATGTAAACGCTTTACATATATTTTCCAGTTTTAAGAAACCTTCATTTTTCATAACAACATTGTCAAGCTTTTTCTTCATAGTCGCGCGAAGAGATCCTTCAACTGCAGTAATTTTCGAAACCGGGGCTTCAATTAAATCAATTTTAATTTTTAATCTGCCTCTTCCCTCAAGTTTTGCTATTGTGCCACAGAAGAAACTGTAATTGAAGCTTATGAATATAAGTTGGCTTTTAAGAAAAGGTTGAAGCAATATTTATTTTCCAATTTTTATTGCAACCGCACCAGAGGAATCAAAATCTTTAACCACATCTTCAAAGGCCACATAGTGTTTCGCGTAGTAAACAACTGCTTCCAACCAAGTGCCCCATCTAGTAGCAATAGCCTGGGGTGGAAGAGGAATTAAGGGATACTTTTCTTTAAAATGTTCAACGCAAGACGGTGTCCACTATGATATGAAATATGCATTTATGATTAAAAATAATATGCACTAATGATTGGATGCCAATTTAAAGGAATATTCATTATTCAATCAAATCGGAAAGATAACTTGTTCTTCTGCTTGTAATGTATCACAAAACAAAAATGCAAATGCATCGAAATCCTAAATCATAAAATAAGCTTCACTGATCCGAATTTGTTGAATTTTCTCGTGTCGCATTTGCCTCTCTCTCACTCCAACGGTTATAAACATCCGAAAGCCTCTAATCGTTTTATTGAATAAAGTCGCGAGTCATTCCGACTATTACAGAGACAAAGCTACATGCTCCCAGTTTATTCTTTTTACTTTTGCTTACTAACTTCAGCTAGTATAAAATATTTCCTTTTATGTTCGTGTGCGACAGCCAATGGAGTGACACTGGTCGACAGTGTTAAAGTTCTTTTTCCATTTATTGCAAATTTGAGCCGGTATACTCATTTTCAATATATTTTTTACCGATTATGTCTTTTGCGAGTTGCTTTCTCGCTGTGCCGCAATCTTTAAATGCTAGCTTGTTTGATCATGCTACCACGTTGTACTTGTTTTACTACCTGTTGCCTGCTTACTAGTTTTGAGTTTACCTTATCTATTTTACGATCGCCAGTAGCATTCCGCCCTTCAAACTTTTAACCGTAATAACCGTCTCGCTATAAATGCTCATCAGTACACACATAAGCCCACTTTCGGACGTACACTGAAATATCGTGATTCGTTCCTAAACCGTACAGGTCGCTTATGGAATACCCTGCCGAGCTCTCTATTCCCTAGTCGTTATAACTTGCAAACTTTTAAGACCAATGTACGTCGTACCTCTTTTTTCTTCGTCACTAAATTTCCTTCGCCAGCACTGTGTGGAAACATTTCTAGGGTATAATAACTCCTTGCGCTCGCGTTAATCGGCGCTAATTTTTGAAATGCTTACCATCTTGTCTATGAGTTCTATTCTGTTGATTTACGTAACTATACATTTCGTTTGCAAGTTCGCAATAGCGGGCACTGTTTCATACATTTCTTCACTTGGTTTCTGTCGGAAACAGTTGATCTCTAATATGAATATTTCTATCCGCCCCAAGATCACTAAGTGAAGTCTTTTTACTGCGTCTTTGGTTTATTTGCTCTGCATCATTACAGACGGTATTCCAGGCCTTGGTGTGAGCGGTCTCTTTTTTATACGGCTACAAAAATGTTTTTTTTTTTAAAGAACTTAACACTAAAGTGGGTATGGCTACACTTATGATGCCAAGGCATGTGCTAAGTTTTTCGGAAATTGGGATAGAAAGAGAAAGAAAGATGTTTGAGCTCAATGGTTATTTCGCTCCATGGGTGGCATCCAACATTTAATGGTGAGACTAAATTATTAGTGTAATTGGACTTGTTATTGTATTCTAGACAACCATTCATCTCACGAGATTTTATTAGATTGAAAAAAAGTCTCTCGGTCACGGCTGGTATAGAACCCCGAACAGTCCGATTGGGAAGCCAATACACTACCACATGATCCACAACTACAACTACAGTCCTAATATACACAAATTATAAAATATTATTTAGCAACCAATAGTCCCAAAGTATAACTACGTAACCGGGTCTTCTTTCATTAGGTATGGTTCAATTAGATAGAGTTCTCAATATCAAAAGTTTTCGAAAGAAGAAAAAGATTTATTATAAATACAATAGATCAAGTTTCATTCTCTTAGTACGAATAACAAAGTTTTTTTCACGGTTTACGGAGAAATAATCTTTAATGCACAATCTTCTTACTTCAGTCAGTCTAAACTGCAACACTCCAGCGAAGTCTCCAGATGGCTCGTAAAGAAAGCCAAAATTTATTAAGAGGGTCCTACAATTATACTGCCTAATTGAGATGGTGTGGACGATTTTTTTCTAATTAATTTTTATGTTGATGTCTGTGCATTCCACTTATCCTCTCTGACTTGTACGAGCACCCCAAGAAATTTATCAGCGCCATTATAGCCTAGTGCCGACGATAGCATTTTCCACTTCCTTTTGATGTAGAAGCTTTATGAAAGTGCTTATTAAGAAAATCTTCCCTGAAAACCCTGACAGTTACTGCAACAAATGCAAACAAACAAAAATATCTTTACTAAGTTTCGTAGGTGGGTTGTCGCTATACTTTAGTAGTTGCTATATAAATTACTAACGCCCCAAGGAGGATAAAATGTTTTCCTACCTTGAGTTCGTTGCCTCCATTGTTGTTTAATCATGCCATTTACAAAATTAAAAATCATATCAATAAACATAAATTCTTTAATCTCATATGAAAAAAGACTAGCACTATTAAGAACCTTAAAAAATAAAAAACCTCAGATAAGTTTTCTTTCTGAAACCAGACTATTCGGGAGATATAATGCCTCATTTAGGGAATATAATATAATAAAAAATAACACCGGCAGAGGGACAGCGATTTTACTTGGCGAAAAGTACTCGTACAAGCCTAATGAAGTTTCTTTCCAAAGCGATGTCTTTTCTGTGTGTATATCTTCCATTCTTTTACGAAGCTATTCAGGTTCAAACTTCCGCCTATTGATTGGAAGCATTTACATTCCGTCCAATGCTGGACAGCGATTAATTAGTTAGCTTGATAGAGTTTATGCTGTCATTAATAACTTTGACGCCGTTATAAATGGAGTTGATTTTAATGCCCACCATCCAGCATGGGGAGACTGCGTCCATAATAACAACGGAAACCTATTTAGCAATTGGTTCTACAATGGCCCGTATTTAAATCTTGATTAAATACCAGCTAGCACCCCAAAATTTCCTAGATCCTCCTATTTATTTGGACTTTTTCCTTATTTCTCCATCAATTAACCCCACATACAGTTCGAACAATCCATCAAATATTTTAACCTGTAAGATCTTTTGAGCACTTTCCGATCACTTTGGAATTCTTATAGAAGTAATTGTTGAAGATGTTTTCCCTATCTTGATCCCACCTGCTACATATAGAAGTTCTAAAAATACGAACTGGGAAGCCTTTAGTCTTCATAACTCTTTACCCTCAATTAGTGTACCAACAATATTACCGACCATAAGTATCACTGTATCACTTTCGGATTTGACTAAGAAACTAAGGAGAATTCGGCTCAAACAACTTAAAAGAATGTATCACCGTCACCTTAATAGAGTTTGTCCTGAATACCTCTAAATGTATTCTAGAATACAGTGCTTAAGTAAAATTATTAAAGAAAATGTTAACTTAGATCTCAATAATTCCTTTAATTAAGACTGGGAATAAATTTCCAGAATAGAGCGGAAAATAATAGTGATCACTCTGTAACTTAAAAGTTAGTATGGAGAGACACTGCGATTTAATTACCAAATAAATATAAGTTTCATGTGGGGGTTCGGTTTTTACAAAATTAATATTCTTGGACTTCATAAAAAAGGAAAACAAAATCATATAAAAGTTGAAAGAAAAAACGGAAAGTGCAATTACTATTTGGAAATTATTTTAACAGTTGGAAACGGATTACAAAAAATTAATTAATGAACTGACGTTAAACTAAAACATTGACTTGTGCTGATGATTAGGATAGCAGATCAGTTTTAAGTAACGATTCCAGGACTTCATAATTCATAGCGAATAACCAGTCTTTAAACTTTTTTAAAATTGAATTAAAATGTTAAGCTGTTCGAACAGAAAATGGTAACTTATTGAACATTAAAGGGACTGTAACCGAGTAGAAGTGAGAAAAATGGGTTTTGTACCATTTATACGAAGACTATAAAAATAGGTACTTCTATTAGGAATACGTAAATTCTTTCAAAACTTTGAAATAGAATATGCAGGTCTTTAAATGAGGACCAACTCTGAGTAAGTCGATTTTTGTTACAGATAATCCTAATTAAATGTTTCTGAGCTATTAACAATGGACTGAAGGAGTTATTATAAGAACCACCCCAAGTTGAGATACCATACTGCAACTTAGAGTGAGCCAGGCCGTAATAGATTGACGTTCATACTTTTTTTGAACAATACTGTTTGATGAGATACATTTTGCGCATTATAAGGAACATATGCGATTTCAGAGTTTGAATATGATCTTTCCAATTAAATTTACGGTCAATTAATACTGCAAGGTATTTATAGTGATTCACTGATTCAATGTTAAAAGAATTATTAGGACAAGGTGAACTACTTATATAATTATTTTTTCCACAACTATGAACAGAATTTATAACTATCATAAGCATGAAAGCATAAATTAAAATCATTTAAAACATTATTTGATATTTTGAAAGACATAAGTTTTGTCTTCTCGCTAATAATCAGTTTATGTTCCGCAAGCCAAAGTCTCAATATATCTAGATCTTACGAAATCTTTGCAATATTTTCGTATCTTGTATCAATTTGGTATGTAAAGGCTATGTCGTCTGCAAATGCAGTTGATACTCCATTTAGATTTAATGCGAAGAGAGAGTTAATGTATATTAAAAAGAGCACAGGACCTGAACCCTGTTGTACATAATTCACTAAGCTAAGTCACTAAAGCTCCCGTTTACATTTACTTTTTGATTCCTACCTTTTAGATAAGAAGTAAACCATTTGTGGATTATTCCTTTAAAACCATGGTCAACCATGTCAAACGCTTTTGCCATATCGACAAAAAGAGCCATAGTGGATTTGCTGCAGTTAATGCCTTCATACAATTGGCTACGCACTCTGAGGATAGCATCCTCAGTTGACATTCCTCTTCTATAACCAAACTGATTACTACTAAAAAAATTGGTTCTGTCTAAAAAAGACAATATGCGTGATTTCATAAGTTTTTCGAAAATCTTAGAAAACGTTGGAAGTAGGGAAATAGGTCTGCAGTTCGACATATTACTTTTATTCCCTTTTTTGAAAAGTGGTGTAACGTCAACACCTTTTAGGTGCTGAGGGAAACAACTATTTTGAACACTAACGTTACAAAATTAGGGGGTGTAGTGGTATTAGCAATCGCTTGATGACAAGTTTTTCATTTGTGTAATTGGAACACAGTCAGAAAAATCTGCGTGTGAAGGCATAACACTGACATGTAGATTTGGCTGTTGTAAAGTTTCAAGCACAAAACAAGCATGAAAATTGATAACCTTCGAATCATTCCGAGTGAAGAAAAAAAAACTCTCCGTCCTATTCGGATTACCTCCCACCCCAAGAGAGTTAATATCGAAACCAAATATACCTGAGTTTTAAACCACTACATTACTACAATGTTTTATATTCTCCTCCTTCCATCTTTCCGCCCTCGCCAAGGCAACAGTAAAAGGGTATCATAACCCCTTAAGCGAGCTTAAATTATAAAAAAACAAAAAAAAAAAATTAAACAAGTAACATAAACACAAACGTGGTGGACGTTTAAAGCACACTTGATATACCATCACTAGTACAAGGGTTGTTGTTTATTAACGAAAATATTGCCTTACAGATTTCAGTTGAAGAAAATTATTGGAAAACAAAACTGTCTGGTTGACTCATTGATCTTATTGGAAATGATGACTGAGTTCGTGAAACTTTTACCATCTATCTCTTACCTATTTGTTGTCTACTTTTCCTCAAAATTCTATCAACTACCTTCCATTCGCCTCTTACATTTGCTTTGCCACGCTCAAATGAACCTGAATAAAACTTGTTACGTGTTTCTTCAATATTTTTGTAGACGAATTTGCATAGAGAATCATAGTATTTTTTAAGTTTTATATTATGTGGATGACTTCTACACTGGCACGAGTACGATAAATTTGGCGCCAAGAATTGATAACGGTATTTTGTAGAGGAGTAAAAACTATCATTTTTTTACTATGGACGAGCCGTTTAGGAGTTATGGGCAATTTAAATAAAAATGACTTAAGATGGGGAAAAAACTATTAAAAAACAACGGTAACACTTATAATTAAGTACTATACAGAATATGAAAGCCTGAAACTTGTTCTTTAATACAATATTTACATCAAATTATTCGTGTGAATAGTTTTTGAATAATTCACATTCAAACTCAAATTCTTGGTAAAACATTAAAAAAAAAAAATTTAACAATATTACTTAAAATTGTGAAATAATGTGCCAAATTGGTTTTTTTATATTCAATGCGTATTAATTCTGAATCGAACACAATAAACCGCATGGCTTTATGTCCTCTAGTTTTTGAGCAAATTGAAATTGAAATTACTACTTTAGTTTTGTTTTTTGGCATTTATGTACGTAGTCTTTCATAGAATAAGTTAATGAGTATTATTTAAACATCTCGCAGACGCCTATATCATTAGTTTTCTTAATTAAGAGTACACGGGTGACACGCTTCGCGGGATTAAGGGATTTCAACTCTCTTTCGCATTCGGCAGGTCCCGCTCACGCAACTTCGTTGCTCCGCTCGGGGTATGTGCTTTTCGTCAGCCAGGCGCCTATGTCATTACTATAACTATTGTCGTGAAATAGCTGAAATGATAGCATCTCACGTCGATGTTAACATTGGCAGCGAAGAAAAAACTGAACAAATCGACGAGACCTTTCTTACAAAAAGGAAATACCACAGAGGCCGTGTAACCGAACAAATGAAAATCGTAGTGTTGGGGTTATTTTGTAAAGAAGATAAGATCGGGCGGTTCTTTAAAGGGAACTCCAAAAGTAAAGAAGACTTGTGGTCTTATATACACAAATACGTTAACCCCAACAGCAGTTGTATTTATATCATCAATATTAAACCTCAAAGTGAGATCACCATAAATACCAAAACAAAAAACGTCTTATAAAAAATAGTTTTAGTAATTTTCAATTTTCTCAAGAACTAGAAGATATAAAGCCATGCGGTTCTTTGTGTTCGATTCAGAATGGATATGCGCATTAATACAAAAAAACCAATTGGGCACATCATCTCACAATTTTGAATAATATTGATTTAAAAAAAAATTTGAATTTTTTACCAAAAATTTAAGTTTGAATGCGAATTATTCAAAAACTATTCACACAAACAATTTGATATAAATTTTAAATTTTGTATTAAAGAGCAAATTTTAGGCTTTCAAGTTCTGTATAGTACTTTATTGTAAGTGTTTCCGTTGTTTTTTAATAATTTCTTTCCCATTTTTAGTAATTTTTTTCTAAAATTGCCCCTAACTCCTAAACGGGGCGAGATAGACCCCCCCTCTCATAGTAAAAAAATGCTAGTTTTTAACCCCTCTACAAAATACCGTTATCAATTATTGGCGCCAAAGTTATCGTACTCTCCCCTCTACACTTTTTTGTAAGTTTGTTATTTCGCTTTATCTGCTGCAAAAGATTGTGTGCCATCCACGGCTTTAAAAATTTATTTCTGCTCGAGAGAAAAGGGAATAAGTAGTACACTTTATAAATGATACATAACCATTTTTCACATAAACTGCTACACCTCCAGCTGAGTATGATTCATTACAGTTTCCGAAAGTGCATACCCCGGTATGTTATAAAAATCTAATTTTTCCTCACAGAGCCAAATCTCACTCAAAACAATGGCAACAGGTAATTTCACTAGTTACCAGAGCTGAACAATTTTTTCTTCGGAAAATGCAATCTCTTCGCACGTACCCACCAGTGATAACACTTCTTCATCATCATCATAATATTAAAAATGCTTTATATTGAAATCATAAAGCTAAAATACAACAAATAAACTTTGAAGCAATCAACAAATCAAAATTCTGGAGGAGAGTAATGTTTTTGTTCTCAAGAGAGTTGGTTCTTTAAAGACGATTCAGAACTTGCTGGAGCAACAAGACAAACGATGTGCGGTTAACATTATTGGCATACCTGACGTCAATAGCACAAATTTAAAAAGAAAGTCTAGTATACTTCAGCTAATGGTTTCCATGGACTCGATTGCGAACTATCAATAAAATCGAGTCCTGTTACTTGTAAATCTGAAGTCAATGTCACTGAAAAAAAATATAATGACAATTATGCGTGAGAGAAAACTCAATCTGCCCTCAAAGAATTTCGAAATCAGCATATCAACAGTAATGGCCACAAAATTTACATTAATGACTATCTTATTGCCCACTGTCATTTCTCAATAAAGCAAAGGAAGTAAAGCAGAAAAACAAATGTTAATTCGTCTGGATCAGGAATTCATCTATTCAACTATTTACTTTAATTATATGTATTTTATTTGAGGATTATTAATACTGATGCCTAATGTTGATATAGATAATTCAGAATTAGATCCTCGTATATGTCTTAATATTAGCAATAATTTTGTTTCACCTACTTTCAATCAGGACAATTGTTTGTGCTTATATCATTCTATCTCTCAGTCATTGTCTGTTCACCAAAATATCCGTAGCACAGGAAGTAATTTTGATACTCTTTTCTCTCATCTAACTTCATTGAACCAACTACCAGTTCATTTTTCTTTCCGAGATATGGATTTACGAAGATGAGATTTCTGATTACCAAAATGTAATACCAAATTTTATGTTTTATGTAATGTATTATTACATACATATTACACTGGTGGTGTGGGTGCATTTTCAGAGCGGATCTCAGTTGTGAAATTGTCAAAACTAATTTAAAGAGTGTTGATTTAATATGTGTTCGATGTGGAATCTCTGGTGTACGATATTGTTTTTGTTTGTATTTACAGACTTCACATGTGTAAGATAAAAGACTTTATGGATGAATTTACTTGCTTCCTGGAAAATCAATCGTGCAGAAATGTAATTACAATATTATGGTTTTAATCGTATTAATATTTATTTTCCAACTCATCTGATGTTGATTATTTCTTATCTGCTATGATTTCTATTATGTCAACCTACGCGTTAAAATTCTTGTCTTGATCATAACTACAGCATTTGACTTAAAAATTAACTGATCATAGTCTGACAAGTATCCAGCCCGACTTCAAAATGAACAATGAACAATGAACATTGCACACAACGCATGTGCAAAAATTAAAGTTAACGCTCTTAGATCAGCTTAAATCTTTTAATTTTGGGATGATGTGTGCAGTGCTTTAAATCCAGCTGTTGCTTTTGACCTTTTTCTTAAAATATTACAATTTCACATTACGAATTGTAGCCAGAATTTAATTATGACAAACAAAAGATTAAAATCTTTGAAATCATGGATGACAACACAACTTTTAAAAAGGATTCGATACCAAAAACTTCTCATTCACCCCAATAATTTAAGACTAAAAAGGTATTATGAAAAGCTGTGTCATGGCATAAAAGCAGAAATCTCGCTTTGCAAGGACAAATTAAGTTCCTTCGAAAATAGCTCAAAACGTAGCCAAACTAAATATGAATTGCAGATTGTTAACGAGTTGTTAAATAGAAATAACCCAAATGTAAATATCATTTTAAATAGCGATAATGCAGGTGTCTGAACCTGCAAAGGTTGCTCAGCCTTTTAATCTTCTCAAATCTTGTTAAAGAAACTTTATAATGCTGGATTTAAAGGTTTTATACACGAGTGGATAGTAAATTTAGTTTTAAAGTTCTGTAAATGATGGTGTCCCACAGGGTTTCGTACTAGGTCCTTCCTGTCTGTTTGTTTTTTATATGTATATGTAAATTCGTTGTTCTTGCAATTTTTTTTTGTGCGAAATCACTGCTTTTGCTTATGATACAGCACAATCCTACTGTAATACTAACTATCTGAATCTATCCTCAGATTTAAATAATGACTTGGATGCATTACATAGATGGTTATATCATCATAGATTGTTCATCAGCGAGAAAACAAAATACATGTTTTTTTTTAATACAGGGCCAATACACTTAGGCTTGTCTTTGATATATTATTTGCCATGCTGTCTCGAATTTCCTCTATACAAATCAAATCGGATACCCTTTAACAATATTGCAAATTGCAGCCCGGGGTGATTTCGGATGAATGCTTCGACAACTTTAAGTACTTTACTTAGGGATTGTATTGGATTATAAGCTTAATTGGAATGACCGAAACTTGTACCTTAAGCAATATTTCATGATAATTGTCAATCAGATTTATCATCTTAGCGTATACTGTCATCTCCTAATCTCAAAAGTACTAACAGACATATTGTTTCATTCTAAATTGCAGTACGGGATTTTTTATTGGGGTGCTACCTACTCTATTGCTATTTGTACTTGTTATGTATTTACACCTTGCCAATAACGTAGCCATCACGCCATATAATTACGTGTTTACATAAATAAACACCCATGTACTTGATCAACAAGTATCTAATGTTAGCTCACTGTAGTCACTCAAGTTTAAGTCGTCCTCCAGTTAAGTTCTCGTGAATACTGAATAAACTACAATTTATTATTAAACAGTCTGCATTTTATTTGTTCTGAGATAGAGCACCAACGAGGATAAAAAAAAATTAAAATAAAATCAATTCGTTTTTTTTAATTCGCAATCAGTCATATAACATGTGTGCCAAATATCAAAGTTAATCGGTTATTTCAAGCGCTACGAAATCGGAGAACATTTCAAAGACCACGAAAATCGCTTAATCAATTTCTTTAAATTAAATGAAATAAAAGATGTCGACAAATATAACTATTTCATCGGTATCATGGGAAATCTATGTATAAGCTGTTTGCGAGGCTCACTTAATTAGTAAATCCAAGTGCAAAGTCATTTGCCGAAAATATAACTCTACTACTAAGTCAATTTGCACCTACGCCCAACAAAAGAGCAGAGTGATTCAGATTCCACCACTGTGTTCCACAACACGGTGAATCTATAAGCGAGTACATTGTAAGACTCAAAGGGTACTTCTTGGATGATCTTCCATCAACCGCTGTGCCATCTGTGTCAACTGCACCAAAAAAACAGAAACCCCCTGTCTGACTACCAGTCCAGACGTCAATTTGGGAGTTTACAAGTTGAAACTGACCTACATTTGTCCGGTCGTTTTACCATATAGTAGGCCTCAAGCACGAACAAATTCAGCAGTCGCTTCTGGAGCACGACAATCTAAGTTTTGGGCAGTACTGCGTTAAGGCCTTATCCATTGAGGCATCCTAGAAAGCTGCATCATCAGTCCAGGCACCGGTCTCAACAAATGCTGTCTTCAAGACTGATAGAACGGAAAACAGCAAACGTCCACCGTCAAAACAATCGTCATCAGATAATTGGCCTTCACATAATTCATCGCGCAGTGGAAATCGTCAGAAGTCTAAGAGTCACGGCAACAATATCCACGATGTGGTCTCCCACATATCCAGCAGTCAATTGGGAATGCTTTACCTGTAACAAAAATGGTCACACCTCTATCATGTGTAAATCAAAAGCGATTTCGAGCATAAAAGTAGTCAACAGCGTCAATACTGTCAGTCAGTCTCAACAATGTGTCATCTCAATCAACAGAATCGATGTCTTAATGGAAATTGATACCGGAGCGGCAAAGTCCATTACGAGTGAACAAATATATGTATGTGTAATTGTAATTGTAATATGTTTCTCTCACTTTAGTCTTTTAAAAGAATTACTAATCTAGTGTCTGTTATAGGTAGCAAAATCGAGGAATTAGGAGTCATAGAGTCCGAAGTTGAGCTTGCCGGTCGGAAGTTTAATTTGCCAGTCGTAGTCATCAAAGGTGACAAGCCCAGTTTGTGTTTAATTGTTCGTGATTGGATAGACTAAATTTTCGCTGATTTGAGAAATAATTTTAAAAATATTTACACAGAAGTCAAGTTAAAAATGAAGTGAATATTGCTCCGGAAATAAAATCTAGATTTCCAAATGTCGTGAATTCGAATTCAAAGTCGCCTATAATCGGTTTTGAAGCAGATATAATCTTAAAAGAAGACACAATGCCTATTTTTCATTCAGCTTATAGTGTTCCTTTCAAACTTGGAGATGAAGTTGTAGCCGAAATAGATCGTTCAATCAGTGAAGGAATTTTAGTCAAAGTCTCGGTCAGTCGTTGGGCAAGTCCCATTGTCATTGTGCTAAAAAAGAATGGTGCAACCCAAATTTGTGTTTGTGTCATATATAAATATACACTATGCACCATCTATTTCCAAAAATTCAGGAAATTTTTGCCGAGCTTGCAGGTTGTTGTTACTACTGTGTAATTGATTTGAAAAGAGCATACTTGTAAGTGAAAGTTACTAAGTCACCTAGAGATTTGTTGGTTATCAACACCTTTATAGGTCTATTTGCTTACGCTCGATTTAGTCTCGGTATTTTCCACTCAATCTTGGACAGAATTCTGTTGGGTTTAGAAAGAGTTAAGTGTTATGTTGATGACATTTTGGTCGAAGCTTAATCAACCGTATTTAAAGTTCTTCGCCGGCTTTTTTTGCATAATGTGCGAACTAATTTGCAAAAATACAAATTCCTGGAATAATCTGTAAATTTTTTAGGTCACAACATCCCTGAATAAGGGTTAAGACTGAATGAAGAAAATGTGAAAGCGATTTACACAATAGTATACAAGAGGGGTTCAAGCATTTGCCATGTTGATTTTCTTTCACGTCATCATTTTATCTTGAAGTCAGAAATAGAATACATTCCCATCAACTACGTTGTAGTTAGCCCAAAGTAATAAAAGATGATTTTTGTCCGTTTTTCTTAAAAAAATGTCATCTTTGTTTAGAGGATTAGTGTGTTTGCTATAATCATTGTTAGGAATTCCTTAAACCTTGCGTCATTCCGTTCTCGAAGTATTACAAAATGACAATGTGGGCATCGTTCGTATGAAGATTCTAAGTAGGTCATACGTCTGGTGTTCTTATGTCGATAAAGACATTGAAATGTTTGTCGGGTCCTGTAATGTGTGTAAGATTACTGAAAATGTTACTACAGAAAAGTGTCTTAGTTCGTGGCTGGCCTGAAGTATTCCAACTATTTGATAGGATTGATCTTGATTTCTTTCACATATTTGGTATAACGTGTCTGATAATGGTTGATCCCTTTAGCAAGTTTTTGATAGCCAAAGTCATGAATTGAATAACATTGTCCTCCTTACTAATGAAACTTTAAGATATATTCATTGTTTTTGGCTATCCGAAACGCATAGTCACGGATAACGGTCCACCGTTGAGCGAATCTCTTTTTAGGCTATACGATAATGAAGAAAACAAAATCGATTATAAACCGATTCCACAATTTCACAGCCAAAGTAATGGTTTGGCCGAACGGGGTGTTCAAACGTCATTTTTGAGAAAATTCGCTTTAAATTTGGAAAACAATATATTTAATTTTTTAATCATATGCAACTCCGTAACTGGCAAGGTTCCTTCAAGGCCCAGGTTCTCGTTTAAGCCTCTTAAACCATCAGATATTTTAAGCCCTAAAATAAATGTCAATAATAATAATTTGAACGATAAGCAAACTAAACAATCTTATAAGAAATAAAAGAAAGATTTATCATTAGTTAAAAATAAATTGATTGAATATAATTTATTTTCTTTAGCCGAGAAGGTAAAGGGTTTTCCAATAGGGACTTGACAATTTTGAATTTAATTTGTAAACGCACTCTTTCACTAATCATCAAACTGTCACTGTCAGTTTATTCAGTAAACTCAACATTTTTATCGTGGTAAAGTACACGAACGAGCAATGTCTGCAAATTATAAAAATTTTCTACCGAAATTCGGAGTCGGTGACTGCAACGTTGTCCGATTGGGTTCTGGAGAAGATGCGCCAAGATGATGAATTTCATCGCAAAAGCATCTTCAGTGACGAAGTTCATTTTTGGCTCATTGGGTTCGTCAATAAGCAAAATATGCGTTATTAGTCGGGTGAAAATCCACATGTGCCTCACGAATCACCACTTCATCCACAAATAACTGTTTGATGCGGTTTGCATACCGGCGGCGGCGTTATTCGGCCAGATTTTTTTGTCGACGATAACAATCGTCACGTTACTGTGAATGGTCAGCGTTATCGCGCCATGATCACCGATTATTTTTGGCCCGAATTGGAAGATATGGGCTTGGACGACATGTGGTTTCAACAAGATGATGCCTGTCAAGAGTCGTTGAAAATTGGGTCCAACGAATCGACCGATGCAAAAGTGCCCGCGGTGGCCATATGAACGAAGTCGAGTTCCAGTATCGTCGGTGTTTGTGTTTTCTGTGTTTGTCTGTGATTATGACTAGGGAATTCAGGGTAGACGTAGCCAATATACGCGGGCTAAAAAGTAATCACTTTTCTGCGTACGTCCACGTCTGTAAGTACAGACCAGCTGTTTTGGCACTTAGTGAAACACAGGTAGATCCCCGCCCACACCTCTCAGATCATTCTGATCTGAAGCTACCTGGCTACGAACTAGTGCCATTATTCTTCTCTCACCGCGGTCTCGCCATTTATGTGCGTAGTGATGTAGCTTACCAAACTCCACCACAATGTGATCCATGTTCCAATCCGGAATTCAACTTCATGTGGTTAAAATTCCATCTCCGTAAGCAAATTATACACTACTGCTTTATTTATAGAAGCCCCAAACTGGACAGCAATTCAACCTTTAACGAGTTTGATGCGCTGTCTGACTCCATTCAAAGAATTGTATCCCTGTATCCTCATACTGAAATCGTTATTACGGGCGACTTCAATATACACAATTCTGGGTGGCTTCGACACTCTGGACAGACAATACCCGAAGGACGGTGTGTTGAGATCTTCGCTGCGGAAAACAACCTAACGCAGCTTGTAAATGAGCCCACGCGAATACCAGACGTTGATAGTCATACCGCCAACACCCTGGACTTGTTTTTAACTTCTCACCCTGATAAGTACACCATTGATGTGCTCTCCCCTCTAGCCTCGTCGGACCATTGTGTCATATCAGCTAATTTCTCGTACACTGACCACACAGTTAGAGAAAAAATTCCTAAAAGAACCGTATGGCAATACGAGAAAGCCAACTGGAGCGGTCTTAACAGCTTCTTTAGGAATTTTAACTGGTCGTTATGCTTCCTCGATAACGACGTGGATGCCGCTGCTGATATGATTACAGACACCATTCTCTTTGGAATGGGATCCTTTATTCCTCATCGGATGAAGAGTATCAAACCAAAAGAAAAGGCATGGTACGACTCGAGCTGTAAAGAGGTCGTCAGGGTTAGAGAAATGTTTTTTCGGTCCTACAAGACCAACCCGACAGAGGAAAACCGAAAAAAGTTCAAACGAGCCAGAAATGACTGCAACGCCTTTCTTAAGCGTGTGAAATTCCTATACGACCAAAAACTGAGGCAAAACATACTGCAATGTCCCAAAGGCAGTAAAAATTGTTGGTCGTTCGTCAAAAACATTAGAAATTCCGCCTCATCCTCCATCCCAACGCTCATTTACAATGACATTCCAGCTGTCAGCTCTTTGAATAAGACCAATCTGCTTGCTGCACACTTTGCGGCCAGGTCAACACTCCCAGATTGTGCTTTGTCTCCGCCTACACTTGAGTGCGTCGAATCTTCAATGGGACGAATCTATTTTCGCACTCGTGTAATAGCAAGAGTACCTAAAGATCTCAAAATATATAAATCCGCTGATCCAGAGGGTATATCTCCCCTTCTTCTGAAGAGGTGTTCTTAGTCGCTGGCAAAACCACTGCGTAAGCTTTTTCATCAATCCTACTCTTTAGGACTCCTCTTTAGGACAAAATAAATGCTGATGTGCCCCAGGGCTCTGTTCTGTCACCGACACTCTTTTTAATTTTCATTAACGATCTCTTGTCTGCTACTTCTAATCCAATATATTCCTTTGCTGATGACAGTACTCTCTGCTTTTCATATTCGTTCCCGGACTCACGGCCCTGCTCTTCGGCTGTAGAACGAGAACGGCAGCGTATGCTAAGCTCATTAAATTCCGATATCAAAAGCAATGTGGAATTTAATGCTTCCAAAACACAATGCTGTCTGCTGTCTATATAGCGAAATTTAAGCACCCAGCCATTATCTATGAATGGCACTTCCATCGTCGAAACCGAAAAATTTTCCATTCTCGGTATGTGTGTCAATAACAACTTACGTTGGAATGACCAAATATTCGATGTCGCCAAAAATGCTGCGAAATGTCTAGGTTTCCTCAAGCGATGTAAGAAATATTTTACCCCCTCTGATCTGGCCTCAATATATAAGGCATTCATCCGCCCAAAATTGGAGTACATGTTACATTTTCGGACGTACTCTAAAATATCGTGATTCGTTCCTAAGCCGTACAACTCGCTTATGGAATGCCCTGCCGATCTCTGTATTTCCTGGTCGTTATAACTTGCAAACATTTAAAAACAATGTACATCGGTACCTCTCTTTTCTTCCTCCCTAAATTTCCTTTGCCCGCGCTGTGTACAATCACCTTAAGGGTACTCAAACCCGTTGAGCGCGCGCTCATTATAAAAAAAAAAAAAAACAAATTCATAAATGTTTTGATTATACTTTAAGCCGATAATAAAGTTTTTGAAATATCTCAAATGGTTTGCGTTTTATTTAAAAAAAAAATTGTCAAGTCCTTATTGGAAAACCCTATATTACATAGTAGTGAACTGAAGAACATCATCAAATGGATAGCAGCAGTTGTGAGAAAGTTAGGTATTAGTAGTTTAACGTATCTTGTTGAGTTAAATTCAAAAATTCGATATGCTTATCAAAATCAGTTGAAAAATCTGTCAAACTTAACATTTCAAGTTCGAACTAATTATGTAAATCATAACAACTGAAGTTCAACGGCTGCTATCCATGACGATGTTATAAATGAAGAAACACGGGACAATTTTACAGTTCCTGTAAACGAAGGATTGTTCGATAATAAAAATGATGTCAAAAAATAATTGTCCTTGGAAAATAATTTAAATTAAAGTCAAAGTGATAAATCAATAGCGGTAAGAAAAGCTCAACGAGCTGTTAAATCTTATAAATTTTAAAACACACGTTATATCACTTCTCTATTGTAAGAGGTTCCTTAAATTTGAGTGGTGGAGAGTATTATGTACGAATATTTACTCATCTTATTTACCTTGCTAATAACGTAACCATCACGCCATTTAATTGTGTACCTGATCAACAAGTATTTAATGTTAGCTCACTGTGGCCACTCAAGTTTAAGTCGGCCTCTGCTTATAAAACAAAACCATGCATTTCGAATTATGTAACAGCTTGTTTTGGTTATTTTATTTTATAACTCATACATATGTGACTCATGGATGTAGGACGAAATATTTTTTTTACAACGTTCAATGAGTCATATGTGAACACATCGACCATAGTAATTACTTTGCATGATAAATGAGTTTTTGAGTGACAATAACAATTAATTGACAGATTACTGTCAGACGCATCCTAATGTCAATTGGATTAGAAAGTTTTCTTGTTTTTTATTTGTTTATTTGAGGTTATGTTTGATAAAATTTGTGAAAACTAATAAAGGATATACGACTGAAGAATTAATACGTTATTTAGAAAATTCGTACCGAGGTATTTGCAATCGCAATTGCAAACTTCATGGAAAGTAGTGCAGACAGAAGTAGCGGGATTCCTTCACAAACGCCGGAAAGATGATTGTCATCTAATGCGCCAGATTCCGAATGGAAAGGAGATGTTTTGGCTTTAGAGAGGGAAACATTTATTGGTAATCACGTTTAAACAAAATCTATGCTTATTTGGTGCCTGATGAATTAATTGATGAAATGGGCATTCATACTAATAATTACGCTCAGTTGTTGAAAGAAGTACGTACTGCACAATTTAGTCAAATGACGGGTTGGAAAGATGTCAGTAGAGAGGGTTTGAAAACATTTTTTGAAGTTATTATGTGTATGGGTCTCAATACTAAACCGTTAATTGACCACTACTGGAGATAATCTTATGTATAAAATAAATATGTTAAAAATATGGGGTTCACCTCAGATGCAGACACTTTACAGAAGTCCAAATATGTGTTATTAGAGAACGAAGAACTCAGAAAATAGACCCATTTATACATAAAGTGATAAAAATTTCTCGTAGTCTATATATACCTTCCACTATTATAATCGCTGATGAGTCTATAGTCAAATTTCATGGAAAGTTGATTATAAGAGCCTATAACTCAGCGACAACATATTGCTACGGTATGAAAATATATAAGGCTGCATAATAAATAGTTACACATGATCCTACAAATTTATTCGGGAATGTAGCATCAGTTAGAGGGTCTCGATAAACAGTGGTTCAACAGTGGTACAGCTGACAGAATACTTTTAGGTGAAGGTCGTATTGTTACTGCCGACAACTAGTATACCAGTTGGCCGAGTACATAAAAGGTAGCAAAATGACTTGTGCCGCACTTTACGTAAAAATAAAAGAAATTTGACAAATTTGTAAAAGCGAAGCTAGGGAGGGGATAACAAATAGTTTGATAAAGGGACAATCTCTACACTGTATTGAAATGGTATGACAAACGTAACGGACTTATGATTTCAACATGCCATGGAGACGGTATGGCTAACATGACTACAAAAAGAGGTGATGTTATGAAACCAGATGCAGTAATTGACTATTATGAAGTCAAAAAAGGCATTGATATTTCAGACCAACTTGCTTCATTTTATTCTCCGTTACACAAAATTTAACTTTGTATAAAAAGATAGCAGTAGTTTTACTATTTCAAGACCATTTCAAGTCACCGTTATCAATACTAGATGTATATACAACGAGTTGACAGACGGCTCTAAGTTGACAGTTTTACAAGTCCATGAGCAGACCTGATCCCAGATTTCCTTGGACCAGCAGCATCAACCGCAGAAAATAGCCTCCCTCAAAGATCTTCAATCTCCTCTAGAACCTCTATAACTTCAAGGTCTTTCAATTCAAATTGCTTCTTCAAGCAATTTTCGGTATAGTCTGCAAGAAATTCCACGAAATATACACTATAAGCTCGTACAAAAAAAGATGAACTGGGTGCTACGTCAAATTTAAAAATCAAGGATCATTGACTAGAAAAGCAAAGCAAGTTCACACTGATTGCAAAATGTGTAAAACGCATGTTTAGATTGTTATGATAAGAAACATGATATTTTTCTACGAATAAAAACTTTATCTTTCGTATTTGAGTTTTATTTATTGTGTTTTTCTTCTATTGACTAAAAGGCAACTTTCAGGACAAAAATCGCGAAATTTAAAAAATTATCACGTCACGTCCATTAAAAAAAATCTACCCAAAATGAGTCACATGTGACCCCTGAACTTATTTTAATACACTCTCGTGAATCATATTTGACTCATTGGACAGGGAAGGTGCTAAGGTCAATGTACGAGCACGAGTTATGAGTTATTCAAGAATCTTGGGATTATTCCTTTACGGCTTATATACTTCTACAAAGTCTTAAAATTATTTTTTTTATATTTGGGATACAACATAACCACTGGGATACAACATACAAATTGTAATCTACGCAGCAATATCAAAGATTTAGTAATCATACACACGATCCATAAAGATATTTTTTCGCGCTTTTACAGTGCAATTTCTCCGCGCCTATTTAATAAATTTCCAGCCTTAAATGTGTGAGAGACAAAAAAAGAGTTTTCTTATTCTAAACTAATCAATGGCATTTCTCCTATGACCATACCAGCATAAATTATCTTCTAATTGATTTGAATTGAAACGTATTCGATTAATATAATATTCCTCTTTCCAAATTATTACTACTCAATTTTTGCATTCAATTGATGCAATCGCCACTTGTCTTTCGGGCAACAGATTTGTATCTAACTATTTCATTTTATAAAGTTAAAGCTTTGTAATATTCTAACCAAATTTTATATAATTATAAATACTTAAAGTACTAATTAGCTTAAGGTTTATTCTTTGAAATAAAGTGAAGTAAAGTAAAAGTAACCACTTCGTGTGGTTTTCAGTTCCCTTCCTTTGAGTTCATAGAATTCTTTGGATTGGTTTTTTTTTCATATCTAGATAGGTCCTTTCGCTTCTCGATAACATTCTTATTTGTAAGTTTAACAAATAGTCCGCACCACTAAACTATTCCAGTAACTTTTAAGACGTGCAAATAATCGGAATTATCCATTCTAAATAACACCTCCCCTGGTGCACATTCAAGTATGTAATTACCACCTCTTATTCAATTCTATTCATTCTGTTCCACTCCGAGAGGATTTAACTTCCTAAGCACACTTGAGGTACTTCATTTTTGAATACTCGTTCGCTCGCACTTGGGATTAACTTTTCACCTGTATCCTTTCGTGCACCATGTGTCTGGACTCCCAGCTTAGGAATTGCTCAGCACATTACGAAATTGTCAACATGTTGCACCGTTGCACAATGTGCTAGAATGGACTTTTTCAGCTGAAATTGAAGAACGGATTGGATTTTGTCAAGCGTTTTATCCGTTGAAGAAGCTCTTTTAGATTTCTCTAAAAGTAACTTGCACTGCCAAAAGGTGTTTGCTTGCTGAAGCTTATTACGGTATAAATGCCTTGAGCGAAAAAAAATGTGCAATGCAATTAGATGAACGCGAACAGATAGAAACCAACACTGCGGGACTTTTTTCTACATTCACTCTTAAGCTATTAGTTTAGCGTGACAAGAAATCAGCACACTAGGCTGGGATGATAAGAATTTCCTAATGAAAGTGTAGTGGCTGTCTACATTATCATGGGAATGAAAGTCGTGTCGCACGAAATGGGTAGATTTTATGTGAGTCAAAAAATTGAAGGGTTGTTTGCATCGAAATTCCACCGAAAGTCCAGTCCAAAATAAATATAATTCTCGGTGGAAGAATGAATTTTCTTTTCTCAAAGCGTTTCTAAGGCTTGTTGCACATGCTGGTTAGGTTGCTATGGTTGTACGGTAGATTTGGTGATTAAACTGCTAACAAATCGGTTTCATAATAAATTTTTTTTTAACTTCCAAAATTGTATCCATGTCAACCTACTACTTCAACGGTATCCCCATATGTCAAAATTGCTTTCATTCCAATGAAGCGTTTTTTGTGCCTGTTCACATTGGCCTGTGTGTGGAAAGTCTCGCCCGACACGACTTTCATTCCCATGATAATGTAGACAGGCACTAAGGAAGTGTAAAGAAGAAGAGAAAAAAGATGTATCGGGTCAACTGCACACATTTAAAAATTAAAAAATAAAAAGCTTTTGGACTGTTTTCGGACAATCTTCCTGTCCACAGTTTTCAATGCATTTTATTTACTTAATCACTAACTCTTACATACTAACAAAAAATGCTTAAATGCTAGCTTACAATTACTTAACAATCTTATACTAACTTACTGGCCCCACACAGGCACTCTAAGCTAATCTAAATTCTTATATCTATGTCTTTCGACTTCATTTACATTTTATTTATACATGTTTATTTTGTGTACTTAGGGCTAAGAAATAATCTTCCTGTCCACGCCAATGTGAACATGCACAATGTTTCAGGCCAACTGCTCACATTTCAAAATTAAAAATTGTCTGATTCAAGTGTTCCACTTGCCACAAAATCTATCATCCGTTTGAATATGTGAACATGGGAAAGACTTTCATGTCCACTCCATTGTGAACAGGCACTTTGTGTGTAGCCTCTGCCTTCATCGGAGTGACGTTCATGGGTAACCAAGTGTAGACAGAGATTTACAATAGATGTGAATTCTTTAAGTTTTACTGAACCCAGAAAGTGTTCATTCGCAAACAGTACGTTCTAAGCTGTGCTTAATACAGCATTAACCAGGGTTTGCCGAAACATTTTTCCTTATGGTCGGAAAAAAAATTAGGAAGGAAAGTAAGAGAGGTACCGATGTAAGCTGCTTTTGAATATCTACAGGTAATAATGACTATGAAATAAGCAGCTCGATAGAACATTCCATTAACGAGTTGTACGGCTTAGGAAAAATCTAAATATTTTAGGCTGCGTTCGAAAGTAGGCTAAAGGGGAAAGTGATCAAAATGCGTGTTCCTTTTTTTTATAATTAGCGCACGCTCAAGAGGTTATTAAATGTTTGCGAAGGAAAGTTAGGAACGAAAGTTAGGCAAGTTACAATGACTAAGAAATAAAAAAATGGAGTACGTCCGAAAGTGGGTTTGAGGGTGTACTGATGAGCATTCATATGGTGTTACCTATGAGTTTTATCGCACTGTTTTGAACCTTATCTAGAAAATTGAAAGAGGTCTTGTACGCACTTGACCAGATGAAGGCATTATACTCCAATTCTGGGCATATAAATGCCTTCTATATTGAGGTCAGATCAAATGCGGAAAAGTATTTCTTACGTCTTTGCATTACAACCTACGTATTTCGCAGCATTTTTGGCGACCTGAAATATGTGGTCATTCAAATGTAAGTTGTCATTGATACACATATTGAGAATGGAAAGTTTATCGACTTCATGAAGGCAAGTACAATCCAATCATGGATAATGGCTGGGAATTCAAATTTAACTTTAACGGTTAATATCGGAATTCAATGAGCTTAACATTCGCTTCCGTTCCCGTTCTACAGCCGAAGAAAAGAGACGTTAGAACCAGAAGACAATAGATCATTGATGAAAATTAAAAAGAGTGTCGGAGACAGAGACGGAGCCCTGGGGTACACCAGCATTTATTTTGTGAATATCAGACTTGAAACCGTCCAAGACAACTTGAATTGAACGTTCCGAAAGGTAATTTCTAATCCATTGAAGAAAAGAGTCGTCGATCCCAAATGCACGCATTTTCGACAAAAGAGCCTGATGCCAAACTCTGTCAAATGCCTTAGAAATATCAAGTGCAACTATCTTGCTTTCGGCAGATTGGTGTACCACTTGGTTCCACTTTTCGGTAAGACATAACATCAAATCACCAGTGGGCCTGTTGCTACAAAAACCGTACTCTATTTTGAAATGGTGAGGTGAAGATAAAGTGTCCTGTGTGCGATTATTTTGTGGCATTATGATAGTATAGGGGCTATATTAAAAAAACGGGCAGAGCGTAGCATGGTCGCGAAGACAAGCCTGCCACAGCTGCTTAACTGGGACTGAAGAAATCCTTCAGGTTCGTAATGATTTACGAATGAAATGTTATTACACAGTTAGTGCAAATTGTATATCAGCTCAACGAACTCCACCGTAAAACAAAAACCGTGCAAATATTGAAGGAAAGATTTCAGAAAGGTGTAAGAAAGATTACTTTTAAACAGTATTATGAAGCCTCGAAAGAGTATGACCAGTTTTGCAACCAGAGGTCAGTGGTATGTCGATATGAGATGGAGAACCCAAAACACATCAGACACCTGGAAATATATTGAGGAACATATCTCAAACAAAGTTCATATGTATACAGCCTCAGGAGTATTGTCTAAACAGAAAGGAAATCCTGTTGCAAAGATAACAAACATATTAGGTGCGCAGACCTAAGATGTAGCAAAACGTCACATGATGGGTGATCGATAGAATTTGCTTACCCACGGAGGCAGGTTATGTGGTGCACTAAGCAGGCATGGGGCAAAACAGTTGAAAAAAAATGAAAGACACTTAATGTGAGTGGCTTTTGGATAATGAACGCAAGCATTACAAGACCAGTGAAGGAATGCAATTATTGGGAGCTGTATCTTGAATAAATTTCACTCTCTAAAAACGCTGATAGAACCAATTCACTCACAGTTATTGACAGAGCAGTAAGCAAATCTTCGGCTTTCTTTTGACTTCTGGTCAACGAATGAAAAGGATACTAAATCTTCAATTTTAGGATCAACTTAACCGTAGCAGCAAAATTTTTCAAAGGACACCATTTCACCAAATTCACACTTTCTGTGAAAATCTATTTTCAGCGTACACACCTTTGATTTCAGTATTAGCTCAGTAATAGTAGTAAATTTTGGAGTAAACGTTTACCTTTGTTCCGTATGAAAGTCCGTACTCGACTATTCTAATGGTGCTCTGTTCCAATAGATAGTCAAATATCGCCGCACTTAAGCTAAAGACAGTTTAGCTAATACCAACATCTGAAAATTTATCCAGACCCTGCAGTAAATGCATGCAAGTGCTGCTCTCTGCCCAAAAGGATATGCAGGAGCAAACTATACGAGACTTTATATGAAGTAGATATCTCGTACTTGTAGAACCTTAACATAAGGACCTAAGCAAGCTAATTGTTCTATACGATTGGATAAATCTCCCAAATTGAGTACAGAACCCTCTGTTCCATACATTCGCATGTGTATGAATAGAAACGGGTAAAGGTTCAACTGTTTGCTTTAAAAGTTTGCATATCGCACATGACTGGAACTGGATATGCGGGTACTCACTCGGAACATCCAAATCAGCAAAACGATACGAGTACTTAGTACTTGGAGAGTGGGAAAAAGCAACAAATCCCCGCAAGTTGGTCCTTGCTGATAGTGTTGACATATTTTTATACTCTTGATAGTATCATGTCCTCATACGGTTCATGTAACCATTCATTTTCACTTCGTGTGAAGCTCTTCCATTTATCCAAAGTATACGAAGGTATCATAAATATTGTATGTACACATACTCGTATATACATCCCTGAAGGATGGCATGTCATTAATTTGCAATTTATGTTCGGATAAAAGTTGAAAGATTACCTGACCAGAAAAGGAATGCGGAGTACAACAAACGTATAGATACACGAACGGTAAACATTGCTAGAAATAGAGGCAGACTCCTTGCGAATAAATCATGAAAAGACGACAAAAATCGCTTTGAGAAAAAAATTTTTATTTGCGAAACATTGTCGTTTGTTTTATTTCAAAAACCCTCAAGTGGAAAAATGCTCATTGGATGCGGAAATGGAAAAATAAAATCGTCAATGTTTTACGTGATTTTCATGTATGCATGTACATTTGGGTGCCGATAGAAGATAGAAATATGGTATGTAGCATGTTGGTGAAGGATAAACATACTACACATACATACATATATTTTGTTGTTTCAAAGGTATTGATGGGAAATTATAATTTTATACTTCTGAGCGAAGGGGTTCAAATCAACTTTTTTTCGGTTTCACATATTGTTTTGGATTGAAAGGGGACTGTAACAGCTCTGTGGATAGTAATTCTTTCATCCGCAAGTCTCTGAACTGTTATTTAGTGGGTTTTTGAATGGCATCTCTCATATTTTCAACCTAATATGGTTATGCTCGGTTAAATTGAAGACTAAATTTCAAAGGATTATTAATAATATTTAACGCCTACAATCAATTGTCATAAACAATTTACTTCTTCATTTATATGACCGAAATATAAACACGAAGCGATTATCGTAGTATTTAAGTGGCAACGGATGATATCGCCACGTCGTCAGTTCCTTTAAGAGTTAACTGCTGCATAAATTAGAAGTATAGACAAATTGTCTCAAATAACCCATCAAATTTATGGGTTGAACACAGGAGCTTGCTGTTATTAAGGATTTCTTTTATGGTCACGGACATTTATAAGCTTCTTGCATATGGACAGATTCACTGTGTTGTGGAGGCACTATTCTGTTATGAAGCAGACATTCTTCAATAGAGGAAAAGAACACCACAAAACTAAAATTCCGTGATATACGTTTCAAAAATAAAAGAAGAAAATGCCATCCATCGGTTAACCATGACCGGTAATCTAATATTAAGAAACTGCTGTTGCAACACCGGTCGTGCATTTCCAAATAACAAATTCATTTCTACTACTGCAAGATGAAACGAAGTAGTACGTAAAACATTATTACATTTGATTACATACTCTGAATAGGATAAGGGACTAGATGTTCCTGTCAGAAATGGTCGCAGTTGTTATGATGGAATTGTGTTTTTGAACAATTCCTGAAATAATAAAGCTATCAATTTCAGGTCTCAATCCATGATCAGTCCCAGCCAAGCAGGCCGAAAAGTCCATCAGAGTGGATTTATGAGACTCTTTAAGCAGAGCCTGCGGAATTGCCAGAGTACCATGCTAAGTAACTATTGCCAAAACAGAAATGGAAAAATTCTTTTACAAAGAGGGCACAGCTATAGCAAATAGATCAGCAATAACGGCTTCCATCTTGATGACTTTAAAGCAGTGGGTATGTAATGGACCCGATTCAAATAATCCACAAATCAGCCTTATTCTCACTGGATTATCAAACCGTCAACCAAATGCATCAATTATCCTCTATCTGGAAAAATGTAGATTAACTAACATCGACTCTGATCATTTTCTCCTTGCCAACTGACTTAAAGCTCGAATATTCAATAAAAATCTATGTCAACGATCAATGTCAGAATTTTCACTTCGCAGCCTTGCTTAGTATCGTCGGTGTTTGTGTTTTCTGTGTTTGTCTGTGATTATGACTAGAGAATTCAGGGTAGACGTAGCCAATATACGGGGGCTAAAAAGTAATCACTTTCCTGCGTACCTGTAAATACAGACCAGCTGTTTTGGCACTTAGTGAAACACAGGTAGATCCCCGCCCACACCTCTCAGATCATTCTGATCTGAAGCTACCTGGCTACGAACTAGTGCCATTATTCTTCTCTCACAGCGGTCTCGCCATTTATTTGCGTACTGATGTAGCTTACCACAATATGA
The DNA here is from genome assembly GCA_949129095.1 of Volucella bombylans. NCBI lineage: Eukaryota > Metazoa > Arthropoda > Insecta > Diptera > Syrphidae > Volucella > Volucella bombylans. The sequence goes on along the minus strand of OX422144.1, from coordinate 49,126,332 downwards.
TCCATGTTCCAATCCGGAATTCAACTTCATGTGGTTAAAATTCCATCTCCGTAAGCAAATTATCCACTACTGCTTCATTTATAGAAGCCCCAAACTGGACAGCAATTCAACTTTTAACGAGTTTGATGCTCTGTCTGACTCCATTCAAAGAATTGTATCCCTGTATCCTCATACCGGCTTCGACATTCTGGACAGACAACACCCGAAGGACGGTGTGTTGAGATCTTCGCTGCGGAAAACAACCTAACGCAGCTTGTAAATGAGCCCACGCGAATACCAGACGTTGATAGTCATACCGCCAACACCCTGGACTTGTTTTTAACTTCTCACCCTGATAAGTACACCATTGATGTGCTCTCCCCTCTAGGTTCGTCGGACCATTGTGTCATATCAGCTAATTTCTCGTACACCGACCACACAGTTAGAGAAAAAATTCCTAAAAGAACCGTATGGCAATACGAGAAAGCCAACTGCAGCGGTCTTAACAGCTTCTTTAGGAATTTTAACTGGTCGTTATGATTCCTCGATAACGACGTGGATGCCGCTGCTGATATGATTACAGACACCATTCTCTTTAGAATGAGATCCTTTATTCCTCATCGGATGAAGAGTATCAAACCAAAAGAAAAGGCATGACACGACTCGAGATATAAAGAGGCCGTCAGGGTTAGAGAAATGTTTATTCGGTCCTACAAGACCAACCCAACAGAGGAAAACCGAAAAAAGTTCAAACGAGCCAGAAATGACTGCAACGCCTTGCTTAGGCGTGTGAAATTCCAAGACGACCAAAAACTGATGCAAAAATACTACAATGTCCCAAAGGCAGTAAAAATTGTTGGTCGTTCGTCAAAAGCATTAGAAATTCCGCCTCATCCACCATCCCAACGCTCATTTACAATGACATTACAGTTGTCAGCTCTTTGGATAAGGCCAATCTGCTTGCTGCACACTTTGCGGCCAGCTCAACACTCCCAGATTGTGCCTTGTCTCCGCCTACACTTGAGTGCGTCGAATCTTCAATGGAACGAATCTACTTTCGCACTCGTGTAATAGCAAGAGTACTTAAAGATCTCAAAATACATAAATCCGCTGATCCAGAGGGTATATCTCCCCTTCTTCTGAAGAGGTGTTCTTCCTCGCTGGCAAAACCACTGCGTATGCTTTTTCATCAATCCTACACTTTAGGACTCTTCCCGAGCAGATGGAAAACAGCATTTGTCCAGCCCGTCCCTAAAAAAGGCGAATCATCTTCTCTCTCCTCCTACACACCCATTGCACTTACGTCCCTTCTTTCCAAGGTCATGGAAACACTGATAAATCGCCAGCTCATGAAATATCTCGAAACACGAAAACTTCTCAATGACCGGCAGTACGGTTTTCGTAGCAACAGGTCTACTGGTGGCATGTGATTTGATGGCATGTCTCACCGAAAAGTGGAACCAAAGTGTACAGCAATCTGGCGAAAATAAGATAGTTGCACTTGATATTTCTAAGGCATTTGACAGAGTTTAGCATCAGGCTCTTTTATCGAAAATGCGTGCATTTGGGATCGACGACTCTTTTCTTCAATGAATTAGAAATTACCTTTCGGAACGTTCAATTTAAGTTGTCTTGGACGGTTTTAAGTCTGATATTCACAAAATAAATGCTGGTGTGCCCCAGGGCTCTGTTCTGTCTCCGACACTCTTTTTAATTTTCGTTAATGATCTCTTGTCTGCTACTTCTAATCCAATATATTCCTTTGCTGATGACAGTACTCTCTGCTTTTCATATTCGTTTCCGGACTCACGGCCCTTCTCTTCGGCTGTAGAACGAGAACGGCAGCGTATGCTAAGTTCATTAAATTCCGATATAAACAGCATAACCAATTAGGGAACTATCAACAGAGTGGAATTTAATGCTTCCAAAACACAATGCTGTCTGCGGTCTTTAAAGCGTGGGCGTGGTGTAGTGGTACTTGCAATCGCTTCTCACTCTGAGGGTCCAAGGTTCGAATCCTGCCCATGGCAAGTGAGTTTTTCATTTTGTATTCTGCATGTGAAGGCATATAACACTGACACGTAGAAATGGCTGTTGTAGAGTTTCACAAAAAACTAGTGCGAATTATAACTTCGAATCACTCTGAGTGAAGAAAAAACTCTCCGTCCTATTCGCACTCCCACCCCTGGAGAGCTAATATCGAAACCAAATACACCAGAGTTTCAAACCACTACAAAAACTATTTTCCTTTCTCCTCCTCCTACCTTTCCACCCGCGCCATTGCAACAGTAACAACGCCCTTAGGCGCACGTAAATTATAAAAAAAAAAAAAAAATTAAACACCCAGCCATTAGCTATGAATGGCACTTGCATCGTCGACACCGGAAAACTTTCCATTTTCGGGATGTGTGTCAATGACAACTAACTTATTTGATATCGCCAAAAATGCTGGGAAATGTCTAGGTTTCCTCAAGCGATATAAGAAATATGTTACCCCCTCTGATCCGTCCTCAATATATAAGGCATTCATCCGCCCAAAATTGGGGTACAATGCCCACATCTGGCCAGGTGCTCCTAAAACATCTCTGCACCTGCTAGATAGGATTCAAAACCGTGCGATAAAACTTATTGATGATACTAATACCAGTCAATCAAGTAACACGCTCCAACATCGACGTAATGTCTCCTGTCTCACTTTGTTTTATCGCTATTTCCACCACCAGTGCTCGACTGAAATCACCAGTAGCATTCCGCCCATTCAAACTTTCAACCATAACATCCGTCTCTCTATGAATGCTCATCAGTATACCCTCAAGCCCACTTTCGGACGTACTCTAAAATATCGTGATTCGTTCCTAAGCCGTACAACTCGCTTATGGAATGCCCTGCCGATCTCTGTATTTCCTGGTCGTTATAACTTGCAAACATTTAAAAGCAATATACATCGGTACCTCTCTTTTCTTCCTCCCTAAATTTCCTTCGCCCACGCTGTGAACAATCACCTTAAGGGTACACAAACCCCTTGAGCGCGCGCTTATTATATAAAAAAAAAGAAAGCAACATTCTGCGGGCTTTTATGGCTAACCGCCCGACCTTGGGCGTATTTTTGTAGGGAATATGCAGCAGACAAGGTGCATAATCAGGACAGGCGTGGGTTATATGTCAAAACCAGATAGCCTCTAAGCACTACGGTTTTGGGAAGCACAATAATTGTCCATTTACAAAACCTACAGCCATGCAGAAGGCTTACAGCAAAGTAAGAAACATTTTGAATGATCGGGTTGAAAAGAAATCATAAAATCAGAATGTATTTTTATCATATAAATAAACATACTTTTATGTTCGTGCACCATTACTTATGTTTTGTGTATACCACTAGCAATGGTCCGAAACTTCATCTCGGGTGGGTCTATAGCTATTTAACTTGCTAATGGTTGAAGAACAAAATATTTCCATGATGAAAACTAGTCAAAATTATTCCCAATATAATAGTTGATTTGACAAAGGAGACTTATAATACCGACCCCCGTAGCATGCTAATGATTAAATGAAAATTTTCTCAACTCAACTACCAAACTTGTTTAGAGGAAGGGGAAATCGTTGGACAGCTGCTCTTTCTCAACTTCACTATAGTATCACAGAGGAAATCTCTAACAAAAGTAAGATAGTCAAAAGACTGGACATCGAAGCATGAGACAAACTGACAGGATGAGAACGCAATAATTAGCCATTGCTGCTTTTTGGACTTGTTAACAGTTGAGAAGTGTACAATTGTGTTGGAATCGTCCGAGCCGGGATTCTCTTACGTATTTTTGGTTTATCATCAATCTATAATCCTCAGATTATCCTGATCCAACCTGACAAACCGGTAACTGCAGTACCTTTTTGCAAACTGATATCCTAGTAAATTTGCTAAACAATTTGGCACTACTACACTCTGCTGTAACCTCTTCATTTACAACCTAGCGGCAGTAAAAGAAATAAAATCAAAAAGTCGCTCGCAAGTGCGAGGAGTTTATGGGGCATAGCACAACTAAGGCCACAAAGGTGTACTGGGAACTGAAGGGCCATTGAGTCGACTAGAAAGGGATCATCTTTTGAACTAAACCAGACAGATATTACAGATGAATCCCCTCCTGTATTCTTTAATAAGCCATTGAAAACAAGATACTAGCAGAAAGATGAAAAATGTGGCTACTTTACGCTCTCCCGCATAACAAATAAAGTTTGAAAGAACTATTCGACAAGTCTAATTTTAACTTGCACAAATCTGTAAATCTGATGGTTAGGATGCATCATAGCAAATCTTTTGTACCTATTTGTACTGCTAAGACTCTCCTACTATTCAAAAATCTAAACCAGCAAAACTGCTATACTTCAACGATCACTTCTTGAATTGAGAAAAAGGTCTGTGAAAGTACCCAAGTGAGTGTTAAAAATGAATTTTTGTCGAAATGTCGTGCGTATGATGAAATATTAGACATTACTACTTTATTTTTTGTATTGTATTAAGCAGCAGTGGTTTCCTCCAATTTACAAGAGAATCATATTTCGTATAAGGTGGACACCATATAAAATAATTTTGCTCCCGTCACTTCTCAGGTGATCATGACAAATGATCTCTTACAAACTTCATCCGTTTGGTTACGTGGATATTCTTGAGAAATGGGCTGCGACCAACCTTCTGTTGGTATTTCATAGCATTGCTAATCATTTGCGCGGGACACCCCAGGAGTTCTTAATTTCTTTATAGCTTTGAGCACCTTCGAATTATTTCGCTTCATCAAAAAATTCATTATCATTACCGGGTAAGAATCAAGAAATAAGCATTCTTCGGGCTAGAGCTGTGATATTCATCCGCTCTACTAGTGTACACTTTTCTGACCAGATCTATCTCGATATATTACTCGTAAGGTTCGCAAAAATATCTCGTCCCAAAAAACCCGTCAACCCAAATGGGACCAAAAATTGTTCGACGAATCTTGCATTCAAAAAGACTAAGAATATCTTCATCCACCTTCGACAAAGTCCATGCTTGCACTCATTCAGAGCTAAACCCATTTTTGAGGCTTGTGTTTCAGTATTTCTAAACGTATGTGCCACAAATCTATCAATATCATCGGTATAGTTTTAAGCAGTTGTTCAAACTTTTGCACTAGTATTGTCTAGAGAATTTTGCACAAAACTGATAAGAGTGGCCAATATTCCAAAACTAGATATAGCTCTGTACAGTTCGTCTCAGTAAGTAGATGCGGATGGGGCCTTGAACTGAATAAAGAGGTGACGAGCATCAATTGGGCTACTTGGGTTTTCTCTTAATTTATTAGTCAATTACTTACCCACCCTAAAACCGCTGTGATAAGTCCAATCACATTATTGGCAAATGGTTTCAGACGTTGCCACAGACAAGATCTGTCGCTTGGCAGGTCAAACGTTTCGCTGATATTAAGTTAAGATATTGCTATCTTTGCTACATTTGCTCTTTTTTCCATCAGCGGAATTTTGATAATCCCCACCGTTTTACAGTCTACAGATGTGGTTTGTCCACCGATTGTAAACAAACTACTCAATTTCAGTTAGAATCTTATTGGCTTGACTTGAAAAGCTTCCGAATGTCCCTCGGGGTATAAAATCTTTCCAATTCATCGGTCGTGCTCCGTGTATATTTGCGACTGTACTAGTAAAGGTGTCCTCTTTTTCCTATTTTGGAGTTAAAATCTGATAAAACAACTTTAACGTCCCACATAATATTGAGAACCATTTAAATACTCAAGCGTTTGTCATTAGAAAACTTGTTATACACATTTATTTAAATCTAAATTTGCTTACACATTTCTTTAACTAAATATACATACTTTTTTCATATACTTTTAGGGGTTTCGGCAAGCAAGGATTCCAGTGTCAAGGTAATCAGCGAAGAAAAATATTTACTCATAATTCATACAAATCAAAAAAAACTTGACTTTTCCAGTTTGCTCGTACGTCGTCCATAAACGCTGCCACGAATATGTTACATTCAAATGCCCCGGCAAGGACAAAGGAATTGATTCCGTAAGTTTAACTATAGTTATGCGCGGTCGTTTCATCTCTAGATCATAAAATCACACACAAACACATACATTTTGTCCACATTGTTTGTCCGTCTACATTTAACTGAGTGTATATGCCATTCATATACACTTAACCCGTCATTGTACTCATATTTGTTGTCCTCCAGTGGCATGTGAAGTTTTCCCATTGGTTTCACTGGTGAAGCAATTTCATAAACCGAAAAACTCTCAGAGGAAACCTTTAAGTCAATTTTACATGACACTGACCACTACTATGTATCACACAAAACCGAAAAGAGTATCTTTTCGGGCTTTTAACACAGAAATTCTAGCGAATTTTACAAAAAAAAAAAAAAAAATATTATTTTTCATGTGTGCTTTATGTCTCATATTTCTGTTTTTTTTTTTTTCTAATTTTGTTGTCTTTTGTTTTTATGTTTTGTTTGGATTTTTCTTTTGTGAATTGTTACTCCCACAGGACTCACCGAAAACCGTACATCATTTCGAACCATTCACTTATGCAGGCCCCACATTCTGCGATCACTGCGGCTCTCTACTGTATGGTATCTATCATCAGGGGCTTAAATGTTCAGGTAAATGAAAAAAAAAAATCTTACTCGTGTTATCAACCCTGGTAACAACCCCCTTAGAACCTTGCTCTTTTAAAGGACTTTCTCTTATTACTCTACTTTTGTTTTTCTGCTTCCTTAAATCTATGCTTCTCACTTTTCTCTATCCCCAGAATTCCTTTTGGTATGGTGTGTATGATACGAGTATGATGATAAGTAGCAACATATGGTAGTCGTTAATAGGGGTGTTAAGCATTTTCCAAACATTTGAAAAAAGACATCTGTTGACGTGGTTTTGGTCTAGTAATTGTAGTCCTAATGAGCCTACTATATGTCTGTTTTCCTACACCAACTTCGACTCCACATCTTAATTAAGTTTTAACAGAAAATTGGAATCAGTCTTAACCAGAAATATCTGTTTGTGCCAAAAGTAATTAGGAAACGTTTATCAATTCAGAACCTCCGTCCGCTCCTGTTAGAATAACCCAACGACTTTTATTCTTTTCATCTCAACTCAGTTGCCGTTAACAAATAACGATTTCAAAAGGGCACATCAGCAGGAACTTTGCCGGAAGAAACCCGAAGTATTGTGAGGTCATTTTATCGCACTTGAAAGTTATGCCAACAAAAGCTGTGAAGAGCAAATTTTTCATTATAGGAGTCAGCCAAAAAGAGTCTGCTCCTCTCCCACATACAAGTTTTCTGCAGCTCTTGTGCGTGTTTGCCAACGATATGTTGGAGGCATAGATTTCTTTTTTAGAAATACCATAAACATTTTGCGTCGAAAAATGAACCCAATACCATCAACTACAACAACAGCTACGACCGACTTCCACGAGTTATGGGCTTACTAATGATGGCGTATGTGTGTTGAAAGGAAACGGCGCCTCCGGCAACGGCAAATGTCCTTGTGTAGTTTTGGGTATAAGTCAAGTGGCACATGCTCTTGGGCAAATTTGTTTTTGTTTCAAAATTTAATTTAACAACACAAAAAAGACCAAAAATAATAATAACAATAATAGCAAAGTTTCGTGAAAAGTAAAAGTTCCCAGCAAATGTTACGTATACGTCCAAGTAACTTTTTTTTCAGTTACGTTCAATACGGTATCGAGTTGTACGTGCTTTGTGGTAGTGGGTATAAATTGAATACTATACAACACACTGTTGCTTATTTATTTTTGTTTTGATAAAGATAGAAACTTACGAGTATAGAGTTGGAGATGAGAAAATGGATTAGTATTAATCTAAGAGTCTCAGTTATGACATAGAAGAGATTTCAAGATCAAATATGGGCAGCTGAATATATTGTTGGGACCTTTCGGAATGTTGATGACATTCCTTATTTACAATCTCTTCTCACAGAGCAAATATATCAAGGATGATTTGCGCATTTTGTTAAAGAACCAACTGCGACAGGTTTATGAGAAAACAGTAGGGTTTAATAATTAGGACGTAACACACTTTTTGTTTATAGGTAGTTGTAAACAAATATTAATTCTTAAACGTAAACATTTTTTTTTTTTTTTTTTAATGTTTCATGTTACCTAAGCTTAGACCCTCTAATTTTGACTTATCCTCTCACATTTTATATGCTTGGTTATACCCATTTTACTTAGCATACTGGAAATGCGCTTCACAAAAGCCGCATAAACTTTAAATGCAATTCTAATCACAAAGTTTTTTAATCAAAACGTAAGCAGGATACATAATATCCACTAATTACGACGAAAATCTTGAACAAACAAAAGGCAACAGCATCTGATTTTTGATAAAAAGTTTAAAAATTACCTTTAAGATTTTTCTAATATTTTGTTAGCGGACTACATATTCTCCACTACATATTCTTCGCCTATACCACCGAAAGTTTTCGCAATGCAAAATCAAGAAGGTAAGACCGTAGCAGAAGAGATAGTTAACAACTGGTAGAACAGATTTGAGGGCCCAATGGAGCTACACTCTGATCAAGGGCGAAACTTTAAATTAAAAGTCTTCCAGGAAGTGTGCCATTATCTGGGAATAATAAAGACAAATACAACGCCACCACACCCTCAATCTGATATAATGGTAGAGCGATTCAATAGGGCTTTGAATGAACATCTGTCTAAAGCCGGTAGCAACTGCTAGCGTCTGTCTCCACGACGAACATTTTTCCGAGTGTGGGGTAACCCAAGATGGGGCCATTGCACAGCTGCCGCTTGAGTTATTAGAATGCTTTTTAACAGTCTCCAGATCACCTGAACTGTCGGCTTTTTTCCGTAAGTTGATGCAGGCGTTTTGCAATACCAGATAAACTCTTTACGAATCTTCTATAATACGTGGCAAGTCTTAAGAAGCTTCTTAGTTGGTGTTTATCTTTTGGGGCAGGCCAACTTTTTACCGCTTCGATTTTGTTGGGATCCGTCATTATTCCTTCCTCGAATATAATGTAGCAAAGATATTATACTTCCGGATGCTCCTCGAATGTCTTGCCTGTGGCGATAACATCGTCCTGATAGACTAGGTAGGTCTTGCACATGAGGACTTGCAATGTCCGTTCTATAAATTGCTCTAAGGTAGCCGGAGCGTTGCATAGCCGACATCACCGTAAACTGCCAAAGACCGCTTCCTGTAGTGAGTGCCGTTTCCTCACGATCTTTTTGATCAATCTTCACATGCCAGTAAACGCTTTTCAGGTCGAACATAGCGTATTCAAAGTTTCGTTAATTCTTTGTAGTGGGTAGCTGTCCTTATTAGTGACATCGTAGAGACGTCAGTAGTCTATACAAAGCGCTATGCTGCCGTCTTTCTTCTTCACGAGGACCACTGGAAATGTCCACAGACTCTGCGATTCTTCAATCAGCCCCTTAACTTTCATTTTCGACACCATTTCGGCAACTTCTGTTTACTTTGCCAATGGATGACGCCTTGCAAGTTGACGGATTGGTTGGGTGTCTCCGGTGTCAATATAGTGTTAAACAAGTTCCGATCGTCCATATTATCCATCTTGTGTAGAAAATATATCAGCACAATAACCGATTGGCTTTTCTGCCCGGATACGCCGATCTTTAACCAAATTACAGAGTCTGAGGATTTTGTTTTTAATTTTCATACTCTGAACACTTTCGACCGGTGTAGCACGATTTGTCTCAATAGGTGCACATTTTCCCATTATCTCTCCCTTTTTACGTTTATACTGAACATCTTTGGATTTAGAATACTTACAGGAACCACGTTCTTCTTTGATTCCACTAAAGTCTTTCCCACTTTGCAGTCTCTCCTATTTTCTGACTCCATCAAATAGAATCGGTGAATACCAGGACCGCCTTCCACTTTTACCCAAATAATTGCTTCTGATTTCTGCAGATGACGACTTTTAAAACGGAAGTGTTGGCGTTTTCGTATATTATTGGTATCTCCATGTTTCCGTGTTTCAGACTTTGTGCCCCAAATTCTACTACTAGTCCATGCGCTTTCATGAAATTCTATCGAACATTCGTAGAATATACGAGTAAATCAGAAAAAAGGAAGTCTAATTTAATTTCCAAGAGTACTATTGGAACATTAAAATTAAACTTTAATCGACGGATTTCCTATCAGGTTACCCCTGCATAACCCCAGTCATGCCGCCCTTTTAGAAAGAAAGAAGGGATCTAACTGTGCATAGATAATTATCTCCCTTGATAGAAGCTAATCATACCGAGTTCTTTAAAGGTGGGTGGCCGTGGCTCAAATGGTAGTGCATTGACTTCCAAATCTGAAGGTTCGGTATTCGAATCCACAGACATTCTTTTTATCAGGCAACTAAATTCACGTAAGATGAGTGATTGCCTAGAATACAACAGCAAGTCCAATTACACTAATAATTTAGTCTCCCCATTAAATGTTGAATGCCACCCATGGATCGAAATAACCACTGAGCCCAAAAATCTTTCTTTCTCTCTCTCTGTCCCATTTAAATAAAAACTTAACACATGCTCAGGCATTTTAAGTGTAATAATACCCACTTGAGTGTTAAGTTCTTTAAAAAAAAATAACGGATATGATGCCAGTACGCTTTAGACTTTTTGGGGGAACTCAGACATCAATAAGTCTGGTTCAAAAAGCAATGACGCTCAAGTTCCACTCGATGCTCAGAGAAGATGCCGAATGAAAAATAATTGGATCACTCAAATGCGAAAACATAAGAAAACTCTTGGCCTCACTAACGAGGTGATCCAAAATAGAGTGGCATGTAAAATTGTTCAAGGGACCGCAAATTTAGCGAACACTACAAGCGACGCAGTATTAATATGTAACATTAGATGTAATTATATGCGCTAATTATTTCAACGGTTAATGAGAGAAGCACAACAAGATTTCTTCTTTCTCTCTACACTCTAAAACTTCTTAGAGGCTTCAGAGAAACTTAAATGAAAATACATTTGTTCTAACTTCTTTAAAAAACAAAAACAAACAAAACAAAACCAAACCAAACCAACTTGATATGTCGACACATTTACAAATTTACCTAATTTAAAAATCTTTTCTTGCGCAAGCAGAAAAATCGAACATCCAAATGTACACGGAGCTTCGTGAAATGCTAACTAAGCTAAATAGACATAGTTGTATGTCACCCTCTGTACAAAACGACTCACAATAACAGATTTTTCGAAACAAAGTCCCAAAACGCAGACACTTGATATGTAGGCAGCACTTTTTAATGTGTCACAAACAACCTAAATTGAAAAGAAATGGCGTACCTTACGGCTTCTCATTTGCCCTGGAGGCAAACATCCATTCCACAAATTTCCTTTAATCCTGGAATATACGAGAATGAACACATATACTGTATATTGGTATGATACCTATGCTCCTCGTTCCACTCCCACTTGCACTTCTACAATATTGATTTTTTTTCTTTACATCACAGCTTATGAAAGATTCATTTAAAAGAAAGTCCCTCAGTGATTACAGATTCTACTTCAGTATACACATACAAGGAAAGAATTTTCATATGCTATCATAAGACAGGGCAATATTTTCGAATATGTCTTGTCCTTTGGCAAAATACAAAGGACCTCTTAAAGTTTACCCTTGGATTGAATAAAACGCTTTCTTTTATGTCACAGCATGTCCTTGTACGAAATTTCTTACTAATGTATGCGACAGGGGAGACGAAAAGAAAAGTACAAATAAAAAACACAAAATCAACTTTTATACACATACAAAAAGAAGGACTCCCAACTAAGGTTACAGGACGTAGAACTCACCAATCCAACAATTAATAATTCGTCAGGCAACAGTGTTTCTTTTGTAACTAGACTCGTTCGAATTGCGTTGAATAATGGATTCGAGCATGACCTGAATAAATTACACGCTTGAGTTGAAGAAATATAAACTCGGTAACAGGATACAAATACGAGTAGGGAAACAGGAACTCTATATACACAGCATATGTATGATAAACGCAGGTATCCAGAAGGGTTCTCTAAAAATTTGAATATCGAAATCACGTCATGCAACATGTGAGTGTGGGCAGGATGAATGGGTTTTACTACTTCAGTACAATACATGATAAAAGATAAAGATTGATTGAGTGCCTGGCCAAATAAATTAATTATTACACTCATTGACTCACGAAAACATATTCGCCGCACTTCAACGTAGGCTTGCCGCGTGGTCTCCTTTCCAGCAAAAAAAATTTCCATTTCAATACTTCCAACACAAGGAGTCCTCAACTGATAGCAAATTTAATTTGCAGGACATCTGGTTATTTTCTGGTTTCCTTATTGAATATACGGTAATAATTTCAAATTATATGTCAACGAAGTTTTGATGTAATTTTCTAGTGCTACACGTGGATAATACGGCTTGTAATATGGAGATAATGATTATTCCATTCTTAAAGGCAAAAGGAATCCATAAATCTCGATTTTTTGTTGATAATGTACGGCCCTTGTTCCTAGCCTGTTAATGACGGCATTACAAACATTCAGTTACTTGTACAGAAGGTAACATTTCTGACATACTGACTTAAAGGGCCTCAAATTTCATTTCAATTCTTTGGACTTGAGTCCTTGACTATGAAATCGGAAGTTCTCTATTGAATTCAGTTCGGGACTTAAGGCTGTTTACTCAAGTTCTAATATCTTTGCCAATTCTTCACAAAACGCGAAGAATACTTTGGATCATTTCCAGGCACAAAGAAACATTCCTGAGTATGGCTCCATGTGATTCTCTAAAATGGTTTTGCGCTGACCCAGGATGGCATTAATTGTTATTATGGCCCTAACACCGTGTCATGACATGACATGACATAGGAGTGCACACTATTATACTCACTATTAAGCTTGACGATGTTTGGGGTATACCTAGGATTGTATTCCCGGTTGGCTGGTTACCTCACGAACATTTTTCTATACGATCCCTAGCGATTAAATTTGCCTTTGTCATTCAACAAAATATTTTTCTAGAAAGAAAACGTCTTGTCCTTATGAGCATTTTCAAAACCAGGCCTCCTTATATGGTACTTCTGGTACATAAGGCTTCTTTCTTACAATTCTTTCCCTAAAAAAGGAAATCCATCACAAGGGGACGCACGATCACGGCTGATATTTAGACGTAATACTTATTGTGGTTTTATTTCCTGAGATGTTAAAAAGGGGTCACTGCAGCTAATCCTGTGAGTCTTTTCTTAGGTTTTGCTACTCTTATTCTTCCTAACTTGATTTTCTGAAGATTGAATGTCCTATATGATCTCCATGTCATCACCTTCATGCCACCTCTGAAATAGTCTTCCCTTTCTGTATTACGGAACCTTTTATTACCCACATTTCATCGGTGCATGGTATGAATTGCAAAGAAAATAAGCATTGGAAGAAGGGTATGGTATTTATGTTTATGGGAACACCACTATAACTATAGTACTTTTTATCAAAACTGATTTTTTCGTACTCGCAACCCATCTCTTAATGACAATGATTATTATTAATATTAATGATTCGGTCCAATATTTTGCCGTGATGAATCTTTCATCTCCAGCATCCTTTGTTGACATCTTCTTATTCTCCGTGTCGACTAGATATCTATTATATCATATTATTTATTTTGAATTATTTTAGTTAATGTTAACAGTATCAATATTTTGCCTTTGAAAATTTAAGATTCGTTTCACCAATTTTTCTCCAATGCTCACTTGTACTAAACATACCATATCTGAGGTTCTTAATCTCTAACCTCAAGGCATAAGTTTCCTTAATCTCTGAAAGAGAAGACGTGGACAAATTTGGATGGGTGCTTCCTTTAATCATACAATAAAATTGCTTTTTCATTTACCTAAGATACCTACCTTCTTGAAGCCAGGACAAATAAACTCCTGGATGACTCTTAGATCAATGAAGATCATCTGAATCGCTGTCAAGTGTTGAATCAAGATTGTACTCTTTGATTCTGTCCTAAATTACTCTTGATTTTACTTTAATTAATGCCAGAGGAACGAATATTTCACCCCAGTTGCAATTTGACAATTATTCTTCTATTCTTCAGGAAACATCGCTGTTTTAGCGGCGGACTTCCGGCAAAATGCTAAGTGGGATTTGAAAGAGATAACGCAGGATGTCTTCAATGCAAACTGACTGGTTTCTCGTTAGGACCTTGATAGCTGGTGTAATTTCAATATTGCTAGACTCACGTGAGCCTGGGATCCTAACGCTGTCTTCTAAATAATTCAACACACTTTCCTCATACGAAATTAGTAATTTTCCCTTTTACTCGTACGAGGTGTAAATTGGAGTTCTGGCTACCAAGATGATGCTCTAAACGTTCCTACTACAGCATCTTTTCACTACTTCTTTAGAAGTTTTGGTCGTGTTTTATACTATACGCCAAAGTCCAAGCTTTGAGTGCTATAAACTCATCGCTATCGGTCCTACTCAAAATATAGGTTGTAAGCCATGCGCTATGGCATTTTGATTATCTGCCGACAACGGAATCTACCCAAGCCCAGCCATGTTGATCTGCCTATATTTTCTATGTAGTTGATCCCTTAATAGGCGCATTTGGCTATCCCGAAAAGGGTGTTTTCAGTAAGCTGGTATGGTTATTATTGACGAATGCAAAACGAAGTGTTATGTTAGCTACTAAAAGATAAATATCATATCACTATATGGTTCTCGTAATGTTTTCTCCTCGTTTCTTGCAGTTTAGATCTCGTCTGCTGTTCTTTGCCGATCGGACGAGACCAAAACGATCTCTTCGAGTACCTTCAGAGCTGCACTACAAGCATGTTATGATAAGTTTGAGGTCTTATATATACAGAGAGTATCCTAAGAAGTCGGGCAAAAATTCTTTAAGTAAATTTACCTGTGCCTATGACATTTCTTAGGTCAATTTCCAATTCTGTTTCTTCACCTGTTTGATCTTGTGTTGTTACATGCAACTGTTACAACTGTTGCTGTTAATTCTTTACGTAAAGCTCTGTCAGCAAAAGCCGATACTAACTCATTGGGTTCATTTAGAAATAGCACCACTGTATGAGGTTGCCCAGTCGATGTATAATCATCAAACAATATAGCGTATACAAATATAAGTTGGAATCAGAAACCCTTCGGGGTGGAATGTTGGTGTCCAGTAAATTTATTGAGACATCTTATAAGACCAATGAGCAATTCTTAAGCTAAATTGTCATCCTTGAATCTTCTCCTTATATATCTTATAGTCCACATATGGAATAAGATGTATTTGTTTAGCTTTATCTCTAATGTCAGTAGACTCAATATACAAGAGCAATACAATGCGGAACACAGAGAACTCATGCGTTCCTCAATCTATTTAGTTTCGCTAAAGCACGAAAGCACTAAAATTGGTGGGAATTTCAATTTTAGAGGTTTGCCATTACATTCCAAAAAGTTGGTGATGTCAGAAATTAGCTGATGATGGCTAAGATTTGAACCCAGGTTCCTTGTAGTAGCCGACGATTCACCCCACAAACGAGAAGTACACTTTAAAAATATGCTCATCCGAAAAATTATATCATAAGTTACCTCAAACGATTCGTCTGGAATTGTTGGTATGCTGAAAATATGAATATTAACACTTTTTGTTTTTTATAATCAGCGCGCGCTCAAGGGGTTTGAGTACCCTTAAGGTGATTGTACACAGCGCGGGCAAAAACTTAAGAACGACTTCAAATATTGCTATACGCTTAATTAAATAGACTCAACAAGCGTAACCGACATGTGACTTCCCTAATTTTGAAATAATGGCAAGCCTGGTTGAAATTTTTCGCAGCAAACCTTTCAACGAGACAGTCACAGAAATAGAGGCTCGACTGTTCTGTGGAGATATTTAATGGCATGCAAATATTTGCAAATGAAATTGCTACCGGAAAATGTTGGTGGAGTTTCGTCCTTTCTTTCTTTCTGTTCTTCCTTTTTTTTTAGTGAAAAAGCAGTTGTCCCTGTTTACAGCGGTTATACCATTAACTTTGTAAGGTGAAGGCGTGGGAATAACAGACACCTTGCATGCAAACAGTGTTTTCAACATCGACAAAAGGATATGCGATGGTAATTGGGGAATTTGTTCGCACATCACCTACTGGGCTGGTCAAAGAACCACCCCCATTTGTTCTCTGGGAAGTCGTTGTGTTTTGCGGTTTTTATTACTTATGGATGAACACCAACACTAATACTAACAACAGGTACATAGTGTGCCTATTTAACATATTCGGTTACTTAAAATTAAACATTGCATATGACTTGCTGATGAATGTAAGGAGCAAGAACATTCTAAATATTTACTGGAGCAAGCGCAATCAATTTTCACTTCAAATATGTAGATACCGAAGACGTACCAAAACGCTTTCAGTATGCTTGTGATTAATTTTCAATTTGGCCCTAATGAAACTTAATGCGGTGAATTATTACTTAGGAATAAATTATTCGTTCATAATTAAGGTGTTATTACGTTTTGTTAGGAGGAGCAGTTTAATTTGTCAGGGCTGTTTGTAATAGTTTTTATTTCCGGAATTGGATATAATCCATTGCTATTCTACGAGCCTTTAGGTGACAGACGACAGCGTTAGGTCAAACAAAATTTTATTTAAAGCTCTTAGACTCAGTCTAATTTCAATAATTTTTGAGAAAAAGAAATCACATCTCCTAAAGCACATGTTGAATATCAGATTCTAAATATGTTGTTTAAATTTGCAACAGATTGGAGCTTAACAGTTGCCAATACACCTAAGCCACCTCATTTTGACTGGACAGAAACTCCACGAAAGTTGAGAAAGAAAACGTTCAGCAATAACTTATTAGGTTATTGTCAACATTGAAAGTAAGACCTTGAAATAGGCCCCTGCGACTGCATGTACTCGTTTTTCAAAACTTTTGGCATATTTTATAGTTGTGCACGAAAATAAGAATGGCATTTTTTTACAACCGTCGAGGACCAACAACCAAACTCCAATTTTGTAGAGCATCGAGTAGAATACATACAATATAGACGAATCGGAATATTTGCTTCTTAATGTATCAAATGCATTCTCAACCATTTTCGACGTTAACTCTTCGAGAATATGTTTGGCATCATTCTTGAAAAATTCTAGATTTCGACAGGAATGTTCTGTCAGTCTAAAATTGTGGTATATTATTGTTTTTCACTTCAAAAGCCCCTCATTGTTTACCATCGTGTGCATATACATATGTAGCACTATAAGAGGTAGCAAACTCTTTTTAAAAAAAAATTACAACATGTGCAAAGATTTAATCATAAGTCTGTGTTCATTATACAGAATGGAACACAACATTATGTTCTGAATAGGACTCCAGGTAAATGGCCTTTTCGGCTTTTTTTAACGAAACACATTCTCTCGGTTAAATTTTGGGCCACTCCATCTCACAAATTATACGCTGGGACATGAATAGTTTGCATTTTACCAACCCCCATAAGAAATTTTCGAGTTAAATTAATTTTGTAGTTAAATTCAATTCAATAAAATTCTATATTTGCAAATAAATAAACACTGATCATTGTCCATTTTGGCCATTGAATATAGCGCGGGCTCCGGTCTCATTTTTGATCATACCTGTTTGTTTTCTAATTTTGTATGTCTAATTGAGTCCCATGAGTCTCTTCCGGTTTTATCTCACTCCAAAATGACAATTTTGCTTGTTCACTAACCCATTGTGTCAAAAATAAGCTCCTCCACTAAACACGATATTTTACTAAAAAAAAGTATCGACTTCCGAACCAAACCCGCAAACTCCCGTCATATGGCATTATTTTGTAGCTTTAGCTCCTGCTGAAGTTGGCTCTTAACGAGTGTAGGGATTGTTTCCCATAACGTGCTATTAACTCTGTTTTATGTAAGTACATGTGGTACGAAGTTTATCGCCAACACGACGAATAACGAGCTAACGTAGTTTAAAGCTGACGTATTCTGTAAGTCTACTTATTATGATTTGTCAAACAATACGAGTTAGACATATACCCAGGCTCTTCATTGAACTGCCAAAACCGAAAAAACACGTCCACCACGCAAGTTGCCGCCATTAATCGGATAGAATATCATTACAAACTTAACGACCATCCTTTAATTTAACTTCTACGGGAAATACTATGGGCTCCAACTGCTAGCTATCATATAAAGGATCATAATAACTGTGCAGCTTGGAAAATTTACACTTATGTTTTTAAGGATCTTATTGTGCTGGTAATATTTTAATTGCTAGAGGGGTCGGTGTGTATTCGAGAATTATCCCCTTTCATATTCCGAGCCATACAAAGAGTTTAACAGCATAGCGAAATGCTTTCTCTATTTTCTGAACTGATTCTCATCCGATATCACTAAGTTTATATAGTACTACTTCGGGTGGAGCTGAATTTTCAAGTTTAAGTAATCTCTGCTCTGCGCCATCTGTCTGCTGATAATCATGAGCTGTGGCTGTCAGTATTACAGGATTGTTTTTTCTATCTCACAAAATCAACACCCGACAGAAGAAAACCGAAGCAGGTGCAAACTCTACAAAGCAGTCTCAAATTTACTACAAATTGTTGGTCGTTCGTTAGAAACATCAGGAATTCTGACTAATTATCTATTACTTATCAATCTGCTTGTTGCTCAGTTCAAAGTCAGCTCAACGTTTCCATTTTATGTCATGTTTCTGCCTACAGTAAAACGAACTTCAAGACTGTAGAAGTAGGAATCTTCTTTCCTTTCCCTTCCTTTCCACAGACTCATTGCAATTGCTCCCCTTATTTCCAAAGTCGTAAGGACACTGATAATTAGCTCATGAAATAGTTCGACTACATGACCAGTAGTCAGTTTTCGTAGTAACAGATCCACCGGCAATTCGGTGCCATATCTCACCGATAAGTTGTCTTGGACGGTTCCAAAATGCGACATCCACAAAATAATTTCTCGTGTGTCCCAGGGGTCTCCAACACTATTCCTAATTTTTCTTATGCTAAATGAAAGTGAATTTTATGAGATGTAAGCCTTACCCCCGGTGGAGGGTCTCAATGATCAAACAAGGAAACAAAAATTGCTTTATTTCTAGACTATTTATATACAAATTTTTCAAAAATGAAAAGCATAAACTAGACACCTTCAATGTCTAGTCACGCAGGTGTTGGGTGACCAATATTCAGACGGTGATATGACGCCTTCGAGTATACACTGCTGATTGTGTGGAAATTATGTTGTTCACAACAGTTTTCTTAATGATCTCTTGTCTTTGAATATTCACACAATGTAGAAAATCAATCAATCCCGTCTGAGTTGGCCTTAATATAACATACTCGTACATACATGTAAAAATTAAAACCAGCCCAAAATGATAGTATAGTTCGATGTTTTTTTTTTTTGTATTTAACGAAGTTAACGTACAAGAGCGTAAACTACCCTTAAAATGACGAGACACGTGTTAAGTTTTTTGGAAAATTGGACAGAGAGATAAGAAAGATGTTTGGACTCAGCGGTTATTTCGCCCCAAATTGTCAAACTTGCTTATGGAACACCCTGCCGAACCCCTTTTTTCAATCATTATAATTTGCAAGCATTGAATACCAATGAACGTTCGTATTTCGCTTTGTCTCCTTCCGCCTCCCTTGAATGCAAAAATTGTTTATATTAACTTGTGCAAAAAATATATGTTGAGTTTTGAAGCATGTTTCGTCCGACTTAAATTTATTATGTGGTGCATAACATCTAAATATCACGTAGAAAAAGGCATAATGTGTCTGCTCACGACTTATCCATTGAGCGGATGTCTTCCGAACAGCCATTTGTGACGCAATTTCAACAGTTAAAGATATGGAGCATCGTATACTGTTTCCCGCAGTAATACTTCAAGCCTATAAATTTATTGAAATTTATACTTGCAAGAAGTTGCATAAGTTGTACAAGCGGAAGACCGACGACAACCACCATCTACCCTATTCTTCATTTTCTTTTATAAAAAAAACATTCACCCACAGGTCACTGTTGCTTTATGATGCATCAGAGTACCTCATTCCTTCAAGAACTTCTTGATGATGAACGATCATAGTAGAGAATTTCAACGGCCGCTCTTGGTGCGGCTTCCCGGCACTATTGGATTAAAGTTTATATTCCACAAACTGCGAATGGATTTCCCATTTTACAAAGCTGGTTACAAAAAAGAATTAGTCCCTGTCCGCTAGAAATCTCTGACACTCAAGATAAGTTTAATATCTTTCAATAATCATACTTACTAAGGAGGGATTTCAGTTCAGAGTCAACATACGCTTCAACTAACAAGCCTCTACGCCACTCTAGTTGTGCACTCCAAGTCGAATGAGGTCACTTTATATTTGTGCGCGCAAACTAAGGTGAGTTCTTTCTCTACTGCGTTGTCTCTCTTGGTTAGACTCGAAGACTCTACGGGGCGAAGCATTGGTGTTCGTTTTCGTTTCCGGATCAATGTAGCCGTAGAGCTCATATGCATCTCCGTTAATCCTCCAAAGCTCTTTAACGCAAAGGGGACCGAATATCTTACGATGAATTTTTTTCTCGAAACGACCGAGGATATATTCATCCATTTTCGATAGAGTTTATGCTTTAGCGTCATAAAGTAGAACTGCGATCATCAAGGTCATATATAGAGCCACCTTAACTATTCGGGATAGGGCTTTATTATAATTGCCTTTCACCCCAAAGAAATAGCAATTGGAAAGAGTGATTCCTCGTTTTATTTCTACTGAAGTGTTGATGCCGGAATTAATAGCAGAGCCAAGGTAGACAACGTCCCTTACTACCTCGAAGATATAACAATCGACTACGACTTTCTGTCCAATTCTTCAATATTGTTGTATCCCTTCTTGTTGAGATGTTCCTCCGGTTTTAGCTTGTCGGTTCCGCACAATCCTTACAAGTATGATGTCAAAACATGATATCAAAGGTCTCGATTAAAGCCCCATTTACAATGCTTCGAGATCCGATACGAGGGTCGCATTTGGACATCGGACGCCTGTTTACAATGATAGTCAAAACGCAATGCACAATTTTCAAGTGAATTGAACCCGAAAAAAAAGTTTAGCTATCACGCATTGCGAGATGCGAGAATTTTCCAAATTTTCGAAATTGACTGCGATGCTTGCTGCGAAACTCGCATTATTGTAAAGAAATACATTGAAGTACATGTTACGCGCTCTCTTTTTCCAACAACGTATTGGATCTCAGAGGATTGTAAATGGGGCTTAAATCAGTACTGACCTTGACGGAGCAATGAGCATTCTCCGTCGTCATTCTGCACAGACACATGAGATTGGCAGGCATGCCAAAACTGGGCATGGCTCTATATAGCTCGTATCTATAGATTCTGTCATATGCAGCCTTACACCCGATGAAAAGGTGTGGGTATCGATTTGCGTTTTCAGAATCTGATGTGAAAATGTGGTCAATTGTGGATTTTGCTGAAACTTTGTTAACGAAAGTTTTTATACGTTAACACAATATGTACGCAATGCTGAGGATGATTATACCCCTGTAGTTGGCTCAGTTGAGGGATCTCCCTTCTCGTGGATCGGAGAAACGATGCTAGCATACAGTCTTCTGACCAGATCTTAGAAATGAGTTGGTGCGTGCCCCAGTAGCGTTAAATACCTCAAAGCCATCAGGTCGCGCAACTTTGTTAGATTCATGCATAAATATTGCTATCCTCACTTCGTTTTGGTCAGGTGGATGGAAGTTATAAATATAGTCCTGAGTTGAATAGTGTCTTCTACCTGATGGCGGGATGTTGGTCTACGTCGCCGTTCAGTCTGCGGAATAAGTTTTTTCATATTCTCAAAAACGACTGCGACCCTACTACGAAATTTCGTCGACAGACGTCTATATGGATCTTGCTGTCTTCACACTTTCTGTTTGCGCTTTGATAAAACTTATTCACCTTCTTCCTGGTGTATAAGCTCTCAATATTCTCGATCGTATGCTTCTGGTGACCTCTTTTCTACATCAGTTGTGGCGTCCGTGATGCCAGTTTGGCAGCGATACCACTGGTCTTTGATACTTCATGCTGGCGGCGTAGGAGTTGTTGAGAGATTTCGGGGTACGCGTTAGGCGAACGTTATTAGTTCTTCTTTCTTGTGATACTTGTAGTAGTAATCCGGGTCAATGTTGACTGCATACGTTGCGTTAATCGCAAAATTATCAATTTGGTTTAGCATTTCATGATACAGAGACTGCCAAGTCTCACTGTTTGACTAAGTTTGACTAAGGCAAACTAAGCCTTAGTCCGAAGCTAGTCGTGGTGCCGTATAGGCTATGCTTACCAACTGTCCTGCCAAAGATGTCCTCCTTTCACACCTTAGCGATGAAATCACTTAGTACGATTTTAGCTTCAGACATTGCCCATATGTCTTTTCGAGGAGCTCGTGGAATAACTCTTCGGTGGCGTCGTTCAAGTTAACTTTGGTCCCGTCACCATTTTCTGCTATGATTTTTTTGGTTTCAGATGGCGTTTGTATCTTAGAACAAATTCTAAAGAGATCGACACTAAGGTTATAACACACATAATAAAAAGTCCTGCCTACTCTCGAAAACCTAATCTTTTACCTAACAGAAATAATTGCACAAATTTAAGTCAGTTCAACAAAAAAATAATTTACAATATTATCGTGTATAAGAAGTCGGATCAAACAAATACGGTCTTAGTGGTTTGGCATCCAACAAGCTTGAAAGTACCATTCGACACTATGAAAACAATTCCAAAACACAGCGCCAAGGTATTAGAGATAAATGAGTATTCATACGCCATTCAAAGAATCGTGATTCACTGACAATGGCCTTAAAATCTTACACCATTTACCCAAAACGAATAGGTGAAGGTCAAGTCTTCAGTATCACATATTAATGAGGAATAGAGTACAAATAATACTCGTATATCGGTATAATGGTTTCGCTTGAAATTCTCAAATATACTGCAATTTCTTCATGGAACTCAACAAATTGTGTGTAACTTGTATAATAAAAGCGCAAAGCCAAATGATACAAATTGACAATATATAAGGTCTAGGGCGATGAATAGGAATGGGTCCATACCACCCCATGCAACAAACAGTGTTTTTTAGGTGATGAGCCTTTGACGTACCGTGCTTTGCGGGGTATAATTTTGCAATCAGTACGCGCTAAGTGTGCCGTTGTGTTACTTGAAATCCCCGCCACTGACTCTGTCCACTATAATAACGATGATGACGTTGAAAGAGAAAACCGTCGTCTCCAACGGCAACAGGAGTAACACCAGTAAGTTATTGTGATAGGACTCCGGAGTTCGAGTTGAGAAAATACTGCGTAGAATGTGAAACGTGTATAGTTAAAGTGAGAAAAATATTTGAAATCTTCACACCACTCTGTCTGCTTTGTTCTTGTTGCTGTTTTTCCAGAGAAAATGAGGACTTATGAGTGTGTCTTTTGAGTGCTCTAGAAACATGTCTTTATGTTGCCTTCGCATTGCGACAAATTTAGGTAAATCTCCATTTCATTTCGAACAAGGCAACAGCAAGCACACAAGCATTAAAGTCAAGTCCTGTAGTTAAAACATCTGGCGGTTACTTATTAATTCAACGGAAATGACGGAGGTAGAAACAGAGAAGCGAAATAGAATGCTGGCGCCAATGGCGGCTCCTACTCCTGTAACCCCATACAAACAAAAATGGCAAACATAACAAACAAATGCCACCCATTATGATTGCCCAATTTCATTTGAAACAAATCACAGAGGCTTTCAGCGGGAAAAATATGATGAACGAGGATTACTGGCGCTCTAGTGGCTTTCGCTTTTTGGTTTTTGTCTGAAGTCCCCACTTTTCCACAATTGGTATAAAAATGTATCTTTTTGATGTCCATGAATAGATTCATTCGTATTCGTAATGAAATTGTTTTTTTCTTTTTTATCGTGATGAATGAGTTTTCTATTCACTGGAGAGAAAGACGAGTGGCATGTCTGTGAGTTTGACACGTTTTAGAAATTCCATTTGCGAGGCTGTGTATTCTTTTTAAAGTGCAAACTTAATGAATTAAATTAAAGATAGATTCTCTTTGAGTCACTTTCAATAGTTCCTGCCCCCTGGTTGATATGAAAATCGTAAGAGACTATCAGCGGTTAGTCATCATCACTTTGATGCACCATCACAAGCAATCACTGGAATTTAGTGCAAATGGGGATTTATTTAAAATGCAAATCAAAGGATGCCAACTCGGAGTAATCAGGGAGAACTGAAATAAGTATTTTGTAGTTGTTTTGTTTTTTTCAGATTATGCCACTTTTGAATCGAGTCGTAATACATTGAAAAGGACTGCTGCTTAGAGTCAGCCTTAAATCAATAACTCGCTCTATTCTCCAACAGAAAGAACTAACTGACCTATATTGCTAAGCGGAATTCGGTGTTTGCTTGCTTTTTGGTGTTTGTGGAGTTTTGGCTTTCAATTCAGATCTATGCGTACGACCGGGTAAACGAAGTAAAACTGAATTGACACTATTTATAACCGAGTCAAGAATGTCAACTTGTAAGCTTCCACGACTCAAGAAACAACCATTGGCCATATTATTCAGTGCTAAGAACCGAAATTTAATATTTCTTCCATCTTCTTTAACATACCTTAAAAATAACTCGAATAAGACTTTGTTTTTTGCACATTTTGGTCTCCCAACTTTTGATCGTTGGATTAATTGCTGAACATGGAATGACGTAGAAAGGCTCTGGACCATTGAATGGGTCAGCTTAATCTTTTCTAGGTAGTGCATCGGCTTTCCTATTTCCTTCTATATCTTTGTGTTCTGGTGCTCAACAGAGCTTGACTTTATTTTATATAAGACTTTAAGTAGTGTAGTACCAATTTGGAGTCAAATAGTTTTGAGTTTAACATTTTCAATGCTCCTTGACTGTCCGTGAGGGCAGCGCCTTTGATTCCTATTCCAAAGACGGCACATTCTTGTATAGCATGAAGCTCAGTTTGAGTTGCTACCTTTGTGGCTTCATCAGCCGCCCTTCATATGTGCTCCGCAAAGGTAAGTCGTGAGCAGACCAACATTCTGAGATAGTGAAATACCGGGCTCGCGCGGGATACGGCACCCGCGACGTTGACACGGATGTACCTTCGAATCATCGTTGTCTGGTGTAGAGGACCATCTCCCATTTTTGAACTGCCAGCTCAAAACCGTGACCCCGCAACCAATCCGCAACTCTCGCGCCCTTCTGCTATATCATTCGCTTGACCTATTCCGGTATATTTTCCCACCTTAAGTCCTCTCGGATTTCGGCCCATCTTGCTGAATTAAATGCGTTCTTGACGTCAAACTTGATCAAGATGCCAGCACTTTTCGTCTTGTGAAACGCATACTGATTTAGCATTCTCTCTAAGATTTTCCAGGCGTTATCCATCATACGCAGTTGTCGGAATGTCGACGGAGTCAGGGGGCGTTTTGTTTCCAGCGCCCACTGAACAATCCGCCACATAAGCACGCATTCTACTTGTCCGTTTCTCCGATCTGAAGTACTTTGCTCGGTAACCTTTCTCAGTTCTTCTGGTGTGAAAGGATTGACCACGCGCCATTCGCTATGGCCCTAAAACACGTCAATAAGCTCCATTCCTTGACACGGGACATGGTGTGGTCCAACAGCTACTTGGCTTCCAACGCACTTAATATTGTATTCAAGTCACTAGGAGACAGAGCATCAGCTAGAACTTTACGAAGTACTTCTCCGTTGAGTCGCGTTGTGTATCATCCGGTGGCGCATGCACGGAGTGTTTCCCTTGGTCCCGCACTGCTTTTGTTCCCTACCACAAAAGTAATAAACTGATGGTCACTTGCCGTGTAATCCTCCATTATTCTCCAGATGGAGACTCGCCCGACCAAACGTGACAATGCGAAGCTAACCATCCTTTGCCATTGAAATCCTAAAATTCAAATATGGAAAATTTTTGGAAGATCACCAGTAGCCAAATGCCAATATACAAATTTAAAGGGCAGATCTGACCCCACAGTGCACACAGCTAGGTGAGGAACGTTTTGTTAGTAAGCGGATTATTCCAATATTCCAGTAGTGAGTAGTAATAAGGAACCGGTCGTAATCGAATTCATAGACAGAGACACGCTTCTAGTCTATTAAATAAAATCTTAACACAAGGTAATAGCTTAGGACGATGACATGGTAATTTTGGTATCGGGATTGTTTTCGTCAGTATTGAGTGAAATCACAGAGGCCTCTGGTTATAAAATATTAAAAGCTTGAGCCACATGCTGTGGATCATGTATACTTCCAAAATTGTTGGCGCCACTTACATACATAGTCCAAAGCCTCTTTCCTCCCACACACTACGTTGCTCGTCTTGCCAACTTATATACAGAAAGAGAAAATCTACAATTTTATGCCGACTCCAAACGGCGGGAAAATTAAAGAATTTTCATTGACAGAAGCTGTAATTTTCGGGGACTTGCCATATCCCCCGAAATGATGGTGAAGTCAATAATTAGAGTACTTTTCCTGCTTGTTGGTGTATGTGGAGTTTTGAATTTGAATTCAGATCCTTTTGTATAGTAGTTACACCACGCTACCAGATTAGACTATGCGTACGTCCGAGTGAAACTGAATTGACGCTATTAATAACCGAGACAAGAATATCAACTTGTAAGCTTCCACGACTCAAGCAGCAACCATTGGCCATATTAGTCAGTGCTAAGTACCCAGGAATGATTTTAAGTCCAAAATTTAACTGGAAGTCTAACATAGATAGAGATGAATTGCTTCTCCTGGGGCGGCAAAATGTCAGCAAAATATCTAAAGGTCAAAGGACGACGATACACCGTCGTGATGATTTCACGAATCAGTGTACATTCAGAACTGGAAGGAAGATGTATACGTCCAAGTGCTAAGACATACACTGAAAAGCAGAAAAAGATATTTGTGATGTCACCACTTCATCTATAGCCGATTAGTGTCAATGAAAAATAGTCGTATTAGGTGCAATTCATGTACCTACACAAGGCGTGACCTTGAAACAAGAAAAAACCTCTTAGACTGTGCTCTTAACCTAAAATTACTAAGTTAATTGACTGAGGGAATTATTATCCCAATCTTATTCACTCTACTGGTTCACATCATCACCCTGGCACAGTGAATTCACAGTCCAAATGACCAAGTCATCCTTGGAAAAAGGAAAACATTTTATCTCCTAGGAAAGAACTTCCATAAAATTCGGATTAGAGATACATATACTCGTATGTAACATATGTCTTCTCTTAGATCTTCGCACGTGTAATGTCAGATTTCAACGAACTGCCATCCTAGGTTAACCCAGAAAACTCCTACTATATTCATAAAAGGGAGACTATCACGAAATCCTTGACACGTTACACGTTAATCCATTTTCATGTCTCGTATATTAGTGACACGCGTCGCAAATTTTATGCAATCATTGTGAGCCATTGTGTCCTTAGATCTGGTTCCCAAAACCCGGAACTTACCCCATGTGCCACCAAATGAAAACGAAATAAATCGGAACTCACTACGTTATTATGCGTCATTTCAGTGTTACAATACGACAGGCTAATGACTGATTTTTTTCGTAATGGTTGCACACCTAATGGCTAAGTGGGGGTTCTCTATATATGCTCTACGTGTAGCCTGAGTAGGCTCTAAGCCAGTTCTAAGAAGCTCTGAATGATTACATCCTCGGTGTTCAGTGTCGAAATTTATTTGCCAATTGAATTGATTCCCCCTTACCCTTGGTGGAAGAAGCACTATTATTATTATGTTTTTGTTCTCCCTTTACAAAAAGGGGTTTTCTGTGAAGAGGATTATGAGATATTTTTGAACGTATCCTTAGAATAGAATAGAACACACAATATGCTACTTAAGTGGGTGCACTACTCACGCGATATCCTACTTCTGTCGCATCACATGCTCACTACGCGAGATACAAAAGCCTCCTTAACAAGGTCAAAGTCATTTCCCTTTGGGAGAACAGAGTATAATAGAGTAAGGGCAAGGATAATGGAAACCAGAATGGTTGTTGATAACAGATTACATGTGACGGGCGTACATCGGTTTGTTTGTACGTACTTTGGTATTGAAAACAGAAAAGCACATCAGAACGGATATGTAAATTATTGTTTTCCTCTTTCTTTTTTTTTGTGTACGCTTCACTTCTTATCTTCTTTGGGAAACTATCATATTTAGTTTTGTGTTCAGATATTCAGTAGAAGCAAAACCACAGATAATAGAGAAGTCAATGTAAAAGGCGACAATGACCAGCCGACCATCACAACCTAGAATGAATAGAAGACAGTTGACCTTCAAGGCATACGAGTGCCATCCCCTTATCTCATGGAATGCCATAGAAAATACCGGCAAAGTTAGGGATACGAAATTAGTTTGCCATTGTTTGGAGGTAACTGGAGAAAGGAACTAAGAGTATGTCCTTCGGATTATATTTATCCTCTCCATCTCTGTTGGTTCATTTTCGTATAACAAAATTAGTAAAATTAGAATAGACATTTCGGAAATTCGCTTCGCAAATTTGCCTACGACTACAAAGCTTGTTAATACACTCTTTGAGAGCAAAGGATAATTAGGCTTAAACACTGTACTGCTGTGGTTAATAGGCACATTATATTAGATGAGCTGGCTAAAATAGAAGCAGGACCTTGGTGTTAATCCGTTAATCCCATGAGTATTCATGTAAGAGGAGTACGGTTCTTTGATTTGCATCGTCGGTAAATAGGGTTCAATAAGTTATTGTGCTTGAAGAGTAGTTCTATTTAGCAATTTGTATAGTCTACTTAGTTCCAATTTATATAATATTTTCGGTAATGTCTGGCATCTGCAGATTTTCCTGAGTTTATCGCTCATCAAGCAGACAAATATATTAATACATTTGTAATTGGTTCAAGATCTTGCCAGGCATTCGTCCTAAGAATATATTATTAAAAGTAACCAGAACGCTTGATCAAAAACTCTGTCGAAGAAAGTCTTTCCCGTAGACAAAGAAGAACTACGAAATGCTAGCAAAGTAGTGCGGCTAGTTGAGAAAAGAACGAAGTTTGTACGAGCACATTGGCATATTTCTCCTAATACTACGGCTCATGCCTATTCAGCCATCTGAATGTTGGAGAAACGCATTGTCTCTTGCATCGGGATAAGCAATGCGTTTTCACACACTATGGAACACCTTTCGGTAGAAATTTTAGTGGCGAAATGATCTTGAAAACTTACCGAAAAGCAGAATAAGATAACTCAAATAATATGTGCCATAGGAACAGTTTTACTCTATGAAGGGCGACCTTAAAGACCGAAGACCTATATTGTTAAGCCTTTCATTCTACTACAGCTTGAGCCACGGCCTCCTATTCCGAAATCACTCTCAACATCTTGAACGTTGGTCCGCAACCAATTTCTGCTACGCAGGCGTAGAGCTAGTAATCGAATTAACATTATTAATATAGGAATACTATTATCCGAAGTTACATATCGCAGGTACGAGTACTCGAATTCCGAATTAGATTACGAATACGAAGTCACGACTTGACAAGCCAAAACCTTTAAACCTGATGTGCCTTACTAGAAAGCATTCCTGCAGATTGTCTGAGCACCAGTCTGCAGAGTTTTGCTAAGTAATTTATTTTTGTTTGCCTGTATTTCTTTTCTTCATTCCTAGTTAGCTAGCTCGAATGGTTTTACTCTTCGTAATCTTCTAAGTAAATTGTTGTTATTTAGTAGTTCGGCTACTTCTAAATTAGCATGGTTGCGAAGCTTACCTTCATGTTTTCCTGAGGCCTTCCTGACCTCCTACTCTATCATTTCAATTTTTAGATCCCTATGTAGATCCACGTTACATATGGTATGTACCATGGCGCTTTAACTAGTAGTACTTTGTTTTGGAAGCATTGAATGCTTTGCAGGTGTGTCTTACTTGTGCACCCCCAGAGCTGAAGGCCATATGTCTATATAGGCTTTAGAACTTGTTTATTGCATATTGAGAGACATGAGTATGTCCCTTTGAGCTAATACGTTCTGTTGTATCGTATATTTAGTTCATCATGTTTTTCCTTGACATCAGTTCTCCAGTGCAACTTCGCAGATTCATGTCTAAATGATTAGCTCAGTTCGATTGCAGAACTACTTTTATATTTCTGTACACAGGTATGTGTTGTACGATTTTATTGGTAAAGTTAACATGAACTGACTTAAATTTATTTAATTTTATTTCCCATTTTTGCTCCAATCAGATATATCTTTTGCTGATCTTTACAGTTTTTCTGTAACTTCCTGCACGGTTTTTCCGACAGCGAGTACAGCAGTATCGTTTGCAAATATGTCTACAATAATTTCGTCATTTTGTGGTAGGTCGTTCGTGTATAGGAGGAAAAGCACAGGTCTTAACACACTACCTTGCGTAATTCCAGCTTTTATTTATTTCAATGCGGAGTATTCATCTTCTTGCTTAATTCTAAATAATCGCTGGATTATAATGACTTAAGTATTTCTGAGTATTGTTTCGGGAGATATTTTTGTAGCTTATGGACTAATCCTTTGTTCCAGACTTTATCAAAAGCCAATGTTACATCAAGGAAGATGGTAGAGCATTTTTGTTTTTATTCTTAGGTTTTTATATTTTATCAGTTATTTTGTGAACCTGATCTATAGTAAAATATCTATTTCAAAATCCGAATTGATGGTTTGGTATCAGTGCCTTTTCTTCTAAAATATAATCGGGTGAAGTCGTTTCTGAAGAATTTTTTCGAAGAGCTCTGACAGGATTGGCAACAATGAGATCGGACGATACGAGGTAACTTCACTGGCAATTTTACCATAAAAACTTAGGCGACCTTCTCCATGCGTGGAACATACCTTAATCTAAACGCTGCATTTATTATCTATGCACTTTTTTCATACCTTTTTTAGGAAGTTTTTTTTTAGAAATTCACCCGAGATTAGATAAAATAATTTTCGCTCTCGACAATACAACTTTGATCCCGGAATTTATTCAGAAAATTAAAAATACAAATCTATACTGTCCCCTTCAAAGTAATCCCCATCGACTGCAACACACTTATGCCAGCGCTTGATCTAATCCTCGAAACATTTTTTATATTCGGTTTTCTTTATGTCCATCAGACATACTGTCCTGCGATTTTTCCATTACTTCCTCTCGGCTGCTGAAACGCGTTCCCCGAAGTGTTTTTTAACTCGATTTAACAGAAAGAAGTCACAGGGAGCCAAATCAGTTTAATTCGGTAGCTGTTGGATGGTATATGTTGCATTTTTCGTCAAAAAATTACGAATCATGATGGCACTGTGCGACGGTACGTTATCATGGTGCAAGATCCACGAGTTTTCTGCCCACAATTCTGGTCTCTTTCGGCGAATTGCTTCACTCAAACGTCTCATAATGCCCAAATATTACTCTTTGTTTACTGTCTGACCTTCTGGCAAAAATTCATGATGCACTACACTATTGTAATCCATGAAAACCGTGAGCATTACCTTCTTTTTTGACAGAAAACGATGTGGTTTTTTTGGTGTCGGCTCATTTGGTGAACGCCATTCACTTGCCTGATGTCTGGATTGCATGTCGTACTCATAAACCCACGTCTCGTCTCCAGTAATGATCCTTTTGATAAATGTGGGATCGGATTCAGCCTCGCAAATCATCTCTTTTGTGACTTCAACACGGTCTCTTTTTTACATGAAATTGATGTCTTTTGGCACCAACTTTGCTGCTACACGACGGAAACCCAAATCATTAACCAAAATGTCTTGGACGGATCCATAGGCAATATTCAAGTCCTCCACTATCTATCTGATGGTTAATTTGCGGTTATTAAACAACATTTCTTTTACTCCATCAATGCTTTCGTCGGTTTTCGATGTCGATGGCCTGCCACTTCGTTCATCATTTTCCAATGACTCACGACCACTTTTGAACCGCTCGTGCCACTTGTAAATGACCGTTTTTTTTAGAGAATCGTTGCCGAAACACTTTTTCAACATTTCCAACGTTCGCGCACCATTAAATCCGTTTTTTACGCAAAATTTAATACAAGTTCTTTGTTGCAAATTTAAATCCATTTCTAAAATTGTAAAAAATCGCCAACACACACAGAGATAGATGTACTCTTGGCTACGTAACTTTTGCAATTGTCAAGCTATGACGCTAAGATTTAGAAGGAATGTCAGCAACAGATTTACCAACTTATCAAAAAAAAACAGAACTCAAATCGGAACAGTGGGAGCGCCGCCGTGGTTACTTTTTGATCAAGGTGGTATTTATGCACAGAAAATTGGACTTCAGTTAAAACTCACAAAATTGAAGTTGTTCTCTTCAGAAGGAAACAAATAAGTTTCTCAGTGATTATTTCGCTCCACGTTTGGCATCCATTTGGAGCCTAAATTATTGGTGTAATTTGACTTGTTGTTGTATTCTAAGCAACTAACTCATCTCACTCGATTTTAGTTTCCTGACAAAAAAGACTGTCTTTTGAGTGTCTTGACAAGTAAAGCTAGGGTCTATTGTCTGCAGAGGCATTATCTCTTCTTCTACCGTCCTGCTGCTGAGTAGTCCATGAATTTCTTAGGACCATCTTATTGGTTTTATGAAGTTATCTGCAGCCAGATTTTGAGATTTTAACCCATCTATGATGTTCTATATCTGGTGTACGGGGTTTATTTAAAAATTAAATGAAATCGTTAAAATTTAAAAGACAAATTTAAAAGTTTTACCACCCAGCAAATTTCAAATTGGTTCATAAATTTGAGCTACTGTGTGAAATTTATTAATGGTGTGAAAAGAACTAAAATTGTGCCTATCGCACAGGAACTGGAAGTATGGCTTATATAGCTTGAAGTATGGACCAACCCAGGTCTGATCACGTCGATCTCAGTAGTCGGGTATATGGCAAACAACACTCCCCAAAATGTAGGTCATTGTGTTTGGAAGATTCAATTCACGCAAGAACTACTGGAAATCAGCAGCGTCATAACTTACTAACACAACTAACAAGTCTGTCTAGTCAGTCTGGTCTTTAGCTAACTGCCTGCAGTTACGCACTCCAAGTTAGTTGAGGTCCCCTTTAACTTATACATGCCATCTAAGGTGAAGACTCTGTGGGCCAGAGCATTGGTGTTATTTCACTCTACATGTTCTAGCCATCTCATTCAACTGATGTACAGTTTTATCACTAAGTCAAAGGCTACTCAAGCGAGACCGAATATTTTTCGAAAGATTTCTTCATCTGCTTTCGAAAGGGTCCATTCTTATGCGCCATAAAGTAGGACTGGGATGATCAATATAGAGTTTCCTTAGTTTTGCGCAATATGGCCTTACTACTTAATTGCCTTCTTAGTCCAAAGAAACAGTGATTGGCTAGAGTGATTCCTCGTTTTATTTCTGCTGAGTGATTTTGGCAGAATCCATAGCAGATCTGAGGTAGACAAAGTTCTTTACAACCTCGAAATTATAGCTGTCAATTGAGCGGTTCTGTCCAATTTGCCGATGTTATGTGTCCCTTCTTTTTGACAGCATATACTCGTACATATTTTAGCAGCTTCCGGTTCAATACTGGCGACCGCATCGGTGACAATCCACTGGGTTCTCCCAATTATGTCAATATCATCGGCGTACACTGGTAGTTGCACAGACTTTTGAAAGATTGTGTCTGTCTTCAGTGTCCACTTCTGAGTTCCGCACAATTCTTTCAAGTATGATGTTGAAGGAGTCACCTTGTCTCAAACCTTTTTTGTGGTCATTAGCTACCTTGAGGATCGGGCATACGGTGCTGAGATTCCATTCATCTAATCTGAACAGATCTGAGAAATGATTTGGTACATGCTCTCCATAAATTCATTTCCAACAGCTTTGCTGTTTGCAGTAAAAGTTATTCCATATTCTCATACAGGCTTCTGTACGTGTCTTCTAGCCTTGACACGTACTTTTTATCCATTTGTAGAACTTCTGTAAGTTATTCCTGCAGTACAACCTCTCAATATCTCAATATCTCAATCACATGCTCTTTGTTTTCTTCTGGAGAAACCGATGTTTTTCCCGTCTCTTCTGCTGGTAGACTTCACGAGCAGCTCTCGTCCTTCATTGCAGCGGCGCCTTGTAGGCTTCTTATTTAGCTGCATGTGCTTTCCGGCATTCTTCATCGAACCAGGGACTTCTTGGTGGTATGGCGGCATAGGAGTTGTTGAGAAATCTCTCGACACTCGTTCGGCGAGGATTCTGGTGGTCTCTTGCGATTGCAGATTTTCTAGGTTATATCTTATCGCAGTAGATCTTCTTTGAGGTGCTTGAATCCGCATTCGCACCTTGACTACAGCAAGGTGGTGATCCGAGCCCATGTTAGCTTTCCGGAACGTTCGGACGTCCAGAATACTGTTGGCATGCCTTACGTCTATCTAAAATAATCAATTTAATTTGATATTGATGATCCGGAGACCGCCATGTTCCCTTGTGAATATTGAAATGAGGAAACCATGCACTTGCTATATAGTAATATTCCGTCCCTCCGCAAAGGCTATAAGCGTAAGCTCAAGAATTCTTGCTTAAGTCTGCCACATATGGCAAATCCGCATCCGAATAAGCGGTGTTTCTTTTCCTTATAGCAATCACCATGGTTATAAATTAGAGTTTTTCATCCGGCTTATGTCCGGCCCATCTCATCATGTGGGCGGCCGTGTCTTAAATGGTAGTGTATTAGCTTCCAAATCGGATGGTTCGGGGTTCAATACCAGCAGAGCTCGAAAGACATTCTTTTTTTCAGGCAACTAAAGACTCGTAAGATGAGTGGTTGCCTAGAATACAATAACAAGTCCAATTACACTAATAATTTAGTCTCCCCATTGAATGTTGGATGCCACCCATGGAGCCATATAGCCACTGAGCCCAAAAATCTTTCTATGTTTCTCTGTCCCATTTTCCTAAAAACTGAACACGTGCTCAGGCATTTTAAGTGTAGTAATACCCACTTGAGTGCTAGTTTCTTCTTAAAAACAAAAAAAAAAACAAATCGCACTTCCTGGATGGCGGTAATATCTACAATCTGCATGATAGCAGTCATGGCTGCACGGCTGCACGTGACCTATTAAGGGTCCAAACATTCCATGTGCAAATCCGAAGGTCATTGTCCTTTAAACGTTTGCCAGCCCATTAGTTGGTACGTTACATGTTTTAATCTCTTCCATATAGAGTTGTGAGCCCTATGACGACATATGCCAGTATAATGCTACTCGCAGGGCACGCACTTGCCATTTTAGCCTGCATGAGTAATGGTTTACACATACACCCAGCGGTTTTCCGATAAATCGCTGCGGAAGTATAAACTTGAACAAGAACTTAACCAACAAGTTATTTTGAGCACATTTCCATTTGCAAGGCTTTGTTAATAAGCAGAACTACCTCATTGAAGAATTAGATAATCTAAAAATGATTGTCGAGAAGCATTTACGTACTGTTGGGTGCGGTTTTTTGGCAGGCGGCACCTTATGTATTCGAAACTAAAGCAACAGGTGTGTCTGCTTACGTGAATAAATTGCACCATCGAACCAAGATAAATAAATTCTTATGTCTGGAAAATTAAGTTTCGGATTCTGGAAAATGTTTCCTCCAACACACAAGTGAGAAAAGTTTCCTGGCCCATTCTTAAAATGGTGATCAATTGAAGTTACTCAAAGCTCATTATCAATCTTATTGAGAAACGACTCAAATGTCATATTTGGGTCCCAGATTGTTAGCAAAAAAATTCGAATCAAGTTATTCGTGCCAGTGCAGTACCAGTGAGAACGCAAAGCGTCAGAAATGAAGAAAGTATTACGGCGGCACTCGAATCGGTAAGTCAGGAGCGCAATCAATCGTTTCCGTGGTCATCTCTCAAAAGTCCCTATGGACGTATTTTGCGAAAAGATTTAGCTATAACTCCGCATCAGATCATATGTATTAACCTAAGATCTAAAGTCAAATAACGAACTTTCGTTGATTGGGTTGTATTTAATCTATTGGTTTGGTTCGAATACCGGAGATGTCATTATGCCGTACTTATTTCACTAACGCTACTTGTTAACCAATTTATTTTGAGGTAAACTGAAACTAAATAGCTTAGAGCATATGTGAATTTAACACACCGTGCGTGTCACAATCAATTTTTCGGAGATAAAGGTCCGTGATCGTCTTATAGCCAGATTTGGCCGTAGCAATCCTGAGTTTTAATAGCTTTGGGAATATGGGCCCAATTATGCAAAAAAGCCAAAGAAAATTGTGTGAAGTCCATCCATTCCCGCAAGCGGTTCCATGTAAGTCATTTAAATAATGTATGACATGACATAACTGAAAAATATTTTGGGAAGAATCTAATGAGAAACCACGTAACTGAGTAAAGATCTAACTCTACTACAACCACCTTGAACGTGAGAATGTTGGTAATAAGCATTTAAAAAAAAATTAATGAAGCTTAACATGTTTTGCCCTCAGATGAAGGAAGTTAGTTTTCCTATACATCTGTAGGTTGTAGTATCTCCTTTCCGTCCGTATGGACGCTCCAACACAGAACGAGTTTCTATCCTAATTTATTGTGCAACACCATCTCTCATGTGTGGAAATGTATTTCTGATAGCAAAGATACGAGTATGTACATACGTTTAAAACCTCCCAAAATTTACTCTGCCAACAAATTCAAAGTATAACCGACAGCTATACGAAACAAAAAACGTGGGATCACATCGAGTAAGAAAGTTTTCCTTCCTTGATACGATACATCCATACGAGTTACATCGATGCCATCGACACCAACAACAACATAGTACGAGAATGTGCTTCAAGTAATAGTGTGCTCACAGTTGATTTAATAAAACTGCACCCCCAGATTCAGCAGAACCTCGGTCTCTCAGGACACCAGAATAAATATCATTACTTGTGCAATGTAAGGAAAAAAATCTGTCTCTCTGCAGCCTGAAGCGATGTAGTACGAGTACGAGTATCTCTGTAACAACGTTGTGGATCGATTTTGCGTGATTTTTTTTTAAGTTTTAGTTTTTTTATATTATAAGTCTCTAGTTGCACGGTGATGGAAATCAATTTCGAAGCGCCGAAGGATAATGCATGGTTCGCTGCTGATTTGTCTGGAACCCGGACCCGTCCTTATATATATGACAATGATGATGATGATACCGAGAAGGAGAAGGGAAATGATGATGTAACGACATCTCTAACATTTGACAATGGTTTGATTTGTTTTCCTTCTTGGTTTTATTTTATTTTTTTTTTATTGTATCCACCAGTATGAGCGTATTCGTATTTATACAATATACATGTATCATATGTTAGTTCTTGCTGTTTGTAAAAAGGATCCTTGTTTCATATTTTTGGTTGTTGTTTTGTTTGTTTTCCGTTCGTTGATTGTGTTGCATAGCTTAGTATACCTTATACAATATATTTAACTGGACACGCACTCTCATCGTAAGGTTCGGTTCTCTGAATCTGTATCTGTATACGCATCATAAAAGCACAAAATCATTGAAAGTTGCAAGAGTAGAGAGAAAGTATTTTGTTTGTTTTTTATTTTATTTTTTGTTTGTTTTCGGTTCTGTTCTGTTGAAAGGTTGCGAGCGTACGAGTAGACATATGTTTCATCTCATTTGTGGTGTATCAGTTGCATTGGTTAACAACAAAGGAGAAAACGGATCGTGTTAATTTTTCATCAGTTTTTCATTAGGCTCATCAAGTTCCACATAAATGGCAAACGAGTACATTTCTATCGCCGATGTTTTGCGACCATTGCGGATCCCTTCTGCATGGTATTACACATAAGGGTCTTAAGTGTAAAGGTAATCAATCTCTTTCAATTCAATGGAGTAAGCCTTGCTTTAGTTGTGTGTTTAGAGTTGAACTTTATTTGTTTATATTGTATACATACATATGTATGATAATTTTTTTTTCATTTCTTCAAAAAGTGTATTTGTCAATGCTAGTTAGTCGAAATTTGTTCCAATCTATTCCTAGTTCGTAAGGTTTACTTACTGCACTTAGATTGGTTCTCGTTCTTTATTTTTTATCTTATACTGTTATGTACATACATATGTTGTCAAAATGGACAATTATACCTCTGACTTCATAGTTTATACGCTTCTATTGTATTTTCAATTTAATTTAAAAACAAACAAAATTTGTCAAAAATGTATTTGTCCAATGTTCATGTACGAGTAGTTCATTATTTGTGAATTTATTCAGCAACTGTCAGGGAATTTGGAGTAAGTATAGAGCATGACATTATAAGACGATTCGAAATAGAAACTACAAAAGGAATAATGATGAATAGGGCCCTGATAGCAGATACTGACTGCGAATATGAGAAGACAATGTAAAAAGGGCTTATCGACAAAGCGGCTTCCACTTTTATGGTGCATGCTGATCGAAATCATTGCTTAGTTGTACTGTCTATTGGATCATGACTACCGGCTATCTGCTTTTAGAGCTTAAGAGACGTGTTAGACGATTGATCCACTAGAAATAGGTTTTCAGTCTCCCCTCAAAGCTGAAGTTATTATCTTTAAATGAAAGAGGAAACTGACTGGTCTAACTCTGTTTCTCCGAAGAAGCTAAATATTTGGGTTACATCGTGGATAACTTTGGTTTAATGATATTTACGGGTGTAAAAGTGTACTCGGCACCACATGACTACACGGCTATTATATCTTATGTGTCTGGAGAAATAAGATTTCATAAATAGTCAGCCTCTGTTGTTGACGAACTCACTTTTAACTCTGGTCTTATGGACGTGCACTGGCAACATAACACCTATTGCTGCGAAAATACGAAATCGACTCTCCTTGGGCCCAGATTCTGAACCAGGTAAGGAATGAATGAGGAACGTCGTAGATGCTTCCGATACCGATGCGACTCTGGTGTCTTTTTGGAGGATGGCACTGTTGGTTTTCACTCCTTTCTAGGAAAAATTGTGACTATCTTCCAAGCGGAGATATACGTGATTCTGAGGGGAATGAGCTATATTGTGAAGTAGCTGTGGAGTAGGTGATTATCTGCATCTGTAGCGACAGCCTTGCCATTCTTAAAGACTTGCTGAACCGTCTCACAATTTCTTTCCATATAGATGGAAAATCGCATTTCTCCAGCCCGTCCCTAAAGCTGGGGAATGTTATTCTTCCTTCTTTTTATCTCACGAACTATCTCGAAACACGAAAACTTATCAATGACCGGCAGTATGGTTTTCGTGGCAACAGATCGACAGATGATTTGATAGCATGTCCCACCGAAAAGTGGAAAATGAAACCAAAGCATACATATATCAATCTGGCGAAAGCAAAATAGTTTCACTTGATATTTCTAAGGCATTTGACAGGGTTTGGTATCAAGCTCTTTTGTCGAAAATGCGTGCATTTGGGCTCGACGAATCTCTTCTCCAATGGATTAGAAACTACCTTTCAGAACGTTCAATACAAGTTATGTTGGATAGTTTCCAGTCTCATATTCACAAAATAAATGCTTGTGTAACCCAGGGCTCTGTTCTGTCTCCCTCATT
Source organism: Volucella bombylans (assembly GCA_949129095.1). NCBI lineage: Eukaryota > Metazoa > Arthropoda > Insecta > Diptera > Syrphidae > Volucella > Volucella bombylans. The sequence goes on along the minus strand of OX422144.1, from coordinate 49,086,729 downwards.
CTTTTTAAATTTCATCAATGATCTCTTGTCTGCTACTTCTAATTCAATATACATTTCTTTGCAATAAAACTCATAGGTGACATAAATATTACACAGTTAATTGGCATCCCCGAACACCGATGCGAAAATTCCAGTAGCATTCCGCCCCTTCAAACTTTTAACCGTAACACCCGTCTCCCTAGGAAAGCTCATCAGTATACCCCCAAAGCCACTTTCGGACGTACTCTAAAATATCGTGATTCCTTCCTAAGCCATACAACTCGCTTATGGAATGCCCTGCCGAGCTCTTTATTTCCTATTCATTATAATTTACAAGCATTTAAAACCAACCCACATCGGTATCTCTGTTTTTTTCCTCCCTAATTTTCCATCACCCGCGGTGTGTGCAAAAATTCTAATGATACTAAGGCTTCTCTAAACGGTGCCGGATAACTGAATTCGCAGAACATTATTTAGATCAAAACGGAATGAAACCGCCGATCCTCCAGGCTGCCGTCGGACCAAACAAATGTTTTCTGATGCCTGCTACAGGTCAGCACTCCCTCTGTGGGAAAATTAGCGCCGTTATAGGGTATAATGCTCTTGCAAGGCAACTAAGCATGCAGATCATAAGTGACACATCATCCCGCAACGTTTGGTGTAAGAGTGAAGACGCTCTATCTGCCTACGGTGCTCTTATGGTAGGTGCTGGTATTGTAGGCACTTTATATTGCTTGATTTTATTGCTTGACATTATTGAAGAGTATAACCTTCTCTCAGTTTTGAAAACTAAGCCTAACACTTGAGGCGGTATTCATTAAGAAATTATAGGCTTTCAACATGTGAGAGCCACTTTGCTTACCTTGAGTAACTCTACAGTCTGGTTTAGACTTGGGCTTCATTCAACAACTCTCCAAATTCAATGCGATCTTCCGCTAATCGGCTAAAATTACGCACAACAATCTGTTGGAAGTTCACTGAGGTGCAACTTCTAAGACTAGGATCCACAGCGTAGTCTCACCGCGGTAGTTTCGGAAGCATTCCAGGCATAGAAATGACGCGAACCTACTGCCCCTCTTTTAGAACATAATCCAGATTCAGACAAAATGTCTGCTTGACCAATGGAGTAATATGCTATTTTAGCCGCCTTTTGATCTACGGTTTGAGTATTATGTATATATTGTTGTCTTATAGGATGAAAAAGTCTTTTAACCACATTAAATTCCATCGTAGATTTCCTAAAGGCAGGAGTGATATTTTTATAATATGAAGGTATATGCATATGCACAGCGATAGGAATGAGTCGGGCAAGACATGCCAATTTTAAAGATGTTCTTCCTGAAATTCGAAAATGGTGCCAACAGGCTATGGCAGGCTTATTGAAGCTAAAATCTTCCAAACATCACAATAATAAGTGATTAGAATTCTCCTCAGAAGTGCTTTCATTCACCAAACGAAAGTATAGACAAGATTGATTTAATCTACCAAACAGTTCTGTCCTTGAATTATTATATAAACGTGCAATTAAACTGTGTACTTCTTAGGAAAGCATTTAAGAAAACAATAAATCGTCAATATACATATTTTCAAAGCTTAATTTAATTTCGTCTTCACAATTTTGATGAATGGGCGAACACAACAACTGCTAACTAAATCTCCGCAGCTGAATAGAAAGATGGGATAGTACATACAGCCTTGGCCAAATGTTTTAGGCACCCTTTAAAATTTAGTATGCCCAAAAAACAAAAAGTTCAATGAAATGAAAGAAAACAGATATGATAAATAAATAGTTTTATTGGAGATTATTAATATTTTTAATATGGCTCCAAGGACTATTTTGGTCATAGTGCTTACTAGCTTGCGACACTCTTCAGAAGAAATTTCACTCCACTCTTGCTTTATCACATTCTTGAGTGTTTCTTTTGATGAAATTGAGTGTTCTTGAATCCTACAGAATACCCCATAGATGTTATATTGGTTTTTTGAAGATATTACTAATTTTGAAGGGTGCCTAATACATTTGGCCAAGGCTGTATATTCACTGAACTCGGAAGATATTTCAGTCACTGGTCGTTTCCCATTTTCATCCTTCTTGCAGCACTAGGATCATGACGGAAGGAACATTTCTATGAGCAATGTGTTTTCTCTGTATCCGTAACATAAACTTCTCTAATTCATTTAATGAAATACTTCTTCTATTCCTCACCATTTGGAGTCAGAGGAGAGGTAGTTATTCTTCGCTGCTTGCCATTTTCTGTTTTCCATAATAAAGTAATATACTTTGTCATAGGAAAATGTTTTCCAACTTAACAGGACTTTTTGAAGAATTTATAATTTTTTTTTGTAGAAAATTCACATTCAAGTTAATTTCTTTTAATATAGAATTGGGGAGAGTAATTTTGAAATTAGTAAATTGAAGAATTAATTTAATTAGTCTTCTAATAACCTACTTATGAGTTTCAGGCACGTATTCTGTGGCGTCAAATGCGGTAGCTTCATTCTCATTATGTGTTGGCGATTGTTAACAGAAACAGCAGAAGATTTCTGCTCTTATATTTAACTTTTCAGCGGTCTAAAATCATTTGGATAAATAAAAAACCGTGAAATCCGAGTTTAAGATTTATATACCTTCCACGATCCAATTTTAGTTTTGTACAAGCTTTTTTGAATTTTCAATTTTCACTTCGCAGCCTTGCTTAGCGTCGTTTTGTGTTGTGTTTTTTGAGTTTGTTTATTATATTGCTAATTTCTAATACTGATGAAGAATATCAAACTAAAAAAAGGGGCGACTCAAGCTGTAAAAAGGCTGTTAGGGTTAAGGAACAACTCTTTCGGTCTTTCAAGTCCAAACCTACAGAGGAAAATTTAAATAAGTTCAAACTAGCGTGTGTAATTTGAATACTATCACTTGTGTCGTCGAAATCGAAACACTTTCCATTCTCGGGACCACATATTTGATGTCGCCAAAAATGCCGCGAATGTCTATGTTTCCTTAAGTGAGTAAGAAATATTTCACCCCCTCTGATCGGACCACAATCTATAAGGCATTCATCCAGCCAAAATTGGAGTACGATGCCCACGTCTGATCAGGTGCTCTTATAACACCTCTGCACCTGCTAGATAAGATTCAAAACCGTGCGATAAAATTCATAGGTGATGCCAATATTACACAGTCAATTGACACCATCGAATACCGACGTAATGTCTCACTTTGTTTTATCGCTATTTTCACCACCATTGCTCCACCGAAAATACGCTGCAGTTTCAGTTGCATTTTCTGAGATGTTTGAGATCCCCTTCTACATGCGTGCAGAAATCGTTGACAAATGGTTTTAGACGTTCACGCAATAAAGTACACGAGATTTTGTGTCTAAAGAAATTGAGCATTATACGAGTAGTTGGCGCAGTAAACATTTCATGTGGATCGGGCAGATGATGCTGAGATTTCATTCATTAGACATACTTTCCTCCGACCAAATCATGGAAATGAATCAATGTACGCTCCCTACCAAATTATCTTCTTTTGTTTCAAATACCATTTATCTCGACAAGTTGTCAGTTTGCACAAATATTGCTTGAATTTCCCAAGACCGGCAGCAGCTTTCCTACGAAATTTCCTTGCTCATCTCTTCGGGTCACGTTGGCTTGATACGCCCCCTGCATTGACATATGACAATTTTAAAACAGGAAAAATGTAGCAAACATATAAGATGATATAAGATGAATGTATATGCGTTTTTTGAAGATATTCAAGTTAAGAATGGTAAATTAAAAGAGTCAACCAAGGCTAGTCCTCGAAGAGCAAATCGAAGGAACTAGCGTTAAATGTTCTCTATTCAGGATACATAGGGTTTTCCAATAGGGACTTGACAAATTTGAATTTAATTTGTGAACGCACTCTTTTACTAATCATCAAACTTTCACTGTCAATTTATTCACTAAACTCAACATTTTCATCATGGTAAAGTACACGAACGAGCAATGTCTGCAAATTATAAAAATTTTCTACTGAAATTCGGAGTCAGTGACTGCAACTTTAAGAGCGTTAACTACTCATACAATTTTCGGTCGTAATTCTCGCCCTAGTAGACAGGCAATAACAAGTTTAGTGCAAAAATTTGAGTCTACATATTCGTTGTGTGATGTTGTCGTGTCAGTGAGACAACGGGTTGGTCGAAGTGTCGAAAATAGCGCTGCCGTTCAAGCGTCCGTAACAAACGATCCAAATCAGTCAATTCCACGGCGTTCTCAAGAATTGGGCATCGCTCAGACCACATTATGGCGTATTTTGGTTTACACCCATACAAGATCAAGCTGACTCAAGATTTGAAGCCGATGGATCATTTGAAGCGACGTACGTTCTCCGATTGGGTTCTAGAGAAGATGCACCAAGATGATGAATTTCATCGCAAAATCATCTTCAGTGACGGAGATCATTTTTGGCTCAATGGGTTCGTCAATAAGCAAAATATGCGTTATTGGTCGGGTGAAAATAAACATGTGCTTCATGAATCACTATTTCATCCACAAAAAATAAATGTTTGGTGCGGTTTGCATGCCGGCGGCGTTATTGAGCCATATTTTTTCGTCGACGATAACGATCGTCACGTTACTGTGAATGGTCAGCGTTATCGCGCCATGGTCACCGATTATTTTTGGCCCGAATTGGAAGATATGGACGACATGTGGTTTCAGCAGTATGATGCCACAAGCCACACAGCACACGCTGCAATCGATTTATTGAAGAGTAAGTATGATGAGCGTGTTATATCAAGAAATGTGCCGCCTCGTTTGTGCGATTTAACCCCGCTTGACTATTTTCTGTGGGACTACGTTAAGTTATTGGTTTATGCCAGCACGCCGACGACGTTGGAAGAGCTCAGAGCCAATATTGAACGCGAAATAGCGGCCGTTTCGCTGCAAACGTGCCCGCGGTAGGCATATGAAAGAAGTCGAGTTCCATTCATAAATGTTTTGATTGTACTTCAAGCTGATAATAAAGTTTTTTGAAATATCTCAAATGGTTTGCGTTTTATTTAAAAAAAATAGTTGTCAAGTCCTTATTGGAAAACGCTATAGAAGAGGCGAGGACAACGTAGATTACATGGGTTGGTATCGACGAAAATAGAGTTAAAAAGGGAACCCGAGAGCAGTCGATGAATGAAAAGAATGTCAGCAATATTCCTACGTTCTTTAAACGAATTCATATTGAGAAGTTTGAGGTAGTCCTGATAGGGAGGTACGATTAAAATGTCGTTCCACGGCAGACCACGGAGAGCAAATCGGAGGAAGCGACGTTGAATACCCTCTATTCGGGAAACATGAACTTGTTGAAAAGTAGACCAAGCTTAACTGGCATACTCAAACAGAGGTCGAACAAAGGTAACATAGAGAGATCTGGTTAGGCTAGGTCCAATAAATTTTGCTTGCTATATTAGATAGAACATCACTTTGTACGGAATGCGAGAATATTGGGAGTTAGGAGTTTGAAGGAAAGTTTTGCAATAATTCCACATATCAGTAAGCTCGAGTGAAAAATTTTCTATGTATCATTTCGGTGTTTCAAAAATCAAGGAGTAATTATTAGCATCTCTCGCGTCAAGGTCTGCAACTTCGTTCCAATTTATAAATATAAGATAAGATCAAGTGTGGGACATTTATTTGTTTGGCGCCTTATGCAGGTTATCTGTTAGAATAAGCCTCCGCCCATTGTAATTTTGAGCGAAGGATATAGCCTTGGTAATAGCTGCTAACACTGTGCTTCATTCAGAAGAAGTCCTTGCCAGACCGTTGATGAATTTCCATTTTGGTGTCGAGGTAAATGGATATCCATTTTAACAGTATGGGTTCAGAAAATTGGAAGAGTATTAATCGATTTAATCGACGGCTAAAATCGGTTGCAACTACATCGACTTCGTTGCCATTCCCTAGGGCAGAGAGGGCAAAGGATGGTGCTTGACCTACCTTGTAGGAAGCCGTGTTGTCTAGGGGAAATAAGTGATTTGTATTGGAAGCTTAGAGCTTCATACAAAATACTTTCGAGGAGTTTGGGTATATAGGAGAGTTTAGTTGGTTAATTCATTCCTTGATCCTTTCTTGTGGATCGGGGTTATGAAGGAGGTTTTCCAAGCCTGATTTATATAGTTATGAAAACATGAAAGTAGTTGGCGGGGTGGGAGGGTGGGGGAGGGGGTAGTTATCAATTGTTGAGAGAGTTAGGGGACAAAGTGAGACTGAGGAGTTGATTGAATCTGTTGTGAATATAAGGTCTAATTGCTTTCCCATATAATTGGATATACCACTGACATGGCATGGACTTGAGTCTGTTAAGGGATCTAAGAAGAAAGAAGATACATTCCTTAGCTGAGTTGGTATTTGATGCGATGAAAAACGATTGATGATCTGATGGAGCCCACTGTAGCTGAGGAAGATTAAAGTCACCGAAAATAAAGATATCATCAATAGAGTCAGACAGGTCAATTAAATGGTCGATCGCATCGATAACAAGTTGGTAAGATTCGATTGAGCTGGTAGGATGTAGCAACATATAACGTAAAGGGACTTGAGAGGGAGTGATATTTTTGTTGCGACAAAGTCGACTTTAGAGGATGAAGAAATGATAAAGAAAAGTTAAGGGCCGCTGTTGGTCGCCAGTACGACGCCTCGCCAGGGGGAATCATCATTTGTGTGGGTAGGATCGAAAAACATTAAAAGTAGGGGGGAACAATTCGTGATTCTTTATGTCGGGAATGAAATTGGTTTCGGTCAAAGCGTAAATACGAGTATCAAAGGAAAGAGCATGTGATTGGCGTAGGACAGCATTAGTTTTAGAGCGAAGACCTCTTACATTCTGGTAGTAAAATGTAACAGATGTTGTGGGGTGGTGGTGTGACCCGGGATGGTTTAAGTTCTGGCAAGGGAGGCACCTTATGGACGAACAAATTTATCATGGTCGGCTCAACTTCGCTGTAAGTGTGAAACTCGTTTAGAGTGAACGTAATGGCCGAATGCAGCAAGGTCGTCTGCTACTTTCTGAGGGGACATGCTAAAACTCTCGTGCTACCTGACATAAAGGTTCCTGAGTTAATAAATAGGGGAGAAGTGATAATATGGGTGGTTGGGGTTAAGTTGAATTACAGGATTATAAGATTGGTGTGTAAGGGCTTTGTGTCGGATAAGTGAGGAGGGAGGACTAAAATTGAGGAATAAGTTTTTTTTGAAGCTCGCGATTAGAGCTTCGTTTTTTTGTTAGCATGTTTTTTATTTGGAAGGGAGTTGGTGAGGGGGTCTTTTTTAAGCTTATCGTTAAAACTACGTTTATTTTTGAAACTTTCATTATTCTAGAAATGTGAGCTTTCTCGTTCCTCAGAGCATTTGGTGATACTTATCTTCCCAGGTTTTGTGGCATTACCAGGGGAAGTAGGGAACCACCACGAATATTTGGTTGGGATGTTGATTTTGAAGCTGCAGGAAAAATTGGAGTCAGCAGGGGAAATCATCTGGCATTCGCTAATTGTGATAGCATAATTTCGGTGAAAGAAATTCCGCACCCAAGAAGCATCAGCGTATTCAGAAGCCCCTTCAACTTAAAATCCCGTATGGTTTTTCAGCTTTTCGAGTTGGCTTTTCCATTCGGAGGGGGTCCATGAAGTTCCGAATTGTTTGAGCAATTTGCGTTGAGCGGCGGCGGGCGGGTTACTAGTTGGTAAAGTCAAGGCGGTTTCGGTTTCCGTTGTTAGGGCGACTGGAGGAGTATTTGAAAATGATGGCACGTGAGACTCCGTGTCTACTAATTCATTTTGAATTGGGTCATTGTACGGGGAACTAGCTTGGAATTGAATTTGATCGAGTATTCCATCGATTTTGTGGGAAGCCAATCTGACTTCTTTATCGATATCGGCAACGGTCAACTGAATTGCTATGAGTTCCTCGCTGACGTCAATAATAATTTTTAAGGTCAGGTCATCCAGCGTAGAATCTGATGGATGCGGGGTGTGATGTATTGTCTTGGAAGAGGATTGAAAAAGCAAGTCGAGATCAGTACGGAGAAGATTGATAGAGTCGTTTATGTGTGTGAGTTCGTTGGATTTAAGGAGGTTGACAAAATTTGTTTTGAGGAATTCTTTTATTCCATCGCTCTCGTTGTTGTGGTTAGATTTCTTTTTCGACAGATTTTGGATGGCTACTAGTTGCTTTTCGATCATTCTTCCTGTGGACTTATAAGCTTCCACATTCAATTTAGTTTACCGAGTTTTAAATTTTTTCTATTCTGTCAAGAATAGTTCTGCTAATATAACCGTTCTCAGTTAGCATCGCATTAATAGGCTCGTTGTTGCATTTAATTGCCAGCATAACGTGAGCCAAGGTGATCTCTTTGCACACGTCGCAGTAAAAATTTAAGAGACTGCAATACTCCTTAAGGTAGATAATGGATCTCCGGATAAGTCCGATGCATATGACATGGAATGATGATCTCTGTGGAAAGACCATTGCAGCTTTGGGGTCAACAATTGAACACAAAACACTAGCACAGCACTCTTCCATTATTTGTTTATTTAAGTTAAAATATGTCGACGAACACTTATCAGCACTAATAATTTTGGTTTGGATTATTTTTTTTGTTTTGTTTTTGAGGTCAAAACCAGAAAAAAAACACGTCCGCACAGGTTGACAGTTAGACTATAAGATGTGATCTTTTTTTCTTAGAAAAAATCATTTTAACGGCGTTGTTCCGTCGTGTTAATTTATTAACCACTTTTTTAACCTGAATATTCCATTTCATATTTTCATTGAAGGTAATGCCTAGAATTGTTAATTCTTTTGAAAGCGTGACTGTTGTACCTCGGAGGTTCAATGGAGAAGGATTACAATTTCTTTTCGTGCAAAGACGGAGTAAATGTACTTTAGAGGGGAGAATAATGGCACCTGTGTCATGTATAGATTGCTTTATCTACCGTTTCTAAAATAGAATTCACCTTTGTTGGTTCCCCACTTTTATACATATTATCGACATACTCAAACGAAATCTAGAGTAAGTGCTGGCTGCGTGATTTTAACTATTAGTGATTCTATGTATGAGTTAGAGATCACCACCGAGAGAGGAGATCGTTGTGAGTTTAACAGCGCCAGCGTCCGCCTTTTCGTTACCTGGAATTCCAACATGTCCAGGTGTCCATATAACATGTATTCTCGGGGAGTTTGAGCAAATAATGGACCGAAGAAATTGGATAATGGGCATTTTACTTTTGTTGTTTCTTATACTACGAATAGTTTTGATTGGGTGCAGCTATTTTCTGGACTAGGATTTCGTCAGCTTGACGATCTACCCTGTAAACGCAGAAGCCAGTTGTTCCTTTATGATAGGAGGCATCAGTGTATAAAGTACAATCGAAGTTGCGGTGAACAATATTTCTGCGAACTTTTTCCGGTATGCTAGAGGTTGCGCGTGTACTTTAGTGTAGTGTCGAGCAAGGTGTTTATTAGCTGTGATGGAAACAATCATAGAGGTGCTATTGTCTCATAGATTTTTAGGGCCGGTATCGCTATGCTCGATGATTTTAAATAGCGGATAGAGTTGAGGAGCTTTTGATTTTTGTGGTTGGAGCAATAACCCAACCGGATCTGCAAATGTCATGCAGAGGGTGTTTGTAATCGGTGAGGTTTCTTGCTACCAGTCTTCATGTCGAGGAAATAGGGGGTGTTTGTTTCCGCTAACAAGGAATCAATAGGCGTTGATGGTAATGCTCTGATAGTTGTGCGAAATATGGTGTTTATTTTTATCTGAACTTCCTTGTCATTTCGTTTTGTCCAGTGCGAGGAGACAGTGAGACGGTGTTTTATGGTTCCCTGATTCTGCTATGCTGATGGCTGTATTTATATGTGGTCCCTTGTGTTTGTTGCAAATAATTTTGAGGACATTTAGGTTTCTGGTTAATTTTTCCGACACAGTTTTGGCATGGGCATGCCATTTCCACGTTTTGGTACATATTAAACCGAGGAATCTCATTTTTCCATGAGGTGGGACCTGAAATCCCCGATAATTATCGTAGCGGCTGGACATCTGTGTGTGCGGCATACTGGCTAGTAATTTGGCTCCTGAGTTATGGCCTCACGTTAAAGCTTTTCAAAGGGTCTCAAAAACTACCTGCTTTTTCTGGTTGCCCTGGCGCCAGTACGAAGAGGTTATCAGCGTACGGTAAACGTGTTTTTATTTGTGGGGTGTCCAGTTTTATGTCCGTTAGAATTGAGTCCACATAGGAGCCCCATTTACGATGGGAGGGAGAACTGAATATTTTCGAGAAGCTAACTCTGTATACACTGCTTGATCAAACATATTCAGCTGAGTATCTGTGCCTCTACTTGGTCTGAAACCACGTTGATGGCCACAATGCCGCCGTGGCAACGATTGCCATTGATCGCTCTTACTCTGTTCCAGAGGGAACTAGAATACAGAGTGGGGTTGAAAGGAGCTATGAAATTCGACCAAGTTTCGGCACGACCGGACCTCGCGTTTCATGGTTGCAGCTATACGTCTCAATGCAATGGCGTTTTGAGTATTTGGATATCTCTTTAGGATATACCAGACCTTTCTCTTGTCGATAGTTAACTGTTTCAAATTGGGGTTAAACCAAATGGGTTGCGAAGGACTGCGTGGTGGGTGGAAGGAATACAGATTTCCGCTGCTTTTCTTATAATTTTTCTTAAGTTTGCAGCTTCTTTGTTGACGTTTGGGCAGATGGGAGATGCAGCAGATGCCTGATCGGCAGCTAATGCGAATTTGGTCCAGTTGGCCTTGGATTCGACAAAGCGGAAGCGGAAAATTTGGCAGAAGGTGTACAGTTCCGAGGTTTCAATAATTATGGGGAAGTTATGTACTTTCCAGCTAGCATCAGCTGCTATAGTGGGTGAGGTGAACGTGGGCATGGGAGCACTGCAAAGTGCATTAGTAGAAATGTATTGTCCTAAGGTTGAACACTGTTGATTTGTGTCCATACCTCCGTTCCCGAGCTGTTTGCTTGTGTATTGTTAGTGTTAGTTTGAGTAATGATTGAGTGAGTGGGGTATTGTTGTTGAGTAGTAGTGGGAGTTAGTTGCGTTTTTTTTATATTAGATGCTGTTTCATTATATACTATGGGTACATTGGTGTTTTTTGTTAAGAGAGCAGATGTGGTTTTTGTTGTGACTTTTATGATGCGGTTTGTGGCTGGCAGAGTCGTTGCCGATACTTTTTCTCTTATTACTTCAATGAGTGATTTTTTGGTTTCTCTAGGCTGAGTTTTGGGCGCATACAAGTGTCCAGACCTCTTTTATTCCTCCCTGGCTTCCTTAACCGTGCAGCTGTTCTTGGTTTTTATTATCATGGTTGTTTTTTCTCGTACAAATGTAGGCCAGTTGAGATCGTTCGATGGGTGATCATCGGTCTTACAATTCACGCGGTACTTTCGCTTACACTTATCTGCATGTGGGGAAACTTCGGCGCAAGTTGCACAGAGAAGAGATGGCTCATTACAATGATTTTTGGCATGTCCGATTTTTTAGCATATTCTGCAAGACATTGGATTAGGATAATATGGATCCACCTCCAGAATCTGCCATCCCAATTTGATATGTTGCTTTAGGAGCTTGTCCATCGTTTCTAAACAATTTTTGTACCTCTATTACTTAGAATCTTTTGAGCGAGTTCAGGATATCGCCTTCCTCAAGGTGGGCAATATTAGGCGAGTACTCGAATATACGCCCTTAAAAGCAATTGAGTGATTGGAGGTATTTGATGTCAACTGGTACATGACCGTGCGACTTACACTTTATAAATCTGTCTGCGATATCTTTGTTGTTTGCTTGGATTAGAAGATCAACATTTCGAAGGGCTTTGATATCTTTGTGTATGCCTATCACGATTGGGTTACGGTTAGCAATCGGTGTTTTGTCGTTATCGGTGGAAGAGTTTGTAATTATTAGGGAACGAGTAAAATCAAGAGGCATTTTGTTAGGAGAGTTCAGCATTGGCCACTGTTCATTTGAAACATGTGTGCCTCTATTGTTTTTTTTTTCTTTTTCCTAAGTAATCGTCTTGCATTGTGTAATCTGAGTTAAGGTCACCAAACCGGTTTGTCTTTTGTGTCGATATAGCATCGGAAGTTTTTATTGACTCTTAATGCGAGTTTTTTTTTCTTGGTTTGCGAATTGAATTGAATATTTGAATAAAATGAAATTAAACCAAGGGATTTATAAATATGTTTAAAGCCTTTGAGAAAATGTCTTATTCGATAAGCGAACGGAAACTAAGTTCGCATGCAAATAATATGCCAAGGTCTTGAAAAGACTGAATCAGCGGAATTGGTTGATCATAGAGGAAATAAAGTCGGGGAGGAGACGGGTTGCATTTACGTGAGAAATTATTGATTGGCATTTAGCATCTAGTTTTTGAGGCACTAAATTGAAAACCGATCAAGGTCTTCTTGAAGAAGGTGAAATAGTTTTAAAGAATTTTGTGTCGTCAGCGTAAAGTCAGAGGGAGGAGTGTTTAATGACCCTCTCAAGATCATAATAGTAAGAATTGAGGGATGACAATGAAGATGGCTGCCATGTGGAACTCCATGCTTTGAAACTTTGAGTGAGAAAGGGACCAACGGAGAAATTTGGTAGGTCATTGAGGTAAGAGGGATTTGGTACGAAGGAGTTGTTGCAAATGATTGTTTGAAAAATGTAGCAAATAAGTTGCCAATGGTAGAAGGATCATTTGAAGATTTCGTTTCGAAAGCTCGCGAGGAAGGATAACTATCGATCTTACTTTTAGAATTGACAAATTGAAAAAAGGATTTGCGGTCACTTATAAGATTGGTTTGCACACTATTCAGATAGCGTTGATAGAGTGAAGAAATAGTTTTTTTCAGAACTTGGCGTTAATGAATAAGGGGCAGTGTTTAGTAATTTTCTCAATATCGTTTATAGTTAAGACGGAAATAAGGCGACCTAGATGGTTGCCTTGTGGGACACCAGGAGTGGCTTAAAACGGGGTTGAGAGGGCTGACCTAAAGCGAACGCTGTAATAACGGTTTTTCGGATAAGAAGATATCCATTTTAGTAATTTTGGGTCAAAGCCGAGGGAAGACAATTTGAAAAGGATCAATTTTGAGAAATATTGCGAGGAACCCATTTGGGCCGGGTAAAAATTCATAATTATGTTTTAGTAACTTCTCCTCGATAAGAGTAGAATAAAAATTTGAGGGGCCATTGAGAAATTTTAAAGGTTATTAAAATATGAGGGTTCCGGTACGAAGAAGTTGTCTGAAAATGATTTCTTGGAAAAAGTTGCAAAGTATGTCGGTTGGTGGATGATATATTGTCGAACGAGAGGGAGGGTTTTAACCGTCAGGTTGTCCAGTGTAATTGACGAACTGATAAAAAGACTAACAATCATTGATAAGGTAGTCTGCGCAGTGTCAAGTAATCGCTGATAAAGGCAGTTATAGAGGTGGGTAAATTGGAGGTAGGTCCCAAGTAAGTTGGAATTATTAGAATAAGAATTTTTGCGAAGAAAAACCAACCATAATTTATAATTTTTGTTTCGTAAAGAACGAAGTCTTCTGTTATACCAAACACTTAAAAAGAAAAAGAAATATTTCACTGTAAAGAATTTAGAGACTTGAGGATAGGTTGTTAAAATCAAAAGAAGATTTTCTGCGGGAGAAAATTTGCTTAAGAGACTAAACGTTACTGTGGAGTTAATATAATAACTAGTGAAAACTAGGCCTATTTGCCTACCGATGAAGTTAGGAACGCCACTTACTTCCCATAGGCTTGAGTCTGTTATCCGATCAATAGATATTCCTTGGTTGAACTGGCATTTGACGCGGTAAAAAAGAACTGATCACCCGATGGGACCCACTTCAGCAGAGGCAGATTACAGATTAAAGCCGCCAAAGATAAAGATATCGTCGACCAATTAATTTACCAACTGCTTTAATAGCAAGGATGTAGGATTCGATAAGTTGAGCCGGAAGAATGTAGCAACACACAACGCACAGGAACCTATTGGGGAGTGTTATTTTAATTGAAACAAAATCCAGTTTAAAAGAAGAACAGCTAGCGCTGAGAGGAGAGTTAAGGCTATTCTGAATGATCAGTAGGACGACTCGACATGGAGAATCAATCCCAGAAAGGGAGGGCAGGATCATAAACCTTAGGGAGAGAATGATTATCATCTCGGAAAACATTATAGGAAGGTCCTGGCTCTTTATTTCGACGATCAGATTAATCTCTGTAAGAGCATAGACGTCGAAAGAGAGACCATGAGACTTAGACAAAATAGTGCGAGTTTTAAAACGCAAGCCGTCTACATTTTGGTAGTAAAATGTAGGAGGAAAATTGTTGGTTAAGGAACAGGGGAAGGTGGTTAAAATACAGAGAAAGAATGCAAGTTCGGAACGAAAAAGTTTATCATGATCAGCTCGGCTATGAGGATGGTGAGAAATTCTTTTAGAGTGTACGAGTACATATTTCCAAAAAGCAGCTAGGTCTTTTTGTGGAGTTGTGTTGAAATTTTTCTGGTCCCTGTTGTAAAGATTCCGGAGGCGAAAGGCGATCTAAAGTAAGTTCTGAAGGGTATCCAACCGAGGAATAAGTTGAGTTAGAAGCGGGACTTAAGATACGCGAGCTAATAAAATTTGGGTATTTGACTCCAGTTGTAATATTGGGGAGGAGTTGTTAGTAGCAGATAATGTGGGTGGTTGGTCAGTGACCGTGTCAGAGGTAGAGGCTTGGTGGGGAAGAGTGGTTGCTTGGGGATATATTTAAATATTAGGGGAACAATTGGGAAATACTTTAGTTTTAAGGCTCCAGTTGGGGTCAGGTTTGGGGTGGGAATGGTAAATGGATCAAGTTTATTAGCTAAGAAGCTGTTTTATTTTATTCCTATGTTTTTACTGATGGGTTCATCTGTTCCATTGAAGACACGCATCTTTCCAAAGTTAAAGTTAGTGTTTATGGCTTTACAATTAACCTTTCGTATTTAGCCGGTAAGTTAAGCTTAAAATTTTGCTTATTTTTATCATATCTCTTTTTGCCAAACTCTGAGATCCAAACAACACAACGTGAATTGGGGCACCTTTGATGAATAGAGTGATGAATATCTGGTTCGTTGTACGGAGTTTGTGGAGTTAAATTGTGTGCCAAATCTCCATGGGGCGACGGAGTTGACGTTGGTGAGTAAATAGATTTGTGGTGCAGCAGGGGACAGGTTGAAAAGTCGTCGATTTTGTGGTATACTGTTACAATGAGGTATTCTATGCCATTAAACACTGTTCTGTTCGAAGTAAGTTCGTCACTAAGCTCATTGATTTTATGCAATATAACTTCAAACATGAACTCGTACTGCGTTGACTATTACACTATGTTCGAAGGGTGAAAGTTTGTCCGTTATCAGTCTTACGATTTAGTTTTGGTTGGAATCCTTGGAATAACTGAGACGCTTAATTACAATTAAATAGAGAAATGTTTATCATTCGTCACCAATAGCAGATTTTCCGAAAACTCTTTAATGAAAATTGTGTTTCTTTTATTAAGGCCGACACATATGGAATGGAATATTTTGACGCAAATCTCCTTACAAGCAATAAAGTCAGTATTGGTTGAGCTGAGCAGTTGGTTACTCCGCCAGATATGACAAATGGCGGGTAAACAAAGAGCGTCACAAAAATAGTTGTGTAGGAAATCAAAAAACAAAAAAAAGGTAGGTAGGTAGGTAAATACTAGACAGAGCGAGGCAGCGATAACAATTTTTTGAGCGAGAAATTGGTTAATTGGTTGATTGAGAAGCGGGGAAGAAGTTAAATAAAAATTAATAATGTTATGGAGAAGAATTATGTATGTAAGAATGAGACTGAATACCGTAAGGATTTGAACTGAACTCTATAAGCAGTATAGCGTACTCAATTTACATCCCTGTTTGACATCCGCCAATATTGAAAAATCGTCAGATATATTAAGCAAAAATTGATGGAGCAGTTCTCTCTAAATCCCGTTTAAGTTAGGTTAGATTTTCAGATCGGTGAAATAAGACAACGCCTTTTTGTTGACCCTTGGTGATGTCCTTCATTGGGATTAGGCGTATTTTATTATAGTTTTGCTTCTTTTCTTTCTGCCATCATCTAATTCTGCCGTATCTACCCGACGTCTGAAGAAACCTTTATAATAAGTCAAATAGTTCCTAAATATCTTGGAGGTAGTAGTTTCCGTATGTTTAATTCCTTAAGTGACGAAAGACCCGGGATATGCCTATGGGTCTCTACATCACCGAATAGCCTCTATTTATATCGTTGGCAATGAGATTTCGCTTTATTGCGTTGTTTTTTTTAGGAAATTGTGACTAATGCGAGCACCTAATTGCTTAGAAAACGATGTAATGGCACAACGTATAATATTGTTGATCCGACTCTTGTCATACTCTAGTCATACTCTGACATGCCACAGATGTACTAATTTTCATCTTTGATTGGCTCTCATTCAGATCTTATTTTCCCTTCGTTATCCGAGTTTGCAGAGTAATGGTTTGATCAGTTTAAATGTGAACGATCTTTTGGAAACCCTTTTCTTGCCAGTTCCATTATGGCCTCTGTCGAAAATAAATCCGTAATATAGGTCAAAAGTTTTAAACTCTTTAAGACAACGACGAACTAACTTGGATTTATTTCAGTAGCAAAAACTGGTCTCGCTGTTATTGGAATATAATTAGTAACGCCATACAATCCACTTCCATAATTGCCAGACCTTATCTCGGAAGATGTAATGTTTATCAGAGGTGGGATCTTGCCGCTTTTCTCTGAAACTTACTGAATTCTCGTGCCAGAAAGTAAATGTAAAGAAATGAAGTTTGTGACTAGATGCCTTAGACAATTATAGCCCTGATAAATAATACAAAGATACATAGATAGAGTAGATGACAAACATCGCCAATAAACAAGGAGCTGGCGAAGCAAGTTGAAAGGAAAAGGGGGGAAAAAACATTACATCGTCTGATAATAATGTTCGATGTGCAATTACGCAAAAGAACAACAAGATACCGGTGCGTGTGAAGTGATTCACCACAATGAATATGCCTGTTCACATTGGCTTGGCGCGGGCAGGCAGACTGTCCTAAAGAGAAGGAGCGCTTTTTATAGAAGTGGGAAGGCTTTTCGGATGAATCACGTCGTTTTTTTCCCATATCGTTCCATTTCTGATGTATGGATATGTCTAACTGTTGAAGATAGTAAAAAAAATACGAAAACTAAACTTTTACGATGATGTTTATTTTCTGAAAAAAACGAAGAATTTTTACATTATAATGTGACAATATTAGAATTACGATTGATTTACCGATTGGCAATTTCTCTTCAACGCTGAACTGAACGCTTTAAAATGACAATGACAGTTAAAGGAAGTTACTTTTTTTTTCTTGCGACAAAATGAAATGAAATGGCACGATAGCCAACATACATAAAATAAATATAAGACGTGTTCGTTTGTTTCTTTACCCCTCCTTTTGGTCGTCGACATTCCACCCCCCGTGAAGCCCTCAGGTTAATTGGATTCACTACAATGTTGCTCGACGTCCAAAACCGCCAACCGCGAAACGGGCGGTGAATTTTAGTTCTATTTGCCGTTGTGACTTCAACTGTTCTAATTATACCATCTTTGCCTGGATAAGTTTCAGTTACCTTGCCTCTTACCCACTGTGACCTTGGAGAATCAATTTCACATACAAAAACGAGATCATTTATTTTGATTGGTTCCGATCGTTGACACCACTTAGCTCATCTAGTGAGATCCGGTAAATATTGCCGAACCCATTGCTTCCAAAACATATTTTTAAGTTGTTGTACAATGCGCCATTGTTTTCTCACGTTAATGAGTTTCTAGTTATAAGGTCCAGGTGTTTGAGTGGAATTCGGCTTTCCCATTAAAAAATGCTTTGGCGTTATTGATTCCGGCTCATCTATAGATACAGGAATATCAGTTAAAGGCCTGTTGTTTACGATATTTTCTGCTTCACGCAAGACGCTCTGTAAAGTTTCTAATTTCGGTGTTTGTTCTGTCAATACAATGCTCAATACTCTTTTTACACTGCCAATTAGTCTTTCCCAACAGCCACCTGCATTAGGACATCATTCCGACTATAGTATATAGGATTCAATGGGAGTAGTGAACTTGTTTTTGATATACATGTCTGCGACTTTAAACAATTATATTCGTCTCGATAGGAATCCTTTTGTGCCTCTGCTGATAAGTATATTTCCGCTGCTGATTCTTCTTGAGGTGTTAATTCTCCACTTCTACTGTGTATTGACGACGTTCGCTTACATTTTGAAATAAATCGGAAAACCAAAGCCACGGTTCTCTTAAGCCTAGAAAAGTTTGAGAATCTGTGAATGTCAATTAGTTTGGGGATAACGATGGCATGAAATAATGGTGTTCTGATTTCTAACGCTTCTTCTATTTCGACATCACTCACATCGATTTTTCTTCGAGGCCAATTATTTTTATCTACATGTAAGAAGTTTGGCCCAAGAAACCACCTAGAATTACAGTCCAAATTTACTGGAAATCGAGCTCGCGTTGCTTCATCAGCGATATTCTCAACTGTGGGCAGCCAGTTCCATTGTGGCTGTTCACTCTCTTCTAATATTTCTGAGATTCTATGCTCTACAATTTGTTTAAAACGACAACTGCTGAAATTGATCCATCTTATTACTGTTTTTGAATCACTCCAGTAATATATTTGGTCCACATTCTTGTTATGGCCAGTTAAGATAGAAGCTTTTAAGCGAACGCCCAGTATAGCTGCTTGTAGTTCCATGCGAGGAATTGTCATCGGTCGTATTGGAGCACATCGAGATTTTGCGGCCACAAACGCAACATTTATTTCTCCATCGCTGGCAATTATTCTCCAGTAAGCAACAGCAGCATAAGCATTTTCGCTCGCATCCGTGAATTCGACACGTGCTTTCTTAAAAAAGGCCGAGTAACATCGTGGTATTGAGATGTTTTCTACGTCATTAAGCTCTGCCACCCACATACTTCTTGCAATAGTATTTTTGCGCTAATAACAAAGTGTGCTAAAAATCCGAAAGGATCGAATATACTCATTATAACGCTTAGCATTTCACGTTTTGTTGGAGTTCGAACACCAGTTAAAATATCTAGAGAAACTTTGTGGTATTCCAATGCATTCCCAAAATTCTTTCTCTCATATCACAAACATCAACGTTCATATCAACTTCCCCATTTGCCTCATCAAACACTTCCAACTCTTTTAAAACTCTTTCCGAATTTGACACAAAATTCGTCAACTCAAAATTACCTTTTCGGTTAATCCATATCACTTGTTTCACGACATCAATGGCATCTTCTTCTGTTTCAAAAGAGTCAACGTAATCATCGACATAGTGTCTTTCTACTATGGCAGTAACGGCTCTTGGGTTCGCATCTTTGAATTGCATGGCGTTCGTGTTTTTTACATGTTGTGCTAAACTCGGAGAGCAAGTGGCTCCAAATATCATTGCTCGCATCTGGTATACTTCCAATGGGTTTTCAGGACTCCCGTCTCTCCATAAAAATCGTTGACACATCTGATCTTCTGGTCGAATGTCTATTTTGTGAAACATCTCTTTTATATCGGAACATATTCCGATGCGAGCTTCACGGAACTTGCAGAGTACATCCAACAGCGTTTGGTTCATATCTGGTCCTGGCAACAACATGTCATTAAAGGAGACGCCTTTAGATTTGGCTGGTGCATCGAATACCAATCTGAATTTTCCTGGTTTGTTTGGATTCCTTACTCCAAAATGTGGAAGGTACCAGGTTTTGGGAGATTCAATATCATTTAGATTCAAGTTAATTTTGTATGCGTAACCTTTCTCCAAATACTCATCAATTTTTCTTCTATATGCTGCTTGAAATTCAGGGTCTTTGACATCTTCTTCTCAATGAATTCTAGCCTCTTACGGGCCATTGTGAAGCTTTCAGGAAATTCAAAATCATCTGATTTCCAAAGAAGTCCCACTTCATATCGGAAACCGTTTTGTTTAGTAGTCTGCTTCATAATGTCTAGCGCTCTTTGATCATTATTTGATAATAACTTATTTGTCGGTTTATAAATACCCATGTTTTCGATGGTAAAATTATTTCTTACCATTTTATGGATGTTCTCCAAAACACTTTCTTGAGAATACGATTCTGCATCACTAATAGTTAAAATTCTTTTAAGTTTAGTCAAATGGTCGTTTTGTAGATGTGTGGGTCCATAAACTATCCACCCCAACCTTGTTTCAGCAATAAAGGGTCCCTTCGGTCCCAGTTCAAACCGATTTGATTCTACTCCCAAATAAGCATTGGACATACCAACCAGAATAGTAGGTTTTGCATTTAAATAGTCGTAAATTGGCAATCCTTGTAATTTGGCACTTTGGCAGGCTGTTATTGGAAATTAATTTATTTAAATTCAAGGATTGTGTCGGCAAGTCAAGATTTTTTATAGTGCAGAAATTATTCACTCTAGATTTTTCACCCACACCTTGGATTTCAAACTCCACAAATGTCGTTGATAAATCTATTGTCTGATTTCCAAACCACTGAAGTTTAATATTACCAGATTTTCCTTGTAGTCCCAGTTGTTTTCCGCCATCTTCATCAATTAAGGAAGGCATTGCACCCTCATCCAGATATGCATACGTATGTATCAAGGATCCAGCGGCACTAGACAATGTTACTGGAATTATTTTGAAAAACATTTCTGTGTTTTCAACATCTGAATGACGATGCAAGGTGCATAAAGGCTGTGGAATGATATTAGAATCCATAACCGATTCAGGTGGAGAAGAAGAATCATTCATGTGTTTATAGTTACTGTGAAGTAATTTATGGTGTTTGCGCTGGCATCCACCAATGTTACAAATAAATTTGCTTCTGCATGTAAATGTGTTGTGTCCTCGTCTTAAACAAGAAAAACAAAGTTTCGATGCCTTCACTTCATTCCAGCTTTCGTCCAAGGACATTTGAGCGAATTTATCACACACTGCCAACAAATGATCTTGATTACACAAGATGCAGATAGATCTTTGAGAGTTGTTTGAATTAATGTGCATAACAAAGTTCTTTCTTGTTTCAACCGGGCTTTGAGAACTAGATGAGGTACAGTATGTTGCTGCCTTTACGATGTTGGCTTCCTCCTCCAAGAATTTGGAAAAATGGTGAAGTGTAGCATGTGGTTTGATATTGATTTTGATCCGTGTCCACTCCAACCGCATCTTGAAGGGCAATTTCGAACATAATTCATCAAGCAAAGACGGATTGCTCATGTGGTGGGGGGCATTGGATGTTTCCAGGAAAATGGCCAAGCCTTTGACATTGACAGCGAGTGGTACGATTTCTATTAATTTTCCTTCAGTTATAGGCGAAATCCTTTTTAATTTTGAAAGTTGGCTTCGAATGAGAATATCAGACCGCCCAAAACTGTTTTTTAGTTCGGATATGACGTCGGCGACATTATTTGGGTAAATTAATAGTGCCTCCACTACCTGCTTTGCTTCGCCATGTAGGCATTTCTGCAGACGCATCTGATTTTCTAGGTTGGTATAACCATATGTCCTGGTGGTTTCGTTGTACAAGTTAATAAATGCTGGCCACTCTTCTGGTAGCCCTCAAAATCTAGGCAAATCATGCAAATGACGTCTTGAATCAGTTTGGTGATGTTGTGTTTCAGGCGGCGGATGGTACAATTGCGGCTGGTATGATTGTGGTAGAGGTTGTGGTTTACTTGGCGTCTGGTGAAAATCTAAAGACTCTGGCAGAGAAGATAGTGGCTCTAAAAACTGTGGATGATATGTCGGATGTGATTGGTACGACTGTATCGTGGGTGATGACTGGGTTTAGGTTGGTAACGGCTGGTTCAACGATATTGGCGGTGGCTCATGGACGTGGGGCAAAGACGACTGTATCGAAGACTGTGGATGTGGTGGTTGTTGATTTAACTGCAACTCTTTGTATGGCGGCATCGATGAGAGGGGCAACATTGCAGCTTTAGGAATTTTAACCTGAACCTGAGAAAGGGGGATAGAGGGCGGAATGTCAATTACCTGATTTTTTGACTTTATGGCGTTGAACATTGCCAAAAACTTTTGTTCCATTTGGAGCGATTTCTGGAATACCTCTTGCATATTCCCAATTTTGACGTGTAGATCATCAGCATCGGATGGTTTGATGGTCTCGTTGATGGATTCTTCGTCATGGTTATCATGATCGCTTTGGTATTTTTCTTCCTCTTCTGACATTTTGGGGTTAAGGCGGGCACACTTTCTTGTCTTTTTCTGCGGCATGTGCAAGGCGACGACTTCGATTTGCAATCGAAAATAAAGTTGTTGAAGATAGTAAAAAAAAATACGAAAACTAAACTTTTACGATGATGTTTATTTTCTGAAAAAATGAAGAATTTTTACATTATAATGTGACAATATTAGGATTACGATTGATTTACCGATTGGCAATTTCTCTTCAATGCTGAACTGAACGCTTTAAAATGACAATGATAACTAAAGGAAATTAAATTTCTTTTCTTGGGACAAAATGAAATGAAATAGCACGATAGCCAACATACGAGTACATAAAATAAATAAAAGACGTGTTCGTTTGTTTCTTTGCCGCTCCTTTTGGTCGTCGACAGATATGTTCGTTTTTGGTTTGTTTGCCGTACTTTTTGGTCGTCGACATTAACCGCTTCTCTTTCTGAAAAATGTGTCCGCCACAAAATGCGTCCCATTTTTGCTTTCCTTCTACCGTTCAGTGATCCTACTCTGTGAGCGGATAAGTTTGTCTTTTACACCGATTTATTGTTGGAAACAGGGGTTGATAAGAAGGAAGCATCCAATTGTGGCAAAAGATGTAATATGGTGCACTATTTATGTGCAATGCAGTTGGTTTAAGGGTTCTGTGTAGTCGACTCATAAATGTCAATACATAGTTGTTTTGCTTCTCTTCTTTTATTCGACTGATCGTACATTCCTACCTTGTGTTGCGTGTACAATGGGTTGCCGGAACAAGGGTGGAAAGAAAAAAAAATAATTGTAAGAAAGGATGTGGTAGTTTTTATTCTGAATTTGCTCGCCCATAGTCCGAAGCTTAGATATTTGTTAGAAAATCCAGAGCAACACCATTATTAGAATATGCCGATAATTCTCAGTGGTGATTTTAATTTAGATCTACGTAGCCCTAATGGTGTCAAGTTTGTAGAATTTATGAACAATGAACTTTGTTTAGAAATGAACAACAATCTTGCCATCTCAACAACTCGTAATTCAACTTGTATTGATGCCATATTCTACCGACACATCGATAATCTTTAAACACGCCACTATATTTCCTACTTTAGTACACACCGCCCATTATTTTCTATAACATCGAGTTCTACAATTTGAGTACAACAAATGATGTCTATACTGGAACTAAACTCATTTTTTCATACAGGTAATACCATAAGTATATATGTACATAATTTTTGAATTTGTGTTTTTTTTTACACCGGGGTTTGTTTACCATCTCTTTTTTTGTACAACCACCCTATATTTTGTTATCTTCACTCGTAGAACAATTAAGGTTTTTTCGTCGTATGCCTATAAGACATATCCATGTTTTAATGTATCTGCATGTCATGTAGATACATTCAGCAGTTTACTGCTTTTTTCTAACAGCTACAACATTGTCTTAAATCATGGTTCCATGTTAGTTTTGATCGTTGATGTGCAAAGAAGAGGAAAAAAGGTATGTTTCCGGCTAACTGCTCAAATTTAAAAATGCTCCGATTCAAGTGTTCCGCTTGTCAAAAAGTGTTTCATCCCCATAAAAATGTGAACACGACGTTCATGAACAATTTAGTGATTACTGAACAAATTAATGACATGATTATGTACAAGTTAATAACGATAAAAATTTACGGAGCAATTTTAAATAAGCTGCTTTCAACTACATAATTAGTTACAAATTGATATAAAGGAGGAATTGATTTGAATGAGAAGAAAATAGAACTAAATTGATTTGAAGAGTAGCAATAAGTGAATTTTTCAAATCCGCAACAGTCACCTTGATAGTCACCAAACTTAGCGTATGACCTTACTTTAGGGTGTCACCTAATTCGTCAACGTTAATTTGGGAAATGATTTCTGGGTATATTCTACGAAAAAAATCGTTCTACAGTGGTCTATCTCCAATGTTGACAGCATTTATCGAGGATTTATTCAACCGAAATAAGAACTTTAATTGATTTGGAAGAGCGTATTGTCGAAGCGTAATAAAAAGTGAGGCAGCAGTTAGCATCAAACAACATTTGCATCGAAATTCAAAAACGGGCTCTAGCATGCATACAAAACCAAGGAGGCCACTTTGAAAACCTGTTATAACTGTTTTAGTATACACATAAAATAAAAATTACCTAAGACCACACAAAATCATTTTTTATTCATAGCCGTTGCAGCTTAAACAAAAAACCCTTATTTATAAATTCTACCTTCTGCAGATTTTTGCAAGTATCATAAAATCTGTGGGTTTTTCTGTAAACTTATTGATGATTTTTTTTATTATTGTTACGTCCATAAGAAAAAAATAGTAAAACATTATGTTAATTAGGCATTTTCTGGAGAAAAGTGACCTCAAAGTCAAAAATTAGCATGGGCAATGAAAATGGAACAGGCTTAGAAATTGGATATCTAAAGACTCAAACAAGATATGAACTTTATTTGAACGCCGCTATAAGGCTAGTATTTCGTCTAAAAACAAAGTCCTACACGAAGTTTCTACCGTTAATACTAACAAAACAATTTCTGTTAACATGGGTTATGGTACACCAAAGTAAGCTTTTTCTTAAATCCTCAATAAATGCTGTCAAAATTGGAGATAAACCCTTACTGTAGAACGATTTTTTTCATAGAATATACCCAGAAATCATTTCCCAAATTATCGTTGACGAATTAGGGGACACCCTGTATATGCGGGTATTGACCCTCACTTTCTGGAATATTTTATTTCATTTATATATGTCTCTAAATTTTCTATCAAGAATTATTCCCAAGTATTTCACACTCCCTCCCCGGGTTTTCCTTTCAATAGCTGACGAATTGATTTCGGTCTGTTTCTTTTGCTTGTGAGTTATGGCTTTTTGGGATTGGCCACAAGACAGCATTGGTAAAGAAATCCCGTAATAGTTTGCCTACGGTTGGTAAAAGTTTATTTGTTGCAAATAATACTGCGTCGTCTGTGTAGCTACTTTCACACCTGTAAATTTCCTTGGCGGATTGAAAAATAAAACTAGGTTGTTTTTTTTTTGCTTCCTTCTCGTATATGGAATGGTTTCTCGTACGAGGAATGGTTTCTCTTCCGGCCATCGGAAACATCCATCTTTCTGGTTTTTTTTCGTTCAATTACAATGCTTTTCTGAAGAAAGTACAGCGGGCGTGCGATTAGTAGTACAAATCTATTTAAGTTCGGCCAATCTGACAGTGTTGTTTGACCTTGATCAACTCTATAAAAAAAACAATAGATATACATATGTACATTGTACACACATTGCATAAATATCATAAACCAAATAATACAAAATTAATCCGCTCCTTTAATTTTACTCTACATTGGGTTCGAGTGACTTACTGTATTCAGTAGCCCCAGCAGACTGCCCTTGGTTCCAACCACTTACAAATTCTAATAGCTTCAACCTGTTAACAACCCTGGCACAAATAGTTCTAACGTTGGTACCTCTGCTGCTGATGCTGAGGACAAGTCATCATGTCAAACGAAAAAAAAAACCTAAAAGCGACTAACCCCAAAAAGGTCACCTTAAGAACACGTTTTTTTTCTCTTTTTTAAATAATTGGAATTCCTTTGTCAAATTCTTTAAAGCTAAATTAATCTTAACACTAAAGTAAGTCATCTAAACTTATTGTACTACTTGAATTACATATATTTCTATTTAAATAGGATTTTATAACGTTCCACAATAAAAAAGAACAAACTATTTGAACAAGTCTTTTTTATTTTCGTTCATAAAAATTAGTGCTGTTGTCGCAAGTTCGCCAACATTTATAAAATCTTTAAAGAAGATCACTATGCCAACATCAAAAGACCAGATGTCACCATCAGAGCAACATAATTGCCAAATGTGAACCGCGCCAGATGCTCATGACAACATGGTCCAATGTGACAAGTGCGACTTATGGTTCCATTATCAATGCGCACAAGTCGATAGTTTTGTGGCATACCAAGATGGGACATGCAAAAAATGTGCTCCACCAATTCCGGCGCCTGTTGTGGAACATGCGGGACCACGATCTACGACGTCATCCAAGCCTTCGAAACTTCAAGATCTTCATCAGCAAAACATTTTCAACTTCAACTGCAGAGACTGGAAGAAGAACGATCCTTGAAGGAGAAGCGTGATCAGGAATACCTTGACAAGAAATATTGTTTATTGAGTCAGGCAGAAGATTCCTCCGAAAGCGATGACGAGGCCCGTTCACTTAATTCACCAAAGCAAGTGCAGGAATGGTTGCAGAACGCTCGTAACTCAACCGTAAGTATCAGGAATCCAGTTAAATTTGCAGGTAATTCCAAAATAGTAGCT
The DNA here is from genome assembly GCA_949129095.1 of Volucella bombylans. NCBI lineage: Eukaryota > Metazoa > Arthropoda > Insecta > Diptera > Syrphidae > Volucella > Volucella bombylans. The sequence goes on along the minus strand of OX422144.1, from coordinate 49,060,109 downwards.
GCTGAGTTATCAGTTCCCTACGTCTACGAACCGATTGCTAGTTCCTCCTGGACGGGAGCCGTCATTGCACAACAACAAAGGCAACCACATCAATCACAATTGCCCGCAAATTCAAGTGTGATACCAGAACCCCTCACTACACCCATCACTGTGCCTTCAGCTAAGTCATCGCAAATAAATCGACTATCACCCCAGCAGCGATCTGTCACTAAGCCCCAGCCGTCTCAAACCCAATGCTTGCCTTCAGTGATAGAAATGCAAATTCCACCACAGCAACCGCAATGCCTGCCAAATATTCAATTATGTGACCCAGCCGAAATTCCTCCACCTAGCATCTCTAGGAGGAGTTCGTCTTCACATGATCACACTCACACCCTGACAAGAAGTAACCTGGCAGCGCGACACTCAATATCGAGAGATCTACACAGTTTTGGTGGGAGCCCTGAAGATTGGCCGCTATTTATTTCTAATTTTAACAGATCCACAGAGTTATGTGGATTCTCTGAGGAAGAAAATTTGGTTCGACTTCAAAGGGCTTTAAAAGGAAAAGCTCTAGAGGCCGTGCGTTGCATGCTCATCCAACCCAATTGTGTCCCGCGCATTATATCAACACTTAAGATGCTGTTTGGAAGACCAGAGCTAATAATTCACTCCATTCTTCAGAGAATCCACACCACTCCCCCACCCAAGGCCGATAAGTTGGAAACCATAGTTGCCTTCGCCGTTGTTGTCCAGAACATGTGTGCAACGATGGAAGCGTCTGGAATGGCAGCACATTTAAATAACCCGACCTTGCTTCAAGAGCTTGTCGCCAAGTTGCCGCCTTCTATTCGCTTAAATTGGGCAATTTTCAGACAAACTCTGCCAGCTTGCACAATTTCGCACTTTAGCACTTGGCTTTATCAGATCGCTGAAGCTGCCAACTATGTAATAGTCCCCAACGAACACAGACCAGAAACTAAACAGCCCATTCGAAGTGACAAAGAGAGAGGTTTTCTCAATGCTCATGCTGAGGTTTGCAGTCATGGAGATACGTCATGTACTAATACGAAAGAGAGCAAATGTCCTATCTGTGCTAGAACGTGTTTCTCTGTTGCCAATTGCAGAAAGTTCGAAACTAAACAGCCCATTCGAAGTGACAAAGAGAGAGGTTTTCTCAATGCTCATGCTGAGGTTTGCAGTCATGGAGATACGTCATATACTAATACGAAAGAGAGCAAATGCCCTATCTGTGCTGGAACGTGTTTCTCTGTTGCCAATTGCAGAAAGTTCGAACAGCTAAGCCACTCTTTAAAATGGGCAGCTGTCAGAGAACATAAGCTGTGCAGAAAATGTTTAACAAGGCATACCAGCAATAAATGCAAATCTGACGTAGTTTGTGGAAAAAGTAATTGCAGTTTTAAACATCACAGATTATTGCACAACGACCAGAAGGATATTGATCGCCAACGGTTAATAGGTGTTTCAATGACAGCGTCGCATAATGCTCATTCGCGAGAATTTCAATCGATGCTGTTTCGAGTTGTGCCAGTCGTTTTATATGGGAACGGCATTGAGTTTGCCTTTTTAGATGATGGATCTTCCCTAACGCTAATGGAAGAAGAGCTAGCAAAAGATCTGAATGTTGCAGGAACACCGGAGCCCCTGTGTCTGAGATGGACTGCTAGCACACACCGATACGAAAATGATTCTAAAGTGATGAGCATCCGAATATCTGGAACTGGCAAAAATAGTAAAAAATACCCCCTGGCTAATATACACACGGTTAAGAGTCTTCAACTCCCCCGACAAACTGTAGACGGTAAAAAGTTACAAGAAGAGTTTAGACACTTAAGAGGTTTGCCAATTGAATCATATGAGGACGCAGCACCTCGTTTGTTGATCGGACTTAATAACTGGAGACTTGGGCTACCGATAAATTACAGAGAAGGGAAAACAGAAGAACCAGTGGCAACCAAGACACGTTTAGGATGGACTATACATGGACATTGTTCTCACTCACCGCCAGACTATGGATGTATAAATACTCGGGCTAATTTTCACACATGCGGATGTAATAATGGTGACGACATCGAGCTTCAACGCCTTGTTAAGGAATTTATAAGTAGTGAGCAGTTTGGAGCGTCAAAATCTGAACATAACTTACTCTCAGCGGAAGAAAAGCGAGCTCAAGAGTTGCTGCAAGGTCTAACCCGCCGAAAAAATGGTCGATTCGAAACAGGATTGCTTTGGAAGTACGAAAATATCAGTCTCCCAGACAGTCTACCCATGGCGAAAAGGCGTCTTATAGGTCTTCAGAAGCAAATGAATCGGAATCCCCAAACTGCTGACGCCCTTCACGAAAAATTAGAGGAATATATTTCCAAAGGGTATGCCAGAAAGCTTTCGACGAAGGAAATCAAAGAGAATCGTTAAGCCTGGTATCTGCCGGTGTTTCCAGTAATAAATCCAAACAAGCCTGGGAAACTAAGAATCGTTTGGGATGCTGCTGCCAAGGTTCAGGGGGTTTCACTTAATTCGGTACTCCTCAAAGGTCCAGATCAACTGGTTTCCCTGACATCAGTTATTTACAGATTCAGAGAAAGACAGATTGCGATCTGTGGTGATATTATGGAGATGTTCCACCAAATACAGATACGAGAATAGGACCAACACTATCAGCGATTTCTATGGGTCGGGCGTAAGCAAAAAGAAATTGACTTCTACGTTTTGAAAGTGATGACCTTCGGCGCAACCTGTTCGCCCTGCTGCGCTCAATATGTTAAAAATCGAAATGCTGATGAATTCCAACAAGAATATCCTAGAGCGGTTAAGTCAATTCGGGAAAATCATTACGTTGACGATCTCATGGATAGGAGATAAATTTTAGCTCGAAAAGTGAGTTGGGGACAGAAAATGTCCTAGGAATGTGGTGGTGCACCACATCAGATTCCTTTACGTATAAATTATCACCCAGTATAAAAAACGCCGCAGTTCTTTCTGGTAATGACCGCCCAACGAAACGAGAAGTACTCAGGATTCTGATGACTATATTTGACCCTTTAGGACTGGCGAACTTTCTTATGTATATAAAAGTTCTACTTCAAGAAATCTGGCGTTCAGGAGTTGCATGGGATGAGAAAATCCAAGATCCACAGTACGACAAATGGCTCAAGTGGATTCGTTTTCTTCCGGAAGTAGTAAATTTACAAATCCCGCGGTGCTATATTACCAACAGATTAATACGCCAGCCAGAGAGACACCTTCATGTGTTCGTCGATGCGAGCGAAAATTGATTTGCGGCAGCTGCATATATAAGATCGAGCGATGGGGAATTAGTGGAATGTGCATTAGTAGGGGCAAAGACGAGAGTAGCCCCCCTAAGGAGTCTTTCTGTTCCCAGACTGGAGTTGCAAGCAGCTGTACTTGGTGCTCGTCTCGCAAAAAGCATCATAGATTATCACTCTATAAAATTCCAAAAGCAAGTCTTCTGGACGGATTCCAAGACCGTTTTAAGCTGGCTGCGTTCAGATCACAGACGATATCGCCAATTCGTTGCCTTCAGAGTAAGTGAAATCCTGGACACCACAAACCTAACTGACTAGCACTGGATCCCCAGTGAACTAAACGTGGCGGACGAGGCCACGAAATGGAAGAAAAATCCAGATTTTAGCGCCTCAAACCGATGGTTCCGAGGCCCATCCTTTCTGACATTGCCTAAGGAAAGTTGGCCATCAACAGAACAGCCGGAAACAGCAACATCTGAGGAAATAAGGTCACAATTTATCGCAGTTCATCGTGTGCATCATATCCGTGTGTTCCAACCAGAAAGGTTTTCTAACTGGAACAGGCTAGTCCGCAGTACTTGTTATGTTCTCCGTTTTTTGCACAACGTACAGTCAAGGCGTAAGAAAACCGACCGAAAGTATGGTAAATTTAGCCAAGTTGAGTTGGAGGCAGCAGAAATGATATTATTTAGAGAAGCCCAACGAGAGAGATTTCCAAAAGAGACCGCGTCAGTATCAGCAAAAGAATGCATTCATCGGTCAAGTCCATTAGTATCCCTTTGTCCCCACTTAGACGAGAATGGCGTTCTGCGAGCTAATCTACGATTAGATCATTGTCAAGAAGCCAACATAGAATTGAAACGACCAGTAATTCTCCCTAAGGACCATGCGACAACAAACTTACTCGTTCAAAACTATCATCGTCGATACCATCATCAAAACCATGAGACAGTGATCAATGAAATCCGCCAGAGATACAGAATCCCAAGATTAAGAGTCGTTCTTCGTACAGTCAGAAGGTCATGTCAACTTTGCAAAATTCGGACAGCACAGCCACAGACTCCGCTCATGGGTCAACTACCAGTTGCTAGACTAGCGTCTTTTACCAGGCCATTTTCATATGTGGGTATTGACTATTTTGGCCCTATTTTCATATCCAATTTAAGAAGAAAGGAGAAGAGGTGGGGGGTTCTGCTTACTTGTCTAACAACGCGAGCTGTACATATCGAGATTGCACACACATTGTCGACGGACTCTTGCATACTTGCTATTCGAAATTTCATTGCCAGAAGGGGTAGTCCAATCGAATTTTATAGCGACAACGGTACCAATTTTAAGGGTGCGGAACGGGAATTGAAAGAGGCATATCAGGATGTTGATAAGCATAGACTTATGGAAATTTTCACCACAGCTAATATGAAATGGAGTTTTATACCTCCTGCATCGCCGCATATGGGGGGTTGCTGGGAACGGCTGGTACGCTCAATCAAAACCGTCCTCTATAAGATAATGCCAAATCGCTACCCATCGGATGAGTTGTTGCGTAGCATGCTAATGGAAGTAGAGAGCACCGTCAACTCTCGTCCCTTAACATATGTCCCTCTTGATGATGAAAATAAAGAAGCGCTAACCCCTAATCACTTCCTTCTAGGTTCTTCCAGTGGATCAAAGCCGATTGCAATACTCAATGATGACAAGGCAACACTTAAAAAGAATTGGTTGATTTCTCAATTGTATGCTGAATCGTTTTGGAAAAGGTGGGTTAAAGAATATCTTCCTACAATCACCCGCCGCACTAAGTGGTTCGCCCCGGTTAAGCCAATCGAAGTGGGAGACATCGTACTTGTTGTGGACCCCAACAGTCCTCGAAATTGCTGGCCCAAGGGACGTGTAATCGAAACTCGTGTATCTAAGGATGGCCAAGTGCGAAAAGCTGCTGTTTTAACACAGGTGGGAATCCTGGAAAGACCTGCCTTAAAGGTGGCTGTTTTGGACACAGGAGATTCTGCAGCAGTAGATCCGCTAGTGGCAAAACCCGCCGTAAATTAGGCTGTTTGTAAGGGTAAATCCGTTAGCGGATATACCGGGGGAGAGTGTTAACAACCCTGGCACATATAGTTCTAACGTTGGTACCTCTGCTGCTGATGCTGAGGACAAGTCATCATGACAAACGAAAAAAAAAACCTAAAAGCGACTAACCCCAAAAAGGTCACCTTAAGAACACGTTTTTTTCTCTTTTTTAAATAATTGGAATTCCTTTGTCAAATTCTTTAAAGCTAAATTAATCTTAACACTAAAGTAAGTCATCTAAACTTATTGTACTACTTGAATTACATATATTTCTATTTAAATAGGATTTTATAACGTTCCACAATAAAAAAGAACAAACTATTTGAACAAGTCTTTTTTATTTTCGTTCATAAAAATTAGTGCTGTTGTCGCAAGTTCGCCAACACAACCATTCCATTATATGGCAACTGGGTCAGTTGGCAGTTTTCAACGTCACGCACTACCTAACGGCCATTTGACAATGCTTTGTAAATAACGTATGGTCCGCGATATTTCTCTACAAATAACAACGAAGACTCCAACTGAAAACTTTTTTGCCGGCCGACTATGGTCCAGAAAATGCTGTTGATTATATTCTTGTGATTTTTCAATGGCGCTCAAAGATTTCGACCTAATACTTCCAAGATCACGGTCCACTCCTTTATTGAACTTCTCTTCCAGATATTCTGTCAATTCGCCAATTATACTACCACGCAGATCTAACCCAAGCAATAGCTGACTAGGTGTATCTTTTGTTGTACTATGAACAGTATTGTTTATGGCGTATTCAACTGGCGGGACCAGTCAGCGTGCTGTACAAGTTCAGTTAACTTACTCAGAATTGCCTTAAGTATCCGATTTACGGGTTCATTTTGACCATTTGCTATGGAGATGAAACTGCGAAGTTAACATGATCAATATTATGCTAAAGTATGCGAATTCACCGGGTGTAATCGAACGAGTTTGAACGAGCTGGTGTTGAGTAAATTATGCATTTAATGCAGTTACGTATAAAATTATCGATCTTATTTCCCATATTTGCAAACTAATAACTAATAAAACTAATAATAATGTTTCCGAATTTTACCACGACATTTGTCAACTCCCAAATGACCTATTTTTTCATGAACCATGCGGGATCAATTTCTTCTTCTTCAATTCCAGTCAGAACTATCAATAGCAAACGATCTGGATCTATTCTACGGAATATTAAACCATCGTACAACTTAAGACCATTGATAACACCAGTTTCCAATTTGTCTCTTATTTCTTTAATCTCTACATCACGACTTTGTGCCGCTTGGATTTGAAAATCTAACTGATCATAATTAATAGCGGCAACAAGTCGATTAAGACATTGAGCTGGATGACATTTACTCAGGGCATCAGAATGACCCGTAGACACACCACTACGATGCTGAATGGAATAGTTTTCTAATTCCAAAGCCCATCGTGCAATTCTTGGATTTACTTGTTTTTTGTTCAACGTTATTGTAAGAGAGTTAAAATCAGTAATGATTTTGAATGGGGTTCCTTCCAAATATACACGGAATCGACGGAGAGAACAAATTAAGGAAAGGGTTTCCAGTTCGAAACTGTGATATCTTGACTCTGCCGCAATTGAGTCTTCGAATAATATGCTGTTGTAGAATTGCAAGCACAAAAAACAATTGTGAATTATAACCTTCGAATCACTCTGAGTGAAGAAAAAACTCTCCGTCCTATTCGGACTCCCACCTGCAGAACTAATATCGAAACCAAAATCCACCTGAGTTTCAAAACACTACAAAACAATTTTCCTTTCTCCTCCTTCTACCTTTCTGCCAGCGCCATGGCAACAGTAAAAGGGTATCTAACCCCTTAGGCGCGCGTAAATTATAAAAAAAAATCGTTTCATTGCAAAGCCATGACTGATGGCATCACAATGTAATTCGGTTTCACAATTCGGCACCACCAGTGCTGCCAGTCAATTCCGCAATTCGTTAAAAACATTAAGACAATTTTCAGAGAAGTCAAATGAAATTTCTTTCTGCAACAAATTTAACACCGACGATTTTCGTAAATGACGGCACAAACCTGAGGAAGTATGAAAATAAACCTATGCATGATTGTAGTTCTTTTTGGTTCTACAGGATTGGGTAATGTTTGATAGCACGAATGTGTGAATCACTCGACCGAATGCCGGACGATTTCACTAAATATCCCAAGTAATGGATTTCGTCGTAGCCGAATTAACATTTTTGTAACTTAATTTCCAAACCACTTTTATATATCCTGTGCAAGACTTCTTCCGCTTCATCAATATATGGTAAATAATAATTTTATTAGTATCGATCAAGTCTGGGAAAATTAGTTGGTGCATTTTTCAATATAAATGGCATCCTCAAGTACTCGAATTGTTCATGAGGTGTGACAAATGAAGTAAAGTGAATTGAATCGTCGTGCATTAAACACTGGTTGAACCAATCCCTTAGATCAAGTATTGAGAACCAAGGTTTGCCTGCCATAGATATATTCAATACAGTCTTCAGTTAATGGTAACGGGAAATTGTCACGAATCATTTTTTTGTCTAATGCACCCTAATCAACACACATATGTACGTGTTTCACCACTTTTTGTTTTTAACTAAAACAAAAGCTGACGTATAAGGCGATTGACTTGGTAGAATAATATTCCTAGCCATTAGGTAATTGGTAATCTTCCGAAATTCATCGGTCATAAAAAGACGCGTTGAACAAGGAAAAGGAGTATCATCATTCAAACAGATTCGCAATCTATAATCATACAGTTCTTACTTAACACCTTTCGGTTTCAGACAAGAGTCAGTAATGATTGTTTTTAATGCATCGGATTGATTTTTATTCAATCGAGATCATATATCTATTTCTTGTTGTAGGATGCCTGTGTCGATCATACATTCCCACTGTAAACTCCTCAGCACAACCGACCGACAACGCACTCCCAGGCAATGACATATGGTCACTAAATACTCTATTTTCATTTCTACTATTAATCAAACTAGATGCACTAAGACATGAATTAGAGGAAATAGATTTATTTACTTCATATTAGTGTGATACAACATTTTTTCTTTTAAGTTGAACTAAGGAAATATTAAATATTTTAATGAAGTCATGTCCAAGAATCAATGACGTCATCATAATTCCATCAGTTGTGACTATAAAAGAAACAATTAAATTTTTTTTTTTCATAATGAATGCGCGCTCAAGGGGTTTGTGTACCCTTAAAGTGATTGTACACAGTGCGGGCAAAGGAAATTTAGGGAGGAAGAAAAGGGAGGTACCGGTGTACATTATTTTTAAATGTTTGCAAAGAAATACAGAGATCGGCAGGGCATTCCATAAGCGAGTTGTACGGCTTAGGAACGAATCCCGATATTTTAGAGTACATCCGAAAATGGGCTTGAGGGTATACTGATGAGCATTCATATCGAGGCGGGTGGTACGGTTGAAAGTTTGAATGGGCGGAATGCTACTGGCGATTTCATTTCGAAATTTAACTAAACATAAGATTATACCATAGGTGTATATTTTCTGATTACTCAGACCGAAGAATCTGGTTGGCTTTTAAACAGTTTGATAGACGCTGGGAGTGTGAGTGTTGAATAATACTAATCGGACAACCAGATTCAATGAGAGACAAAAGGTTTACCAATTCAGTCCATCTATTTTGACAAAACTTTTAAAAAAGTCACTCTCACATCTGCGTAACACGAACGGGATCGTTAGCATAATAGTTGTCATCAAAATTGGGGTTGACCTCATATCTAAGGCGACAACTGTCTGCATTCTTTTATATATTGTCCTTGGACACTCCATATGATGATGTCCGATTTGGAAAGGCACTTTTATAGTGCCCGAATTGAGAACAATTCTCCTTTGTCAGCAGCAGTAGGTCTGACCCTGGTTGTATTTGTTTTGACTGCGGTTGTTTTCAGCCGTCGCTGTTCATAACGATCCATGCGGCGAACTAGTTCGTCTATAAAGTCGGCGCCAAACAAAAATGTTATGCTGTTGCTGTTGTCTGAAATACCGTCGATGATAATGTCTACAAGTTCTTGTTCGTCAATATCCGATCTGGATGCAATAGATTGCATTGACATAACATAGCTTAAACAGGATTCGTTGGATCTCATGGTGCGGGACTGAAACTGTCGATACGCTTCTTGGCAGGTTACTCTACGTTTGAACATTTTGTTGAGTTTGTCTCTAAAAGTGTTGTATTCAGCGTATCCTAAGTTTTGTACATACTTTTTTGCTGTTCCTTCTAAGCGCCGTCGAATACCAAGACACATCTCATAGTATTTGCATATTGTTGTATAGTTTTCAAACTGCTCGAACCATCTGCTGATGTCATATTGATCGTCCCCACTAAACATCGGCACCGCAGCATCCAATTCTTCGAAGTTTATACGTCGGATGTTGGGTGTCTGGGGATCTATCCTGATCATGGAACTAATTTGTTATTGCAGCTCAAGCATTTCGCAGCGCAGGCGTAATATTGTACTTTGAGCTGTTCCTTCAACTGACTAGTATCAGTACATGCATATGTTTTTTGGTGTCCATTGGTGTCAGTGGATGCCACATTTGTGTCAAGGACAGCGGGTATTGAATTGACATCGGCAACGGCGGGTGTTGGAACAAAGACAGCGAGTGTCATATCTTTGACAACAACAGCATTTTCTGTACTTACGGTATCAACAGCGGGTGCTACATCTGGGACTGCGGGTATTACGTCTACAATTGGAACGACAGTTACTACTTCAGAACTCGGTACAGCGGGTTCTGCGTTTGGGGCGGAAGTGGAGGTTCCTGCATTAGTGATAGCATTAGGTGCTTCGTTTATATCGGCGACAGCGGGCACATCTACAGTTTCTGCGAGAGTATTAGTAGCTGGCTCAAATTCCTCAGCTTCGTCCTCCGAATCGTCACTGCGGTCTTCCACAATTTGGCCGACAATCAGCTCATTGTACAGCGGCCGTAATTGCATCACCGAATGGACTCTTGCTGCATTAAGTGCGTCGATCATTACTTGACGTAATGGTCGTCGCTCCATAATAAGATTCGCTTGATTTTACTATTCTGGGTTGTAAATCTTATGTGGTATTTACCCCACACCTGAATTTGTAATCTTCTTTGGCGGATTGAAAAAAAACTAGGTTTCTTTTTTTTGCTTCCTTCTCGTATACTCGTATTTCTCCACGAGGAATGGTCTATTTTCGGAAACATCTATCTTTCTCTTTTTTCTTCTTTCGTTCAATTATAATGTTTTGCTTAAGAAACTGTAGAGCGTGTGCGATTAGTAGTAAAGATATATTATACACCTTTGTTTTTATCTTTCATAAATATCTCATCAACGACGAGGACCTCTAAGTAAACAGGAGATGTCTCCTTTTTTATGTGCCTTTAGAGGTAAAATTGTCTTAACACACTGCTGTTATTATTAAGTCTCTGAAAGCTATTGGCTTTTCGACGTTTTTTGGGCATGGAGCTTATGACAACATAAGCCCATTATTCACTCCGTAGAGAGGGAAAAATATAGAAGAAAGCCTTTGTGCAAAAGGACGGTTAATGCCGTCCGAAAGTTAAATGTAATCTTGGGAAAAAATGCTATAGCTAGTAGATTAAGCTTTCGAAGAAAAAATCTTCCTCCTTCAACAGCAAAAGAATAGATTCGGACTCTTTAACTAAAGCATCTCTTTTACGAGTAGCACACTACGACTGTTACCCAGTTTATATGTCAGCTCAATGTGCGTTGAAGCAATACGCATTAGTTCAATACCCGCAGAAATGATGGTGTTTATATGAAATTATCCAAAACCAAATCCAAAATGAACGAGAGAAAATTGAGAGAAGTTTAACAAACAGCTGATTGAACTGACATTTGACACTAACACTGATCATTGTTCTTATTTCCTTGCTTTTCCAATTATTTCATTTGCAATCCCACATTTTAAATACACAACTGATTACCTGCCCGATAATGGAAGAAACATTGTTTTCATTTCTTTATCTTTCCAAATATTTCGTTTGCAATCCCACATTTTAAATATACAACTGATTACCTGCCCGATAATGGAAGAATGATGAGAGCGCGAGAGAGTAAAATATTTCTATGCGATTTGAAAGTGTTTATGTGATATTTCAAAGTGTTTACAAATTTTCAATGCGTTTTATAAACAGGAATGAACGAATGCGTATTAAATATTTCAATGCGGATTTAAGTGGTGTTTATATGAGCGTATTGAACCAATGAGGATTGCTTAAACGTACATTGAGCTGTCATATAAACTGGGTATGTACCACCCAAGACAGGGATCTAATTGTCCAACGTCAAACGGCTACAATCTCTACCGAACACGAGAACTTTCGCCTGTATATTCATACTAAACTTTCTTAGTTTCAGGAAGCTACTCAAAATCCTTTTTCAATAAGAGGAAGAAAAACAGTTGACCAAAAAGTAGACAGGAAATGAAAACGTAATTTTCTATAAAAGTGCAATGAATTTGAATGGTAGATTTAAGAGGCGAAATGTCCAAGAGACGCACTCGGTGTTATGCCCCTGAAAGAACTTCATCCTTTAGAGATTAAATGGCCTCTAGGAAACACAATCAAAATACAATCTGACAGGCGAAATAAACAGTAGAGTAATCGGTAGAAGCCAGTACCCATGTTCGTCTAAACCTGACGAAATCAGGAAGTAAAATTCTGTAAGCAACAGAATATTCATCAATCAACAATCGACCTATGAGATAAATCTATATGGAGTAGGCTTGCAATCTGGCCTATTGAACTCTAATCTCATCAATTGTCTATACAATAGCGAAATACTTGAAACCGTGCAACATTCCTTGCAAAACTCACTCATCAATGTCACTTTAAATTGTTTGAAATCGTAGCGACGAATTTGTTACATTCCAAGTTGGTGTAGGCACCATTTCCGCTGCCCATCTTTGCTTTAATTTCAAATTGTAATATAACATATTATATTTTAACTTTACGCTAATTTCCACACACCAGATTTCAAAGACCTCTTTAAGGTAAAAGTTCAAATATCCCACGTATTTAGTGGAACACTTAAAGTTTATTTTCACTTTCAGTTGCTCCATTTCTAAAGGCAAGCCACTTCTTCCTGGAAGGTGTAAGTAAACCTCCCAAAATGAGCACTTAAAACACCGGATATTCGTCTAACAGCCCACCCACTAGCTACTCTGGATTTAATTTCAAAACCGAATTAATTGCAAACCCTCAATTCATTACCACAACGACGACGATGGATACCTCTAAAAGAATTTCTCCCATCGGATCATTTGAAAAAGGCCGTTTTTTTGTTGTTTTTTTTTAAATTAATATACTCTTGGCAAGCAAATGAATACCTAAGAGTATTTTAAACCCATCCACCGTAATTAGAACCATAAAGGAGCCGTTCAGGCTAAAAAAACAAAAAAAAAAGAGTAAAATACGTCCTCATATATTAGCACGTACTTCTTTGAGGTCCGGGTAACATTCTCAGGTACGAGTGTACAGAATTCACTCTTATCCACTTACTCGTACCGACCACGTTGGAATGCAAAACATCTATAAATTCAATTTAATACCCTTGGAATATACGAGTATATGTATGTAAGTAGCATGCGGTTAGTTGGATGGGAAAGGAAGGGAAATTTACCTTGTGGTACTGGAAGCCCACGTATGCCATATACACATATTCGCACTCTCTGAAGTTCTGGGCACCCTGTGGCTATTTGTGACACACGAGGTAACTGGCTAACTATAGATCCACAAGTGAGGGAGAACTCACTGAGGCAACCAATTTTCCACATGAATGAGCAGTTTATGCTGCTGGAAAACATTTCACAGCCCCTAAGGTCATTCTTAGATCTACCATACCCGGTTCTCCGTCTCCTCGCTCGCACGTACGAGTAGAAGTACGTTTGATAATGAAAGTGTTATGCTAATGCATCCGCATCTTCTTATTGTGGATGCGCTTGCACACTATTATTTTGATTGAAGTTGACGATGTATTCGTATCCGTGTCTATGCCCGTCCTTCATCCATCACACATCCTTCTCTCCAGCAATTGGAAATGATGATGAATCGCGTAAGTATTTCTTTAATATCCTGTGAGTCCTTGCTGCATTATCGGGTTGCAATCGTCGCAACACTTTTTTGTTGCCACAAGAAGTGTGCTGCTCCGCATGCAAATTTATGTAATTCGGATGGTGGATCCAATTTTTTCGATTCTATCGAGCGGAAATTATAAAAATCGATTCACAGATGTCTGCCACTGAACTGAGCATTGGGAGGATATTTAATTGGCTGACATACGGCATGTCTACATATGTGTTTATTTCATCAACGAATTCATCAGCAAACAGTTTTGCAAAATTTGATTAAATTTTAAAGGGACTGCAATTGTTATTAATGAAGAAATTTAATTAGGTTGCTTTTGTTCAAGCCATTGAGGGCTGGAGTATTGTTTGTTCTGCTTTTTATTTCAAAAAGAATGACAGAGCAAAACAATTATCAAGTGAGCCGTGTTATTATCCATAGTCGTAGGAGACCTGATAGGACTAAATGGATATCTGGGTAATAGTTTTGCTAATAGAAAGATCTAAATATAGTTGGCAGACAGCAAATGGTATTCTATTGGGTTGAGGAGATTATTTTCTCTTCCTAAAAGTAATGAACGTTTACCCGAACTCTTTTCCAGGAGCGTGGGGGTTACTCACCACAATGGTAAGAAAATATTTCCTAGAATCTATGATGGAATAGAACATCAACCTATCAGCCTCTCAGGCTAGTTTGATACACAGCCTAGCCCTTTCCACTGCGAATGCCACCTTAGGTTCTGCTTTCCCCTCCAGCGTCGTCTCACTCAATTAGGTTCAAGGAATCTTCGGTAAAACCATTCGTGTCCGTGCGCTACCCATGACCTAGGCATATTAAGCATTGCAGACATATTTTTGACTAGGTTAACGCCACCATATGGCCCGCAAAATACTTGTCTTCTTCTCTATCCATCAACACAGAACCATCAACATATTACACGAAGAACTTCCTTTTCGAAACAACAAATGGTACTTTCAGTTGCCTGGATAAAATTCCGTGCTTCTATGTCATTACGTAAGTCTCATTGATTGCCGTTAAAGAGGCTTTGCCACTCAAGTTAGCCCTACGAAACAGTGATTCAAGAATTCTTCGTTGGCTTTCCATATTGATATTGTTTTCAGATCTGTTGTAAGCATGTAATCCCCCCAATGGAATTCCTCTATTTAAAATTTAAATGCTTAGAAAACTGATCTCTCTCAAGTTGGCACAATTTTTAGATTGGGTAGACGTTCTTCTCATCAGACATGTCAGATAAAATCTGAGAAAATTTTTCAATTTTTTAGATACTCAGCCTCTATTGTAGTACTTTATATGGATTAGCGACAAAACCGTTATCCCCAACTATTATAGCTTTTATTGTACATATTGGGTGGATTTTTCTTTCTAACTACACCTCCTCCATCAATAAGTCGGCAGAATGATGAGGCAGAGACAAGGCTTCCTTGTTATCATGTTCGAGACCTTTTGCAGAAGTTCACTTCTGACAACAAATTTGCACCTACATAAATGCGCGTTGCTTTCACTGTATTCAGCAACCATCGTGGTAGATGTCGTGGTTTTCCACTAGATTTAAATTGTCAAGCAACACACAGGTTTTGGTAACAAAAGATTCCACGCTCGTGGTAGATGTATTCCAAAAGTTACTTTGCAAATATTGCTACTGAGGTTGAACCTAATAAGCTTTCAAAATAATTAAAAAGCTTGTATGTTATGAAACTATTGAAAACTTGCACGAGGCTACTTCTGAGAAAGTTATTATATGTCAGGACTTTTTTAACAAACTAATAAGTTTCCTTGTATCTCGCAACATCAAGCGCATAATGGTTTAGCTACAAGTATGGTGCTGTGCGAGTGAATGATCTCGAGATTTTGCATAGGAAATTTATGAATCAATAATATGGTTTAAAACGCTCGGATTAATCCTCAAGACTTATAAAAGCATTTCGGACGGGTGAACGGCATTGACATTTTACACGACGTGGCGTAAACCATCTTGCTTATATATCGAACTAAATTTTTTGTAGCTTATTCCAGATTCATCTTTTTTTCAGTCGCAACCTATGCCAAACATATCTTCCTTTGTGTGTGGTAATGGTACTTATTGGTAGTTAGCGTGAAGCAATGGTTAAGTTTGAGGATCACCAGATCAGGGTTCGGTTCACAAGCAGTACATTGAAAAACAGAAAAAAATATTTCTAACCTCAGAAATCGGCAAACATTTGCAAGGAAAAACGTCTGTCTATGAAAAATACCCACTTTCTCGTTATATGAAAAGACGAGACGAATAACATAGTAAGCGGAGACACTAATACAATCCACACCAGACCGTAGATCCATAAATTCAATTATCTACTTTTATTTTTATTGCAATACCGATCTGGAGTAATTTCGACTTCTCAATTTATTGTGAAATATTTTTTTTTTATTTATTTTCAAGGGATCGATACAAATGAATTTGTAAAGTCCGGGATTTTACGCCGGGGTACTATGCCCATGTGGCCTTTGTCAACAGCACGCGGTGTACCGAGTTCCCATGTGGTCCCCCATCTAGGTACTTGGTGGGAATAACTTATCACTTAGATCAGTTCGATATGCCTGCAATCTATATTTAACGAACTTACTTGATGCTTATGTATATCTACACTAATTTAGATTCGACAAAGCTTTGTGAAAACTCCTATGAAGTTTTCCACAACTGATCAAATTATAATATGTTGCGGAATTCCTAGAAAGTAAATTGCAAATGTTTTTCTGACTACTGATATGTAGGCTTAGAAATAGATAGGTACCGATGTACGTAGGTTTTCAAATAAAATGGTGGTTATAATAAAATGGTGATTAAAACGAATAGAACAAGGTAAGATAGGAGACATTTTATTGATGTTCGAGGTAGCATTAGAAAGTGCAAAGACCTCATAACTCTTTATATATGTGTACCATATATTGACGACAGATTTGAAAGCATATACTACATCGCTTGACAAAATCTAGCCGCAGCATTTTTGGTGATATCAAACTTGTGGTCATTCCAACGTAAGTTGTTATTGACACACTTACCGAGAAAGCAACGTTTCGGGTCTGACAATGCAAGTGACATTCATGGATAATGGCTGGTTGTTTAAATTTCTCTTGTATTTTGGAAGGATTTAATTCTATTCTGCTGAGGGTTTCCTAATTACATATGCTGTTTATTTATGAAATTAATGAGCTTAGCGTATGCTGCCGTTACCGTTCTTTAGCTGCAGAGTAGGAACGTGACTCCAGGAATGAATCCGAAAAGCAGAGAGTACTGTCGTCAGTAAAGGAATATACTGGATTATAAGTAGTAGACTAGAAATTATTGGTGAAAATTCAAAAAAAGTGCCAGAGACAAAACGGAACCCTGGGACATACCAGCATTTATTTTGTGTATATCAATCTTAAAACCATCCAAGATAACTTGAAGTGAGCGTTGCGAAATATAAGTTCTAATTCATTGAAGAGATTTGTTGAACCCAAAACACATATCAAACGCAATTATCTTACCTTTGCCGGGTTAGTGTATTCTTGTCTTCCACTTTTCGATGAAACATGTCATCTAATCACTATTGGACCGATGATTATCACAATCAAGTTAATTGATATTTTGGTACATTAGGCATACAAATCATATTACCATCGATAATATGGTAATGTTTATCTATGTATGTTTTGTTATATTTAAAGTCGGCTTGGATATATTCATACATTAGATCTATGATTGTATGTTACTGATCGATGGTAATAGTAACACGCAGTGATGATCTACCAACTGCCTAGATAGGGTAGTGTAAAGTCATCAACATAGAAAGATATGACCTACATTATCTATGTTTTCATACAACCACAAGGACTTACACATATAGACTAACACAAGGAGATAAAACTGCCAATGCATTTCAAGTTTGATTATTTTCACATCCTTTTTTAAGTTTTCATAAATTTTTTTCAATGTTCAACCATATTCTGGATATAGCGTAGTCTTTTAGTAAAGTCTAGTTATTTCAATAAAGTGACTTACATATCTACATAAAAACAGCCCATAGAATCAGCTTTCCTACCCAGCTAACCATCTAGCAGTTGGCTCAATTGGGTAAAACCACTGCCTTTTAGGTGAGTGACAAAAAGACCTGGATTAGAATTAAAAATTTTTTAGTTCGTCAAAGATTATTATTAAACAGGTGTACCGCAAGGCTCTGTCTTGGGTCCTACTCTTCCTTTAATTTATGTAAAATAAAATCAATATGTATTCAACCTTTTAAAGATAAATTCACTCCTTTTGCTGATGATGCAGGTCTCTCTTTTAATCGAATGACTGTTAACTAAATATTTCATGTGACGTAAATAATGATTTAGATATCTTCCGAAAGTGCTTCGAGGCACATACTCGTAGATTGGTAATCATTAATAAGACCAAATTTGTGATAGTCAATTTAAAAGCTAAAAGGTAAATACACTTAAAATGCTTGAGCACGTGTTAAATTTTTAGAAAAATGGGACAGAGAGAGAAAGAAAGATTTTCGTCTATTTAATCTTTTACCGGAAAATCTTATATACGAGAGTGTGAAAACAGTGTTGTTAAGTGCAATAGAAAATGGTTTTTTCGTCTTAACTGCCATACAATAGATACTCGTACATTTTATAGATAAATTTTATTGCTTCCATTAAATTAGTATTTCGTTATCTTTTTTATGCTCATATTTATGACTGTCCCCATCAATAGTTTTTTTTTCTTCTACAGTATTTAACTTATCTACAATAGATAGGTGCATTCGCTTCTTGTCCTTAAGGCAATTGTATGTATCTTAATATTTCATACATGAATTACAAGCTTTTCAAGTGTATTTCATGAAATTTATTAAATCTTTAGATTACCATTTTGTAATAAGTAATGTAATAATATTAAATAAAAACAAGTGAATACTTTGATAAATCCAAACCATGCTATCAAGACTAACTACCTTTGAAATTTTATTTTTTCCCAGATGACAAGTAGCTTCTGATGCCAGCTTATCTTTAATAATCATAAAATTTAGTCCCTCATTTTAGATCACTAGAGAAACTTCTTGAAATTTCTGGGAAATTTTGTGTTGACTATCTCTTCCATCATGTGATGAAAGTATCATTTTTTTCGCTAGACAAAATATGAACACCATATTATAGAGCTAGGTGTAAATACGCAGCCTCAAAGCTGACCAAACGGTAATTACCGATACGAAACCTGTTGGTACTTTCTGGTTGATATAAAAATATGGCCAACATTTGGGTCTGAACTTGAGAGTCTCTTAAACTTAAGCATTAGGTTAGGTGATGGATATGCCATCACACAGACACCAGGCACCAAAACGGACCCATCGCGATCCTTGTGGAACCAGTTGAATTTGTCTTCAAATGGCAGAAACCTAAACAATCGCCCTGGTGAAACACCCAATTTCCCTGCAAAAACCAAGAAGGCCTTTGAAGTTCATGTCGTCTATTTCCTCTGGGTTTTCGAGAAATTATTTCCTTATAAATTTTCTTCGACTACGCGATATTGCCTCGCATTCACACAGTATGTGTGTTATGTCATCAACAGCTTTTATATCATCAATTTAAGTCTCTTTGTATGTTGCCGCAGGAGACAGTGTCCTGCCAGGATTCCTATTACTGTTGTAAGCTTAACCCTGTTTAATTTTATTAACCTCCTAGATCTTTTGCCATAAAAAGCGGCCAAAGAGGCCTTGGATGCACTGTATCCTTCAAGACTTGACCATATTAGCTTGGCAGTCTTTGTGATTTTTTCCTCGATAGTGCCCCTCACTATCCAAAGGGGTTGTTTGATGTTGGCAACCTCACTATTGTCGAGTAGCCCTCCTTTTATTGCAAGCTCGTCCGCTTGTTCATTTCCTTTAATACCGCAGTGTCCTGGCACCTAGCACAATCTTACCCGGTTCTGACTGCATAGTGCCTTGAGCACTGTGCGACAGTCCTTGACTGTATCAGAGTTTTGTTTCGATAGCGATATCTTTTTCGGATATCGATCTGAAGACAGCCAGAACCTCTAATTGGAAGACACTGCTTGCGTCCGGTAGTCTTATAGATACTCTTAGCTCTGAGTCTTCTGAGAAGATACCAGAACCTGTTCTTTCCTCTGTTTTTGAGCCATTTGTGAAAAGTGCAATTTCATTTGACCTGATTCTTGCATTTTTTGCACAGTCCTCCCTCTTCGGATATATTATATCATATGGGATGTCGCAGACGACCGAGGAAGGAATTTCATTCGTTAAGATTGGATTGCCTGGCAGTAGCCATGGACTGTGCCATGTCCGAAATTACTGATCTTAAAGTAACCCAGATTAATGAGTCGTATCGCACTGTGCCCAGCAAGTTTTTTGATCTGTAAATCAAGTGGTTTTAGGTGCGAAATGGTGTCCAATGCGGCCATAGGGGTGGCACGGAGCGCACCTGTAATGGCTATGGAAGCCGTTTTCCAAATTTTTCCTACTATTCTTTTGCAGGTAAAAAGAACATTGTATGCGTTTTTAGTTCTTTCCGCTATATTAAGATTTCAATTCAGTTTTTTGTCCAGCATCGCACCCAGATATTTTGAGCTGTCCGAAAGGGACATTCCACACAGTTGAGGGCAACCTCCATAATGTCGCTTAAAATATTTAAGTTTTTTCCCTTCACTATTATGAACGCTTCATCTGCGTATGCCGTGGCACTTATACCCATTCTACTAAGCTTTTTGAGGATGACATTGATAACCAGCACCAACAGGAGTGGAGATATGACTCCCCCCTGAGGGGTTCCCTTGGTTACGGGCATTCCAACAGAGCCTTGCTCAATGGAACAGATGTCTCTTGTGTTTAACGTAGGTACCTGCCGTGAGGGCTTAAGCCTACGGTGCGTCTTCGCACAAGATATCAAAACAATGCGTTGATAAGCGCCCATCGGGTAGTACAAGTACTACCACCAGTACCAGATTCGAAGTCGTGTGTAAGGCACGAACTTCCCCTTTGGTGAAGGGTCGAGGCCTATCTAATACCTCAGCCATTCTGTGGGTCATGGCACCCGGTTGCAATGCAACTCCACATCGAATAAACCAGTTGGTTCCATAGCAATCCCATGGCCCAGCACAGGTCGTAGTACACTACAACATATGCTAAGCCATGAAATGTCCAAGATCCATTCGGTCCATTCTCCCCGCGATTTTGGGTATAAACCTACAGCCACCACGATACTCCCACAAGGGGGCCAACTCCTAGGTCAAGCCGGAACCATAGTTCCGGGGGCTCCTGACTTCCCGTGGTACCAGAATATAGCTTCCGGTCGAGCTTCGCAACCTTGAGGTTACTTCCAGTTGGGCACCTCACTGCCTAGGACTGGCGGCCTTCCAACAAAAAGTTCCTACAATCTTCCCGCTAGCTGCCTACTGCGCCTTCTATTAAAAACTTCTTTTGCAAAACTACGGGTTCTTTCAAACCGTACGGTATCAGTGATAATTCCACTGACGTCGTAGGTCTCACCATTAAAGGTGATGCCCATAGCCTGCAAGTTCCTTATGTCAGCGTAATTGGGACACTCACATAGGACATGAAGCCAGTCCTCAGAGTAGCTCCACATGGGCAGCTCGCAACCTCGCTAAGCCCCCTCTTATGCAAGAATGCATTAAGGGATCCATGCCCGGTCAACAGAAAGCCCAGGCTGAGGTTAAAATTCCGTTCAGGAAAAATTCGCATGGTTAGCACATAGGAAACCGTAAGTAACCCTGCCATTTTCGCTAGTATCCCATCTAGATTGCCATCTAGATAGAACACATACGTGTAGCAAGGTTTTACGCTGCCTCAGGGACAGGCCACCCCCTTCTTCCTGGGAAACCCAATCGCGCTCATTTAGGGGGAGACCTTTTCTGATCTTGAAAGCAGTAGCACGTCGCATCACTTCCAGATCCAGAGGTGGCACTCCCAGCAACACCTGCATTGCCTCTGTGGAGACAGTGTGGCACACCGGTAAACAGCCAAACAAGGCGACTCTTTGACAAGTCAGGATCCGCCTTTGGCCATCAACAGTCATAACTCTGTCGTACCATACCGATGCTCCATATGTTGCACAGGCAACAAATAGGCCATCGTATATGACACGAACAGAACGCCTGTTGAGTCCCCAGTCAGATCGCAAAATGCGCCGCTCAATGGAACAGTTTATTTTCCTGTTGGCAATCATGTTGCAAACCCAGTTTGTAATGCCGTTTTTATTGAAGGTTCCTTCAATATCGAGGAAGGCCGCCATCGCAAACACTCCGAAGTGTAGACTCTTCTCTATTTTCCTCACCACTTCGTGCAGGGCGGTTTCTACAGATTTTCCTTTCATACATGCATGCTGTGACTCAGTCAAAAAGCCATTACTGCATCTATTCATAATGTGAATCTCTAATAATCGCTCTAGGGTTTTAAGCATAAATGATGACAGACTTATTGGCCAGAAATCTTTTGCTGTTATATGCCCCTGTTTGCAAGCTTTAGGTATAAAGACCACCTTAACTTCCCTCCAAGCTATTGGTATGAACCCTATTTTTAGGCAGTATCTGAGAATTTCCTTAATTTTCTAGAATACCATCCGGACCGGGAGATTTGTATGGCTTATAGGACTGAATTGCCCACCGTAAATTTTTCTCTTTCCTTTTTAAACCTATCTCCCTATTCCACCATTTTGGTTGAGCCCTTTTAGGTATTTTGTTCGCCCGCAAGCTTCCGTGAACACCATTGTTAGTGCCTTATTAATATTTTTAGCTCTCTTTCTAAGTTAACAATATTATAGCAGGTGATTTATTGGATATCCAGGTGTATATTTACCACTTCTGTATACTTCACCCAATCAGTCTTCCAAGGATTTGTTTGAAAACTACATACACTGTTCTTAAAGTTCGCCTTGAAGCGTATCCACCGATCCGACATTGACGCTTCGTTGACTACTCTCCATTCCCTTATTTCTAACCCTTCTGTATTTGTAGCAACGGTGATATCTATTACCTCCTGCCTACTTTTCACAACAAAAGTGGGTGAATTCCCTCTGTTGCAAATATTGAGGTTGGAAGATAAAATAAAATCGTACAAACACTCAGCTCTCCGGCATACCGGCATCCAATTTTTCTGCCTTGCCGAGTCCTTTAGCTTCCCCGAGATCACTACCTCGGAGTCATAGAGGAAGTAGTCCGAGATCAGACAAAGTGGTTTGCCTCACTACGTTTCGCAGTTTGCCGCCGTCAGATCTCCTGAGCTGTAATTATCCAAAAGAAATGCCTCTACATATTTGGTTTTTGTCTTGCCTTGAAGACAAATCATAATTTTTCAGCCTAATTCCCTGGATATTGTTGTCCTTACTGATCCAGGGCTCTTGTATGAGTATGGCTGTGACGTCCTGTCTGGTGATGTACTCCACTAGATACCTTACTGTGGTGTAGATTTATCTGCAGCACTTCCATCATCTTGGGGGTTCCTCCTCGTCCTTTCCCTTGGTCGATGGTTTGACCATCAACCTAGCTATGCTGTACCTTATCATACCTTTCCATTTCTCGCAGTATGGTAAGCAATCCCTGTTAAGAGTCAGCAGAAAATGCTGCCCGTACTGCCTTCTAGGCCCCGTCTTAAGGACGATCCTACACATGGAGTACTCCCAGGAGCTTCTCAGGCTACGCGTAGGGACGCGAAACCCATAACCATGCTGTCGGCAGAGTGTACTTTGCCAACGCTGCCACCATCGTGCATGTTAGCTTGATGTTTTCCCAAGCATAATATACTTCCAAAATGAAGTGTCTAATGAAGTTCACAGTAGATTTATTCCCACAAGCTACAACCTTACATCCGCCTTCCCAAACAGCGCCTTCGAATTGAAGTGCCACGTTTTCTGTGGTGGATAATTCCTTCCACAAGACGTTTTGGAACTTCTCCTCGATGTTTTTCTACTGAACTTAACTGTGGGCCCCCGCCCAATTATCAAGGCTTCGCCCATCAATGACGTTGTCTACTGATAAACGGGGACAAAGCAAAGTACTGGTCATATCGTAAACATCTTAAGATGACGCTAAACATGGTTGCTACGATTTGAGCAATCACAAGTTGCGGGTCTTGTTGGCGGCTGGACCACCGGTAGTCCCTACTAGGACTGAAATCACGGTACCATGGGAGTCAGGAGCCTCACGGATCCCGGTCGGGCTTGACTTGAACAGGTAGGCCCCCTTGTGGGAGCATCATGGTGGCTGTGGTTTAAACCCAAAGTCGCGGGAAGTGTCTTCCTTTGGTTTGCAGATTTGCAATAAGTACTGGGTGCTGCGACCCTAAGAGCAGTAAGAGGTTTTAGGTCGGCCTCGACTCATACCAAGGGTGGAACTTGTGCCGGGAACACAGTTCCAATTTGGTATCTCAGGAAGGCGGCAGAGCGATGGCAAGGCGTATCCTTGCCCCCATGGATGTATGGGCATCCCGTAAACATAAATCTTCATGACAGGTGGTTCACGTTAAAAATCAGACACTATGAACTTAACTGGTCGAGTACACTCAGTGCATTGAATTTGCTAAAGTGATCAATTTGATTGGCGGTTAGAATGTCTTTAGCTAGCCAGGTTGTTTAATGAATTATCTTGGCAATATATGGAAGAATTTCTAAGGAATTCGCAGCTCACGACATATTCAAACAGACATTAAAGCCGAATCACTACTGCAGTTTTCCATCATTTGGTTATCATATTGTCTTAAATTCTGTGATCATTTATATCATTCATATTAGATCTATTAAAGTATGCTCTATGCAGATTAAATTCTCAAAACATTCCAACCATTATTTATCATCATACGTATGTTACCATACGATTTAATCTCATAGCATACGAACACGTTGCTTACAAGCTTAAACCAATGATTGGAGGACTTCAGTATCGTAATCATACTCATGCTCATCCTACCTCTCTTGCAATTAGCATATTGTATTTGCAAAGAACAGATGTGCCCTCATGTCGAATTAAGCTGCACATTAAACATTCCATGAATAAGTACCCAACTTTAATTAGCCGATTCTCGATTAATAGCATTTTTATTTCGCATCGCATCCATCATCCACGTAGCTTTTGTCCTCGAAAGGTACAAGTAGGGATATGGCAAGGTTATCCCACATTTTTAAATACCCTGAAGCTATCCACAATCCACTGCCATATCGTTCATCAATTTACATTGATGAAAGAATTAAGGTAGCAGCTACGGCACGGTACAAGACAGACCGCAAGGATAAAATCAAATGGAGTAAAAGTACGGAAAGAGTACTACAAAAATGAACAATGATGACTTTGTTTTTGTGTTTGTTTTCGTGTTCGTCAAAAGCAACACTCACACACTTACAAGCAGAACTTTTTTGCGGGTCACTATATTCATACATATAGATAAAGATATGTATTAGATAGAGCTGCTAACTAAAGCATATTAGGAAGACTGTCATGTTCTCAAGTCGAGGGTGAATGTAGCAACTTCAGTTCACTTCGACAACGATGGCTGGTCTCTAATTTCGGGATTATGAGTATGTTTAGCGCTCCGATGGGGACTTATGGTAGTAAGAGGCCACAGATTTACATATGTACGTGTGTTAATTAATTTTTTGAAAATGGATTAGATTTTGATTTCAGATTTAGTTTTAATTAAGACTTAAATTAGAATGCGTTTTAGTTATTAGTGACGAATTTGAAAATAACTAATGTTACCCACTTAGGTTTTTTATATTTTTCCGGGGAGTCTTAGATCAAATGAGTTAAGTTCTTGTAATGATAAGTTCAAGATTGACGTAAGAATCAGTAAGACTTCATAGACAAACCCTAAGTTCTTTCAAAGCAGGAAATGTTTTTAAAACTTACCGAATATTTGTTACTAACCTTTGTTTACTAAGCAGAAGCATTACATATATGTATATTGCAGTGGTGGGCGTCAATTTCAAATTTATTAACATCTATGTTGGAGTAACATTAGTAACTAAGCATCGATTTATGTTCGCATAACTTTCGCGAGGAAATTAAAAACATTGCTGACACCCCATACATAATGAAAGGGGCCAGCACTGAACAGCGAGAATGGGTTAAAAAACAATAAAGCAAGAGGAAGAACTAAGAACGAAAGCATTGTGGAACTGCTTCAATGAAAAATTCAAAAGCAGTTTGAAACCTTTGCCCGGTAATTCGAAAGGTCTGCTTCACATATGTAAATAAACAAACGTTATGTTGGAATGATGAAACGAAGACATTTTTAAAGCGTGAATTAAGTATAGCGCAAATAATGGCAGCGTTGTAGTGCACCTTAAATTACGCTGATGGAAATGGGGCGAATAAAACAGTAGCTTAAGCACGGTAGCAGAAGATGCATTTTACCGAGGCTTAGAAGACACCCTAATATAACAACCGATAATCAGATGAAAGATTATAGAAGAAATTCAACAAGCTAATATTTTCAAGATTGCGACACAATGAAATCAGTGAAACGGGGTCATGCAGCCCCTTCAGATCACATATGTACCTTCTGAAATATGGAAACTAATCGGAGATCTCGGATATAAATTTTGATTTTGACTAATAAAATAATGAAGGGTGACTTGTTTCACTGTATAAAGGTCACCCGAAATTTAAACAACAATTATTGTTCAAGCATTGTTATTCAACTACATGGCAGCTAATGGGGGTTGCCCCAAAAACTACGGTGCGATTTAAAAATTACGAATAATGCAACTATCCAAAGATCTTTTATGAATCGCGCAAGATTTTCTATTGAAACATCATACTCACGTGTCCGTAAAAACGTATTTTCTTTTCGTGAAGCCGTTCTGTTAGACAAGGGCTATGTAAGATAAAATGTTATGAACTTAACATTCTAAGACCGAACATCTGCATTGCTATTTTTTAGAACCTCCAATTCCCAACATAAGACTGGACATCTATGTGTTTAGATACACTTGCTAGAAAAACGTCCCGCATACGAGTAAATAATCATCATCTGTGCGTTAAATCAAAACTCTGATGATTTGCTAACCATTGATATTTTCCGTATGCAATTTTCCACAAAAGCTGGCTTCAGATTAAGGAAAACCCAGCAATAGAAAAAACTAAATGCAGGACATGTTAGTTCACTCACGCTGCACAGCGTGATCGCCTAATCGACCGAACTTCATTTTATTGAAATTGACTCAAGAGAGAAGTCTTCCTTAGTAAGTCTATTCCCATTTTTATGGACGGCTCTAAAGCAGCAGAATGCTTTGACGAGAGGTTCTTTCTTGAGGGCTTCTGCATATACTAATCCTTCAGTCTACTCATATACCGTAGCGTGTTCAAAGCGGAAGTTCCAGACATTTACCAGGCGGCTGCTTGACCCATCCTGACCACTGCCATCGATTGATATTGCAATATACATATAGAATAAGTTACTCTTATAATTATAATATAATTATAATTCTATCAATCATTACATCACGTCTTTGACACAATATCTAACGAACCAAAGCAATGTGATAAGTACATTCTACCGCACACTATTTCATGTTATTTATTTTCAATCATCGTCGCAGCGTCCGGAGGTCAGTTTTCTTGTTGTCTTCTTGATGACCCATTTATTCGTGTATAAAATGCCGCGGCCAGGTATTCCGCGAATATAGAAACAGTATGTCAGCGTTTTAGATAATCATTGTGTTGGACACCGCATGCGCCGCAGGCTTAATGGCGAGCGCAAGGTCGCGCTTTAACATATTAAGATGGAACAATGGACTCTTATGGATCAATCCGAAATGTGTCCTCAGGCGTTTCTAACACTTTTGATCGTAAATATCGTAAGCGCGACATCAAAGCCCTATTAGAACTACTCTCTGTTTCGCGCATTTGACAGCTATCGGCTATCAACTCTACTGTCATTTTTGTAATTTAATCCCCCTTTATTTCCGCGATACCTTGATTTGTTCGATTTATATTGTAGCTACAATGTAGGTTATAGTGTAATGTATTTACTCCGAATGGGTAAAATCCTTTTGCAATTATTTTATTATGGTTTTAACATATTGCACAAAATAGTAATTTGAACTATGTATTTGTTGATTTTTCTTTAATTTATTTATTAAAATACATTGTTTGTGAAGTTATATCTCCTAATTAAATTTTAATATAAATAAGAATAGTACATTTCTACTCTACCTCGCGCAACGAATTCATATTGCAAATTTCAAGTTTGTGCTTTTGACGCAAGTTATCGTAAGTTCGATATCAAGCGTATATGAAGCATGCCAAAGCACGCGTCTTATGATTTGGCCATAAAAATGATGATGTGGTACAAAATTCTCCATTCGTTTGGCGTATGGAATTCCTTCAGATAAACAACGACGACGACGACGAAGACGATGATGATGATGACTGGGAAAAACGAAACAGTCTTTCTTCAACCGCTGTGGTATCAACACCTATTATCGGCGGGAATACCTTTCTTTTTTTTTTGTCTTTCAATTTGTCTACCAATTTGTATAATAATTGGTAAATTCATTAAAGTAATAAATGCTCTATTTAATCAATGTAAAAATAAATTCGTTCTACATACATATGTACATATATGTCAAAACTCTTCTGCTTCGCTGATGATCTCCTCGTTCCAACTTTTTTTGTTTTTCCTGAGAGCCCAACTTTCATGTTAAGGGACAAAACAAAGTCGAGCCAGGTGGGGCGAGTACAGCAAATGCGACATAAAATTCGTACCGTAATTCATGCAATTTGGCCACGGCGATTCCGGGTGAAGAATGAGGTGCGTTGTGTTGGTGGAACTTTTTTCTCTACCAAATGAGGTGGTATCTCTATCAATTTCCTATCGAATCGGACCAATAATTCACTATAGTTCTGCCGTGTGATCGTGCTTGCTTTCTTCAAAAAGTCCCTTCAAGTCCCAAAGGAACTACCTTTCCAGCCGATTCGTTGCACCAGTATCTCACTCATTCATTTGAATCTTCTATTATGAAACGGCGAAAGTCTGACCAACTTGCTACGTTAAGAAAACGAATTCGAAAGCAGTGTGAAAGGCAAATCAAACTCAAATTGCAGCCAACTTGAATTGATTGAATTAGGCAATTCCTTTTCTTTTCTCCCTGACCACTTCTGATCCTAGAACTACATTCCTTAGGATCTTGATATGACTATTATAAAAAAATCACTTGCTTTAAAATCCTTATTAATCCATAACTATGAATTAAAATATAGAGTTTCTTTCGCTGTCCATATTGTAGAATAATCTGTGAGAGAACTTAATTAACTAAGGGACGGGATTCCAATTTAGGGTTTAAAAATTTAAGGCGATATTGTCATTTTATATCCTGAGGTTCAGATTGATACAAAACATACAAAAGTACCTGCCTGTTTATTACCCAGGCAAAGTTAACGATGTTACCCTGCTGGATATTTATCATTTGCCTTGTACGTATACGAGTAAGTCCTGAAAAGGACACATAAAATCTCTCAGCCATAAAACAATAATAATTCGTTGTGGTTCATAACAATTTTACGGAAATCTCATCTCAACTACCTGATTCCATGCAAACTCAATTCATATACCAAAAACTCTGTAAATAACGACAAATTACCAAAGGTCCTGCCACAATTAAGAACGCCATTATTCTTTTACCTTAGTGGTACTGACTCACCCGACTCGGTATCATATTTCGTCCAACAACCGAACCTAGAATTTAACATTCGCCACTATGGTACGGATTAAAGGGGCTTTAGCAAATTATTTTCCTTAACCTCATAAATTCGCCAGAGTTTTACTCGAATTTCGTGAGTCCCTAATTAGAAAATCCTGTTACTGAGGGTCCTCTTCTTGGCTTTTGTAATTTACTTGTAGTCATACCCGTGCTCTTGCTCCTATACTCGCATTTGCGAACGTTCACAAATACTTGGATAAAAGCGTACTAACTACGCAAATGCTTCATGAATTTAAAAAACAAAATACAAACAAAAATGTACACTTTAACACCATCACCGACATTACTGGAAGAGAGCAGGAACAAAGAATATCCCTAACAGAATCAAAGCTACTAGATCCATTCATTTGACGTCTCTTGGTCCTTGAGCTACCAATTTCTCCGGTGGATGTCAGTAGACGATTTCTATTAATTAGAGAGTTTCACCCTACCCATCAAACGAAAAAAGACGTAACGTCGATTCTTATGAAGGTAGACACTTAAAAGATACATACATACGTACCGAGGAGGAGGTCTGGGCTATAAAAGGATTTTCTGTTTTCTGCTTTTTATGCGTGTGGTTTTTCATTGATAGAAGGCTTCTTTTGTTGCTGAGCGATGTGCGTGTTGTTGAATAAGCGCTTCCGTTTCCTGTTAATTGTTGATTTGATTGTTTTCTTTTCGTTTATATAGGTATCCTTTTTTCTATTGATGCTAATATTTGTTTTCTTTTATTTTGAAAAGCATGTGACATGAATGTACATGCCAGGTGCAAGGAGAATGTCCCAAGTCTTTGCGGATGCGATCACACGGAGCGACGAGGGAGAATTGCTTTGCAGCTTCACGTTGAAGGAAACACACTCACCGTTGAAGGTAGGTTTTATGCATTGAATTTTGGAAAATAAATTGTAACTTTAATTTGAAATATTTCCTTTATGACTAGCTAAAGTTCTTTATAACGAAAATCCTTTCTATCGCATATTTTACTTCTGGATGTACTCGTATGTTGTTTTGACTGGGATGTATTTCTTAGCAAATCTACAGACGTTAGGTGCATAGGTAGCAGTGTTATTACTTCTCACTTATTCGGGCCCATCGCTAAAATGTTTACTCCATCAATGTGAAAATGTGCTTGGCTATCACCGAATTCAAAAAATCAGTTTGACCATGAATTTATCTTTACAGAAAGACACCACAGACAGAGATACAAACAAAGTTAATTATAGACTAACTGATCTGTCAAAGAACAAATAATTGGATACCACGTTCTCTTTCATAGGTTCGCCATCAAAGTCATTATTTTCTCGCAATAAGAAAATATCAAAAATAGAAAAATAAATTGAAAGGTAGTAAGAAGAAAACAAAAACTCACAAGTCATTGTACGGAGAACTCACATAAAAAGCTATTCCCTTTGTTCCTTTTACTGAAATTGTTCGTTCTTTTA
Source organism: Volucella bombylans (assembly GCA_949129095.1). Classification (NCBI taxonomy): domain Eukaryota; kingdom Metazoa; phylum Arthropoda; class Insecta; order Diptera; family Syrphidae; genus Volucella; species Volucella bombylans. The sequence continues at coordinate 49,029,487 of OX422144.1, read as the reverse complement.
TAGATATATAAGCAAGTATCACCGCAATAATGCTGTGTACCTGCACCCTCATCCCAGCAAAGACCGGCCACTCACAGACGTAGTGCTCCGAGGTGTCGTCATCATTTTGGCAGAAAATGTCGCAGCATGTTTTAGCACTTCTCCCCAGCACACTTATCGGTGTTTAGAAAAAGCGTAGTACTGCATTACGACTCCAGGAAGCTGCATGGAGTCATTCCTGCGGTAGCAGAGCAAGAAAGGTGCTCATCTTTTAAGAACCTCAGAAAGCATTCGTCTGTCAGCAACGTGGACAGCCATGCCATATGCAGTTGTTTTCATCTAAGACCCTAACCGAAGACGTGAATGGAAGCCCTAACTGAAGACGTTGGCAGTTATAACGCAAGTTCGGGTCCTGAAAAACTCATATCCGGGCCTTACCTAGGAAGTACCCAACCTGGTACCCAAACACAATCTTGCGTTCTCGAACTAGCTTGTATGTCGCAAGAGGGTGCGATAAGTCTCCAATTGCACCTACACCGATTCTTCACAATATATTTTGTTGTCACAATATATTATGAATATAGATTTTTTTTGATAATTGACGTATACTCAAGGGATTGCATATCCTTCAAATGCTTCCACAAAGTCTGGGCGAAGAAAAGTTAGGGCGGAAAAAAAGAGAGATACCGATGCACTGGAGACTAGGAAATAAAGAGCTCCGCAGGGCATTCCATAAGCGAGTTGTACAGGTTAGAAACGGATCACGATATTTCAGAGTACTTCCGAGAGTGAGCTTGATAGTATATTAATAAGCATTCATAGCAAGATGGATGTTACGGTTGAAAGTTTCAAGTGGTGAAATGCTACTGGCAATTCCCATGGAGCACTGATGGTGAAAATAGCAAAAGAACGAGATAAGGCTAAAGAAATTCGTCGGTCTTCGATTGCGGCAATTGACTGTGGAATATTAGCATCACCTATGAGTTTTTTGAATCCCATCTAACAAGTGCGTAGAGGTCTAAGGAGCACCTCACCAGATGTGGTCATTATACTCCAATTTTGGGCTGATAAATCCCTTATATTATGGCCATATCAGACGGCATAAAGTATTTTTTACGTCGCTTCATAATAGCTAGACGTTTCGCAGCATTTTTGCTTTCATTGAATATGTCCAATGTAGGTTGCCATTGGTACACACGCCAGGAAAAATAAAAGGGGAGATAGTCGTAAATATATTAATAGAAGACAGAATAAAGATAAAGAAAAAGACAAAATACAAAAAAGGAAACATAAAGAATAGAGAAGTAGTTATTGCTATTGCTTCAGGTTCCAGTGGTGCATTTTTGAACAATGTAGCTCCCATTGTTTGCTTAGCCGTCAGAGGAAGTGTTTTCCGAAACCTGTTAAGGTAGATAAAGAAGAGACGTGAAGTGTTTAGATAATTAATAATTAGCAGACTTTTGGTAGATTACTGACAAAATGACAGAATAGAATCGGACCAAGTATAGATCTCTGAGGAACTCGTGCAGCTAAGATGCCGAATTTTGACATGGTGTTGTTTTGAACGTTCCTTTGATAACGGTTGTCGAGATAGTTAAAAATCAGGCGCACCGAACTTTCACTAAAACTGAAATATAGTCCAAGTTTTTGAGTAACTTATAGTCGATACTATCAAAAGCATTCGAGAAGTCAAGCAAACTTAGCACCATTAAGTAATCCTTCTCAAACTTAACCCGTATATCGTCAAGAATTTTAACCATAGTAGAACATCTATGATTAGCTCGAAAGCCAGACTGCAATGCGGATATCAGACTGTGTTGCTTGATGAAGTTTACAATTTCGTTAGACAGAGTCTTCTCGAACACTTTTGATAAACTTGGTAAAATGCTTATAGGTCGAAAGTCAATTAACGAAGAGGGCTGGGCTTTTCTGAAACGGTTATGATGGTGGAAGCGGAAGCAGTTATGCAAAAGTTAATTATGCACGTAGTCAACTCAAAATGTGGAATAAAATAGTAGAATAACCTTTATGAAACGGATAGGCATTCCATCTTCTCCTGGAGGTTAAGGTTAAAGTTACGTATAGGCGTTACTTAATTCATATACATTTTAAAAATTCGTTTACCTTCATTATAATTTTTGGAAATACTCTGCAGTGCAAATTAGTAAAAATGTGTTTTTCGTGAATATTTCATTGAAACAATTAAGTACTATATGCTTTGTTATACAAAGTTGTTGATTTAAAAAGAGCTCTTATCGAATCCAGTTTTCATTTATAAAGGAAAAAGGGAACCAATAAAGAGTATTAACATGGGGCGTCATCATTTTATATGTACAATACAAACGAAGAAAACAATCTCAGCTGATTTTGATATTTACACATGACTTCAAATTAAATTCAAATTCAAGTGCTAATATAAAACGTCAAACCAATGTTATGTAGTAGATTTAATGAAAATATAGTAGATTCTTTGAAAAAGCTAAGTTCAAGTGAAAACTTACTATGAACACATTATTGGTATAATTTAGATTTAAGTGAGTATTAATATTTCAGTCGATTTCTTAAGTCACGACGAATTATCCAACGTTGTTAATAAGGCCCAATATATTTATAAAAAGGTGTGGTTCGATTTTATAAATGGAGTGATTCCTTTATACTTGCAGTCTTGAAGAGGCTGCCGCATTTCGAGATCTAGAGAATCTCCACGTAAATGAATTACCACATATGGCAAACATCGACTCTGGCCACTTGAGTAAGTGGCATGACTCAACTGCTTGTCGATCGTGATTTAGAAATACCTTTTTCTCGCAAGTCCCTCGTAAGGCTAATGGTTACACTAGCAGCACGAAAGAACCTCAATTTCAATTTCAAATCAATGTTCTCCATTCATATGTACAATATACAAAACAAAAAGGTTTACAATTTAACATACGATTTTAAATGCAGTTGATATTATACTATACATACAGAATAGCTAGTGACATCTTTATTTAAGAAAAATAGAGTTGATGCCACATTTTAATAATTTTTGCTTTGTATGGGGTGCATAAAATTACCCAGTTTATATGACAGCTCAATGTGCATTAAAGTAATCCGCAATGGTGGTTTTTTCAAATTATCCAAAACCAAATCCAAAATGAACGAAAGAAAATTGAGAGAGTTTAACAAACAGCTGATTGAACTGACACTTGACATATTCTGCCACGTACATTGTTCTTATTTCTTTGTCTTTCCAAATATTTCGTTTGCAATCCCACAACTAATACCTGCCAGATGATGAAAGAAAGATGAGAGCACGAGAGAGTAAAATGTTTCATTGCGATTTGAAAACGTTTATATGATATTTCAAAGCGGTTACAAATTTTCAATGCGTTTTATAAACAGGAATGAACGAATGCGTATTAAATATTTCAATGCGGTTTGAAGTGGTGTTTATATGAGCGTATTGAACCAATGACCATTGCTTCAATGCATATTGAGCAGTCATATAAATAGATGGGTAATAGATGCAAAGACAGAGTTACAATTTTTTATTTTTTAATATATATATTTTTTTTTTAAATTCCAGCGAGAGAGAAAGAGAAAAGTTAATCTTTAACAAATTAAAGAAGGATATAATCAAAAAATAATGTAAATGGCAAAAATAGGTAGACTCTTGGTTAAGCAAATGAGCAAATCATTTTTAATTATTTATTTTTCTACTTTTTAAATTGAATAACGCAGCCTCATATCGCTGAAATCGCCCCGGAGTGTAGTGAGATAGATCACAATCATATGGTGTTACGCAAGCGTAGAAATCCCCGATTAAAGATGAACAAAAAGACTTCTACACTCAAATAGCTATATAAAACTATTACGAATTAATATTGATGGGAAATTTCAATTACAAATTAGGATATGACAACACTGCGTTAAAATGCGTGATTAGTTTGTTGGGCCTCGGAGATAGCTTAGTCATCGGAGACATATTGTTTGAACCTTGAACCTGTCGAAAGCCAAAGGGGTCTTGTCTGATAAGCATTTTACATCTAATCCAATTGTCTATATCCATATGCAATTCAGACAGATTTCGGAATACTGCGAAGAGTCAAGAACTCAAGCACTATATCAGCCTACCCACAGGCAATAATTAGAACGATCGGTAGAAATCGGGAAAATGTTGGTTAGAGGCGATAAAACCACAGCATATGGTTATCAAACGAGACCTGACGACAGATCAAACGCGTTTCATTCAAAATTTCTATATCAATACCCTAAGCAGTAGAGAAATCTGATGTTGAAGCTAAATACCTTATGAAGTGGAAGGAAGATAATGTACTCGTATTTACTGAACAAGCTGAAGCTGCAATAAAAACCAGTGGAACAACAGAACCGTTTATTGTATTACCATGCAGCAGAAAGCAACATCCTAGAAAATCTAGAAGGGCCGTTCTAATATGGGATGAAGATGGTAGAAGTACTTCGCAAGTTAAACCATATGGCCAGTAAAGCGACAATCCTGAAAATGCCAGTATGCATGAGCATTTCGAAACAGCATTTCGAAAACTCATAAAAAACAAAGGTATCGGACTTACACATATTATATGTATATATAACCGTTACCCCGGTAAGTTATTCTTTTGTTCGCAGGCATGTTCAAACTGTTGCCAATGTTATAAGAGGAAGGTATGAGGTGTATGATACTTGTACATTTTTGTACCTTGCCAAGGATTTTTTCAAGCGTGTTCCATTCAATATTGATTCCTCTCTTAAGATGATTGAAACCATCTTGAATACACATTTACCATTATCTTTCTTTGAAAAATCAATTACAACTGATTCACATCCATTTCCTCCAACAATAGTGGACATTTCCTCGATTTTCTGCTATCTAAGTATAAGATAATTAAAGCAAAATAAAATACACAAAGCAACAAGAAAAAAAATAATTTTTTCATAAATCAATAAAATCCTGCCGCTCATCACACATCACCACAAAATTCTTCAGCAAAGCTCCTGGAACTGATGCCGCCCCAGTCGTCAAATGTCCAATACCACTAGAAAACTCCTTTCTACTCGTTTGCAACGATGATTAGATGCTACTTCAGTTCGGTTGAGAACTTCTCAAGATTTATGGGTTCAGACAAGCAGCGCTGTGCACTGTAGGACGAATTGAAACAATATTCCAAGGCGCATCCCTTAATCGCACGATTTTGTGTTGCTCATGAATTATGGGTAACTCAACTTAAAGTTGTTTTCCCTTAGTCTTTATGCCCCATATCCCTTTGTTTGCTTTGATCAATATCAATGAATAAGTGAGACGGAAGGGGATAAAATCACATTGAAATAAACTTCCGCCAGGAGGAGGTTTTCTACTCGTATCCTTTTGTTCCGTGTTGTCGCAAGAAGTCTGGCCTTTTGTCTCATAAATCTTATTGTTCAGTGAATGAATTGTGACCATCATGAACATCAATGAATAGTGTATCCCTTGTAAGGTGGATGCAAGCACTAGGCCTTCGGTAAATAGTTTTGGTACAAGGACAACAAGCAATAGCTGATATTGGTTTATGAAAGCAGCTGGCGATTAAGGACACCTTCTAGTACCTAATAATCCTGTAATTGTGCACGTTGGGTCGTTCCAACGGTGGGAGATGGACATAAAACGACATTTGTGGGTTTAATTGGGCGACAAACTGCGTATTTCACACGACGACGACGAGTGAAACCAACGATGGGGTAACAATTTGAAAAGGAAAGAGACTTGTTGTTAATTAAGCCTGACACTGTGATTATGACAGTCATCGTGAAGATAAATGAGGACAGTTGGTGCTGGTAATTAGATTTATAATGTCAGTTGGATGTTGTTTTATGATTGGTGGATAAAGTGTGCATAAAAGCTGAAAAGACTTTTATTAGAAAATATGAACAATACATTTCTTATTTACATTATTTATTGCAATTCAATCACATACTCGTACCATACATATGTAGGTACATACTAATATGTACTAAAGATGTTCTGTTTTCGCGAATATATTTCGGTTACTATGATTGATAATTTAAAATAATGCAGAGAAATATACATGCTATTTTCTAATTTATGTGGGACTGATCTGCATACCGACCTTAACTTCATGTAAGGGCACGACTCTGTCCTTTAAATTTTACTATTGTAATTACATGATATAGGACTGATATTTGATTCGACCCTTTCGGGCTTTCGCCGCCCTGACATCTACTTTAGCTTGATCCTTAATCGATTTGGTTTTTCATCTCAAATATTTAGGCTTTAACTTTGAAAGTAGTCCTGGCATGAATGTTCATTCGCTCGATATGCTTGAATCAGTTAAGTGAATGAGACAACGTGTCATTGTCTATTGGATTCCCCTATCTAAATCAGACAATACCGCTTTGGATTTCAAAAGCGTCTGTGGAACACTAAGTTTGGACTTTCGTACGTAGCCCTAACAATTGCGATGACTTTATCAGAAACACACGCTGCAGGGTATTAACTTCATAAGTTCAGAGAGCTCAATACAAGTGCTCTTTGATTTTATTCAAGATTATCTTCGACACTCTCACAGATTCTCCAATTCTTAAGGTAGCTTTTCTTCAGTAGCTTGACCGTTCTTCCATCGCGTTTCTTCGAAACACCTCATGTTATCATGATAAGTCTCAGTAGCTTTACCGATGCCATTGTGGAATTTGAAAAAATTCTGTAGCTGTGCCCTTAACGTGCGTATTCTTGTTTTTCTTGAGGGGCTTGTTGCAATCACTATATTTTATAATTAATATAAAGGTTCCGCCATCTAACGTTTTTTTTTTTCAACTAGTGCTTATTTCGTGAATGGTAACACTTAGCTCATGTCTGATTTGACAGATAATTAGTTTTGTCCTTCCGCTGAACGAATATGGTTGTGTATACGCTTAAACAATGCTTCGCTAAGTGGGCCTGCGATCGACTTAGAGAAGATGCCGATATTGCCAAAAAAATCATCTTCTCAGATGAAGCTCATTTTGATCTTGGCGGGTATGTAAACAAGCAAAATTGTCGCATTTGGGGCACAGAAAACACGCACGCATACATTGAAAAGCCGATACACCCAAAACGAGTCACTGTTTGGTGCGGATTTTGGTCCAGAGGCATAATTGGGCCATTTTTCTTCGAAAATGAGCAAGGAGTGGCCGTTACAGTCAATGGCGATCGATATCGGGCCATGTTGAACGAATTTTTGTTCACAAAAATTGAAGAGGAGGATATTGGCAACATTTGGTTTTAACAGGACGCCGCTACGTGCCACACAGCCGAAGCTACACTCGATGTTTTGCGCCCTGTTTTTGAAGATCGCATTATCAGCCGCAGAGCTGATGTCGTTTGGCCACCTCGGAGCTGCGATTTGACACCGTTGGACTATTATTTGTGCGGTGCCGTAAAAGATAAGTGTTACGCCGACAAGTCAGAGACAATTGACGCTTTAAAGGACAATATTCGTGAAGCCATTGGTGAAATACAGCTGCACACAATCGATAATGTGCTTAAAAATTGGACCGATCGTGTAGGCTACTGCATGGCCAGCCGAGGCAGCCATTTGAATGAAGTTATTTTCCATTATTAACCGGAAGGATAAAACTAATTATCTGTCACATCAGACATGAGCTAAGTGTTACCATTCACGAAATAAGCACTAGTTGAAAAAACAAAACGTTAGATGGCGGACCCTTTATATAGAATTAAAACTCCATTGCGAATTACTCCCTCCATCTTCTGATATAATTGTTATCCCACATCAGGAAGGACTTTTCTAGTCCTTCATAGGATGTTGTTTATATCAGCTTTTTTTCAGTAGGCTTCCTGGTAATCGTATGAATGGTTCTGCTGTCGCCAGTACTTCGGCCTGTGTATATAATATAATTATATTATATAATTTCGCACCACCTGTCAACATATCCCCGAAATATGGCTCTGGATTTTAAGTGATCGTTCATATGCTTCCATTTCTGTAGGAAGTCATTGTTTTATATAGATTTTTGAATGTAGGATTGTGATTGCGATATACGAGTATGTATTTTACTCTGCTCTGAAACGATTTCCACTAAATGAGTCTTTTTTGCTCTGCTGGAATAACTATATTAGCCTTACGACGGACTATATTTCTAGTCGCTGCCATCATAAATCACCATCCTTAAACAGTCGATCTATGAATCTAGCTTCCACGTCGAAATGGCTATAATCAATGTTTGTCTCTTAATGGCGTAATTTTGCTAGTTGACGTGCACATTCAAACAAATGAAACTTTTCGCTGAACAAAATTTTGTGGTGAAAAGAAGGATCATGAGCAATCTAGTTTTCAGGGCATTCGCCGAACTTACAATACACACGATGTGCAAGTGTCCTTAAATCCTGCACGTATATGTCATATACGAGTATGCATCATATAAGTTCGCAAACCAAGATCTTTCCAAAAAATCTCCCATAACGTGGTCGAATATAGACCCAATTCCTGTGCACCATGGCGAACCGACTCATTCGTATCCCCCTCAATACTATGCTTCACAGCAACACAACCGTTAAGTACTATATGACGTATCTGCGGGTATGTGTTATCAATTGAGTATGCATGGTGTGAATACGATTCATGATTATTCAAAGTACTCGTTCAGATGGACCATTACGTCGACAATAATGCATATGTCGTTCCTGGAACTGAACCATGATTTTCAAAATAAATTTGCACAATATCTACAAGCGTAGTTTGGGGATACGTCTATTTATGTTGGAATGACAAAGAAACTATTACCAGTCAAATTGACTGTTTTGCACAGCCAATGATAATAGCATCCGTTTTAAATAATTCCATATACTCGTACATATATGTCAGAGATGTCGATCGAAAGGAGAGCAGTAATTAACAAACCAAAAGATAACAAATAAAAGTGCACGATATGTACATGAGTTTATATCATTCCGTTGTTAGTTTATTCACAAGTGTCTTTTGGAATTGCCTGAAAAGTAATATTATATATGTACATACACGGTAAAGAAAAGGAATTTACGAATACATAACACAAAAGAAAGAAAACACTAATTTAAAGAAAAACAATATTTCCAGATGGGCATAATTAAAATTAACGTTTATGAGATGTAATTATATACATACCTCTTAAGCTTTCATAATAATCCCCCAAGTGTTCCTAGTTTATTGAAGCAAATTCTGATAGACTAACATATATCCAATCATTTGATCATATATTGGATAAAATCTACTAAATTACCTGAAATCCTTAGAGCAGCTTTTTGAAGATAGAGGTGGTAAAATCATCTGCTTTCACTTTGCTTTTTTGCGATCTTTGTTTTTTCTTTATTTGCAACTAAAGGGCATTTCATTCAGTTTCTAAAAGTTATAGATATGCTTACAGCGAGTGGTTCTTACAATATTTTTTTCTTATTTTCGGTTAGTTAGGACTTTATGTGCGTTAACTCCGGTTTTTAACTGTTATAATCGTCCCGGAAGCGAATAATTTTGCCTTAAGTGAGGGTTCGAATCCACTTATTCACCCCATAATATTGCAAAATACGAGACAGCGAAACGCCAGAAATGAAGAGCATATTATAACTGTATGCGAGGCTGTAAGTCAAGATTACAATTAACCAATTCTGCGCCGTTTTTAAAACCAGGACATCTGTCGAACTTCCTTGTGGCGTATTTTGCGAAAATACTGGGAGATACTCGTATATTATTACACACACTTTCATAAAAAATCCTATTGAACAAAAAGCTAAAATTAAATTCTCATCGTGCACGTCGAACTTTTCTTGATTGCGCTCCATTGAAGATTGAAGAAGACCCGGATTTTTTTTGTTAAATAGCCGCATGTGGTCAACCGAAGCCGAAGGTGTTCCAACAGTAACCACTGTATATAAATCTGTATACTATTTGGTGGGGTTTTCATGCCAATTATCACACAGTGCGTGTCACAATCGACTTATTGACGACGAAGTTCGGTGATGTATTATCGACAGAAAACGCCCGACCAATTTGTCGTGCGCGATTTGACACTTTTAAACCTTTTTCTTTGCGGATACATTAAATCTCCGGTTTCTACCAACAGTCCAACATTTTCTGGTGACTTGGAACATTAACCAATCTTTACCAGAAGAGTTTTAGCGGGGGGATCGACGAAACTTTTTACGTTTTAAATGTAAGGTCAGAAACTTAATAATTAGTAATGACCTTTGACGACGACTTCGTAAAAAATATTATTGGTAAGACGAAACTCTTTCAAGACGAACAAACTCTATTGGGGTAAAAGTCAGATTGTCTCAATCATAATAATTAAATCGACTTCCAGATCTTAGTGTTGTAAAATTTTGTAGCATGACATAAAACAATAAATAGCAGAGTACATTCGCAGATTCCAATACATACCTGAATAATTAAAAAAAAAAAACAGCTGGTAGTCGCCATATTGAATTTTTTTCAAAATATGGCGGCTGGTAGTGGAAGAGCGTATTCTCGAAGTGTCATCAAAAGTGAGGCAGCAGCTAGCATCAATAAATGAATGAAATCCAAAAACAGGCTCTAGCATGCATAAAAAACCATCGAGGACACTTTGAATACCTGTTATAACTGTTTTAGTACAATATAGATAATACACACATAAAATAAAAATTATCCAAAAACCACACAAAATCATTTTCTATTCATATCCTTTGGACCATAAAGCAAAAAACAGTTTTTTTAATTGTCCCTGTTGCAGGTATTCCGAAGTATCATAAAATCTATGGGGTTTCCTGTAAACTTGCTGACGATTTTTATTTTACTATAGTTACGTTATTTGTTTTTTTTTTGTTTGATTTGATTTGGGGCACGGGTCAACCTCGGACAGTTTTATTAAGCATATTCTTACAACTAATAATTTCGCTTAGAAACTAAAGCGTCGGAGCGGTTAAAGAAAGTTAAGACGTGAGGCATAGGTGGAAATAAGAATGGAAAATCTCTTAGACCAGCGCTTAATGAAGCCGTGGGCAGAGTTGGCTTTTTTTTATCACATTATCAATGTTAGAATGGAAATTGAGTTCCTTATTACAGTTCCTTATTACAGATGACACCTAAATCACGCAACTCATTCACTAAGGAAACAGACAGATTAAGGATTAGATAGTAGCGAGGTGAAATACTAGGGCGCTTGCGGGTATAAGTTATAGCCTGCCCATGGACCTAAATAGAACATAGTAATGTTGTTCATTTAATTAGGATTGAACCCATGCTATAAAGCTTATTTGGAAACCAAGATCCTTTAATTTTAGAAGGATTATATCATGAGAAATTCTATCCAGGATGAGGGAAATAATCCCTGGGTGATAGAAAGCTGAAAGAGAGCTGTAAGAGGTTGGGCTAGATGCATTTCACATTTAAAAATATAAGAGGAAGATCATCAGGTCCAGCAGAATAACCATCTTTGGGGTTTATTGTTTTATCTTTAACTTGATCAAAAGTTATAGACACTGATTCCAAAGTTCTTTGCGGGCAACTATTTATGTAGGAAAAGTAAGAGTGGTCTGGCTCTTGGGAATGGATGGCGAACGTTTGGCTAAAAAAAAAGTTGCGAAGAGATTTGCAATAATTTGGGGATCCCCGAGGACTTATCAAGAAAATTCAGAGATGATGCATAGTTATCCGATTAACTTTTAGTTTTGATGAACTGAAAGAATCGTTTGGGGTCGGAAATGAGTATGTGGTCCATTCGGTTTAAATAGTTGTGATAGAGAGTTTGGCAAAGTATAGACACATTTATTTGGGTAGACTGGCAGTAGAAAAAATCTGCGTCGCAACGCAATTTTAACTGAGTATGCCACATAATATTTCTCTTGTTAAGAAGAGATCGCAGCTCTTTTTTATATCAGGGTGGTGAAGTTGAGGTATTCTTTTTGGGGAAAAAAGATACGGATTGCGAGAGACATTTGAAAATTTCAGTATAAATGATTCCAGAACATTTTAACTGTAATGTTAGGATTATCGTAGAGAAAGTTAAAATTAACCATACTGAGGAGGTTGTTCAGTTTGACGCAGCTAGCCCTATGAAAACTAAAACTGTAAGAATACTCATACGAAACGGGATTAAGACCATAGTCATACAACAACGTACGAAAAAGGGAAGGGTAGTAACTATCCAACTTAGAGAGAAGATGTCTACTTTCTAAAACGACGCAGTTATCTGTATCAGTGGCGAAGACTAGGCCGAGTTGTCTGCCAATGTGATTGGTAACACAATTTAATTGATACAGACCAGAGTCAGTAAGGCAGTCGATGAAAGGATTTTCTTTATCAGAGGTGGGATCTGTTACAGTAAAGAAGGGCTGGCCAGTCTCGGCCCATACAATCTTAGGTAGATTAAAATCACATAAAAAAATAACAACGTCCCCGTTGTTGGGATCAGCAACATTAAAAATAAAATCAATTGCATCAACAGCTAGCTAGTAACCTTGAATTGACTGAGAGGGGCGAATATAGCAGCAACAGATATATAGGTTACGCTAGCAAATAAGAATTATACAATACCGTAAACGAATTCAAAGAATGCAGTGGAAGATTTTTTAAAGGGACTAGACTCGAGAAGAGAGTGTGTAGCTATAAGTGCACCACCGGCATATAAATTCTTATTTTTATCTAGACCATCGTCACGGTGTAAATCGAAGTCTTGGGAGAATTCTTGGCTGTTTCTGCCGCAAAGTTATTGACCGAATTATCTAGACACTTAATTGCTAGTAAAATGTGGGACGGAGTGGTGTCCTTAAACTCATTACAATAAAACAACAACTTGTTTATAAAATCTCGTAGGTACACGATGGATCTCATCCACAACAGATCACCATAACAGCATTTGGATCAATTGTTAGGGAGCAATTCACACTTCCACATAATTCTGACATGATGATGATGAATTAATTAGGGTAGGTCATTTAAAAACTTAATGTGTTTAATGAAGAAAAACACAAAAGGCAGTGAATCAGAATTGGGTTAGATGTTAATTTCACTTTAAGATTATTATGCACTTTTAATCGATTTAAAGAGAGTCGAGTCAGCAAAACAAAACAAAAGGCGATGGCCGAGTAATAGCTTACGCCAATTATTGCAAATTAGGCAGGACAAATTAAATGCAAATATACGGCAAATAAATTACTGGAGCGAAATTTAAGTACGTCTGAACATAATGAATGTCGGAATACGTTCATAAGAATAAAATAGATAAACGTTATGTTTACTACGCATTTTCTGGAGAAAAGTGACCTCATAGTCAAAACATAGCATGGGCAAAAAAATTGTAACATGATATATGAAAACACAAGCAAAATATCAACTTTATTTAAACGCAGCTACAAAGGCTAGTATTTCTTCTAAAAATACAGTCCTAAACGAAGTGTCTACCATTAGTATGATAGCATTAGAGCAATTTCCGTTAACATGGGTCAGGGTACACGAAAGTAAGCTTTTTCTTAAATCCTCAATAAATGATGTAAACATTGGAGATAGACCCTTACTGTAGAACGATTTTTTTCTTCGAATATACCCAAAAATCATTTCCTTAATTGACAACTTAGGGGACACCCTGTATGAATACTCGTATGTAAAAATATTGTTTTAAAATCAAAAAACAATAATATTTTTAAAATTAATGAAAAGTAATAAATATTATAAAAAAAAGTGCCATAAAAACGACCATGGGTATGAAAGAATCCAATTTGGAAAGGCCGAGTGCAAATGTAATTAACATCATTATAATGACTGTACTGTTTGTTGCCCATTTGGCAATTAAGTTGTATATGTTGCATATGTTGCATAAACAAAAAGAATACAATATGTAAATTAAATATATGACTTCATCGACACATACGGCAATGACCCATTACTAGATGGTAGATTAAAAAAACATTAAGAGAGGAATAATAATCATATTTTCCCTGAAAACTTAAAAATGCAATTAACTAGGACTTATTGTATTTTACTAATGTAATCTAGTTAGGTATCCTTACTAAATCTATTACCTCAATACGAGAATTAGATCTAATGGAAAAGTTAAAGTACTTGACAAATCTAATAAATGTCTCAATTCAGATAGACTTATATGTCGGGAAACTGTCAACAGACCTATCGAGGTATTGGAACACAGCCTAGGAAACATTAGAGTAATACTAAAGGTACACTACTCAAGGTTAACTAACCAACATAAGGACTAAGATCATAGAATATTCAGTGACCGTAGAGACAAGGTAGAGCAGCAACCCAACAGGGTATAGACCTGTAACACTCCATAACAGGATAACTATCGATAGCAACAGAAACACCGAAAGCATTATAGATCTGAACCAAGCCATTACTAATACAACCATAAAGATTTATAATTCACACTTTATGCCGCAAACACGTGTAGACTTTTTTATATATAGAGTTGGTAAATAGCATAAACGATGGCAACGACATTGTACTTAGTTGAAAAATTTAAAACAACAGTCAAAGAGTATAAAAAAAACAAATCTCCAAACCAGTAAATACATACCCACAAGAAGTTGAGGAATATTTCAGACGGACTATCACCTCAATTGTCTGAGACGTATTCCACCAAACCGGACATAATAGCCATGATCAAGAATTTCAACAATGATAAAGTAAAACTTTCAGTTCAAAAACACGAATGCGACAGTGGTCAAATTCGTAAACTGCTGCGCTGAAGCTTATGGCCAGTCAAATGAAATACTATATTTTAGAGATACTCGCAGTAAACGTTATTATTAAAATTATAATAATCGAGTTAATAATAATTTTCGTGGACGTGAATTTCATGTGGTTGGTTAAGATTTTCCAATCCCATCGGATGGAATCATCTTTCATGACTTTGTCAAGAAATACCATATGATAAGGATCAACGCCTGACTAGTACTCAGACCCGATTATTTTGGCGACATTACAATACCAATGTCCTGCTCACCAAAGAGTGATGCAATGGCAATACCGACAAGATCTGAAGTTATCAGGCAGGCCAACATCCAATGAAGGAAAATGAAGTTCTTATTCCACAACAACAACTCCAAGACGGAATATATGTAGCAAAAACAATTACATGCAGCACCAGAGCATTTGTCCGTGTAAGAAACACAACACATGAATATGTATTGATACACAATGTTACATTAAAAACAGAAAGTCTGAGCGACTATGACCTACAATTACAAAAACTGTCTTCATAAAGTCTGATGTACATAATCTTTGCTCGGAGTGCATTGGTATATTCGCGTTCGAAACAGATAAATTAATTTTTAATACAATAGTTTTTATATTCAAAAACTTCGTTTAAAAACCGATGAGCCAACGTATATGTATTAAAACTGTAAAATAGCGCACACCCATGAAAACGAAATTACCAAATAAGTTAACAAATTGATACGATACGATATAGTAGAAGCATCCGGATCAGAGGATAATAGCCCAATACTATTGGTACCGAACAAATAATTACCGGGCAATAACCAAAAAAGGTAGATTAGTAAACCTTGTTTAACATATTGGTGTTTGTGTTTTTTATATTTGTTTTTGATTATGACTAGGGAATTCAGGGTGAATGTAGCAAATATACGCGGTAAGTAATCGTTCGTCAAAAAAATTACAAATTCTGCGACATCCACCATCCCAACGATCATTTACTATGACATTCCAGCTGTCAGGTCTTTGGACCAGGCCAATCTGCTTTCTGCACACTTTGCGGCCAGTTCAGCACATCCAGATTGTGCTTTGTCCCCGCCTACACTTGAGTGCATCGAATCTTCAATGGGGCGCATCCACTTTCGCACTCGTGTAGTAGCATGATCTTAATATACACAAATCCGCTTATCCAGATGGTATATCTCCCCTTCTTCTGAAGAGGTGTTCTTCGTTGCTGTCAAAACCGCTGCGTAAACTTTTTATCAATCTAACTCTTTAGGACTCTTTCCGAGAAGATGGAAAACAGCATTTGTCGAGCCCGTCCTTAAAAAAGGGGAATCTTCTTCTCTCTCTTCCTACAGACCCATTGCACTTGAGTCCCTTCTTTCCAAGGTCACGGAAACGCTGATAAACCATCAGCTCCCTAAATATCTCGAAACACGAAAACTTCACAATGATCGGCACATGGTTTTCGTAGCAACAGGTCCACTGGTGATTTGATGGTATTTTTCACCGAAAAGTGGAACCAACGCGTACATCAATCTGATGAAACAAAATAGTTAGACTTGATATTTCTAAGTCATTTGACAGAGTTTGATATCAAGCTCTTTTGTCGAAAATGCGTGAATTTGGGGACTCTCTTCTTCAATTCCAAAAAACTTTCGAATGTTTAAAGGGTTTCACACCACTTTATGGCGAATGATTGGAATGGCCGAGATCTTATCTTTATGTCCCGAACTCACTCCCAGAATCCAAACTTTTGCAATTTTGTAGCCAAAATTTAGTTGCTGCAGACTGAAGCTACAAAACAAATTTATTTTCTTATTTTCCCTATGATTCGTTACTGCCGCCACCACCGGAGGCGGTAGCAGAACTCATTGAATATTGTTGTGATGCTAATGCTCAGAACACTTTTTGGTGAAGTAGCAAATGCAACGTTAGAGGTAATCATCTCCTGGACTTCATACTATCGTCTGACCTGGCTGACAACAATGTTGGCTCTCAGCCAACTTTTGTTACGAGAGTAAGACAGCCAGTAATCGACTTCACTTTATCCAACAGGTATGCTAAGGAGATTACTGCAAGGTTTTGACCTTGTTGAAAAGGAAAAATCCGCATAAAACCAACTGAACATGATCTAAAGTAAAATAATACTCCCGATAAGCTCAGGATAAAACAAAGGCTTGAGGAAGCTGTTCGGAATATGAACGGCACCCTCACCAAGTGTTTCGAAATGGCATGTCTAGTCAATAACCAACCCTACCAATCGCCCGTTCCCTGGTGGAACGCAGACCAGCAGCGTCTTCGTAAAGAATCCAGAAAACTTATAAACATGTCATTTGGGGGAAAAATGGAATCTTTACAGGTCAAAGCAAAAAAAAATTAAGAGGCTTATTCGGACTTCGAAGAGCGCCTCTTACAAAGCTTTTTGCGAAAATATTGAAACCATAGGTAAAACCAGTAGGGTGGTCAAAGTCCTCAACCAAGGGAAGAGCAACCAAGCTGGAAGCACTCAGAGTTTCATGCTTAAGTCTCACTGCCCAATTAACCTAATCGAAACCAGCTCAGAATTAGAAGTTGGTAGTGAGCTGAACAACACAATTCGCCGTAGCTGGTATATCTATCTCATCGGTTGTTGTGACGGATGAGGCCATTAAACATGGTGTTGCATTCCTTGATGGCTTCAAATCGCCTGGCACCAAGGTACTTACCCAGTTACGTTACAAAAAGGTATAGATCAATTGCTGGCAATTCTGAAGAGAATTTTCACTGCTAGAATTGCACTGGCATACAGTGAGAGTAGCCTGGCTAATAGTGACAGTAGCCTTTATACCGTAAATCGGAAAGGATGACTACTCGTTCGCGAAGAGTTTCAGATCTATAAGTCTAACTTCCTTCATGCTAAAAAGCATCGAAAGAATGGTCGAGATCCATGTACGCAATACCGCTTTGCGAATGCATCCTCTGTCGGCAATGACACAGACCTAACAACGCGGAAGATCCTGTGAGAGTGCGCTTCAGAATCTGGTAGGCAGAATGCCTTGGCATTTTCATCCACGTAGAGGGTGCTTTCAACAACGCAACTTTTGACGGCATATGTAACTTGGCCAGACAACACGGCGTAGACAAATCACTAGTTTTGTGGATAAAAGCAATGCTTGTGAATAGGACATTGATTTCGGATGCTAGCCGCGGTCAATATGTGGTGGGGTGTAAGCAGCGGTTGCCCGCAAGGCGGATTTTGTCTCCACTGCTATCGTCCATGTTGGTCGAATCACTGGTCAACTCGCTCAATGCTTACGTCTATGCACAAGCATACGCGGAAGATGTAGATGTATTGCCTGTTGGATCGTGTGTAGCGACTATCTGTTCTAAAGCGCAGGCAGTCCCAGACATGTTCGACGACTGGTGCACTAGTAATGGGCTTTCAGTCAACCCTCTCAAAACTGAGGTCGTTATCTTTATGAGAAGGAGGAAGCTGCCTGGTGTTTCTTATGTAGTGCTTAAAGACATCAACATACAATGGTACTGCAGAGTAGCTATCGGCAAGACCTGTCACCAAAAACGGTCCTTTGGATCTACACGGTTATGATAAGGACAATTATATCCTATACGTCGGTTGTCTCGTGGATTAAGCTCTCTCGAAAATACGTGGTTACTGTTTCAACAGATTCCAAAGAACGGTTTCTCTCGGATGCATGGGGGCTTTCACCAACACTCCTGGCTCCGCTCTAGATGCATTAAAGAATCTCCCTCCATTTGATATTCATATTATGGGATGCACTCTCAAAGCCATCTTCCGTTCAAAATGTGCATCTGTAGCTACAGCCAGTGCTTAGAACCTTGCTGAACCCTCTTACAACTTCCAAGCTAGTTCAAGATTGAAAGAAATCACTGAACTTAGTCGGAATGCTAAATTCAATGACCCTTGTCTGGGTCCCAGGTCACAATGGGATCAAGGGAAATGAAATCGCCGATGAACTTACCTGCTTGCCACCTGTTCCTCAGCAGTAAAGACTGCAGGTTGCTTACTGGCGTCGCGACAGAGCATTACACTTTTGCAAAGCACTTTGCTGAGCATAAGTGACACAGCAAATGATGATGACACCGCGGAGCACTATCTCTTTGGATGTCCGGCTTACGCCCGCATCAGGCTGCAGGTACTCGTCGATGACGTGGTGGGTGCAGATACTATAGGTACCTTATCACTCCAGCGCTTACTCATCTTTCTTCGTAATCCTAAAAGATTTCATTAAAAGGAACTTTACAAAGAGTACAATGGACTAGTTCTTTGTCTAAGTGCTCTGTTCCGACATTAAAAAAAATGAAAAATAACTGGACTGCAATCCAAGAAAAATAAAGTTTAACTAAAAAATGAAAACACAGAAAAGTCGTCAGATAAAATATCAATCTATCAGTAGCAGAAATAAGAAAATCAGTGCACGGCTATAGATAGTGATTGTTTGAATTAAAAAAGAATAAAGAATAAAAAACTGATCACTGAAAAAATAAATCACCTAATGACTAATGAGAAATTGGCTTGTATCAGTTATTTCTACTGCTTGAAAAAATATCATAAATAACAAGTATATGGATTAATAAAGCTGCAACAGTCACTAGATGGTAATATATTTAAAAAGATTCCAATTTTGGAAAACATACGAATTGCACTTACGCCAGTAATAACAAAAATTGCAGATGATGACGAAAGTTTGTTTTACCACAAAATACATTAAAAGATGTGACAAATGTGGAAGAAATAAATCACAAATAGAAATAAAAGAAAAAATGATAATAGCTGATACACCAGCAACAGCATTGACGTAGTGCTAATATCATATTATAGATATGGACCATTGCCAAAATCAGAAAACGGTAATGCGTACGCGGTCACAGTAATATGGGATTTAACTTTGACCATTTCATACTAGTTTACGGTCTCATGAAAAAAATAATCACTGACGTGGGCACCGAGAATGAAAACCATATACTTGGCGAGATCTGTAAACATTGGAGACTGTGGAAATAAACCAAAGGACATTTAATGAATACATTCGATCATACCTTTAAATTGGTAAATCACCAGGTACTCACGACTTTCTCTTAAATGCACAAATTGATCGCATTTATATTGTGTATGCGTATAAGAAAGAATTCAAGTTTCGATTACAATCGGCTCATACGAGTAGAAGAGCCGTAGAAATAAATAATAAAAAGAAAAAAGACAAGGAAAAAGTCTTATACGACTAACATACTAATAGTTTAGACATAGCAATTGGAGATTTAGTCCTAGTTACAAAAGCAGGACATAAATTAGATAATTTCTATAAGGCACCATTTACGTGTAAGGTAGTAAAGATGGAAAATATAATCAATGTACTTCTAAAGGACGACAACGGCAAGACCGGAATTATGCACAAAGACCGACTAAGATATTACGATACAAAATAAAAATATATACATACTCGTATGTGTAGTTTAACGTAAAAAAATGAAATATTTATTAGCACATTCCGATCGTCTGGTCATAGGAAACTACACTCATACGCGTTTGAATACATAATAAGCTAGCGACACTATAGAATACGAATAAGTAATCAGTAATACAGTAACCACCAAAGGAGCAAGATGACTTTCTATTACTCCGCTCCGTTCATCTTAAAAAGTATCATTACAGTGCATAGGTTCCATAGACAAAAAGCATGCATTAAGTACATCCCTCTGCACAGTGGAAAGTGGTGTAGACATAGCGGCAGCCTATGTATCTGAAGCTATCTAATCTAATTTACTTACTCGTAATTCAGAGGTCGAAATATTTATTTGACTACAGCTGTAACCAGAGGAAGATTAATTAAAATTAGCTGAGGGAATAAAACGCCAAACACTTGAATTAAACATTAAACTAACTACATACATTCGTGTATCACACTGGCCATAATGGAAACGGTATCGAAATAACCATTTCCACCAATATTGCGGAGTTATATATAGGACTTGATCTAAAAGAGCACTTTATTCGAACTTGTATGGACTGTGGAATTCATCGGTTTTAAGGGGTTACATATGTTTCTCCGCTCAAAAAAATCGATTTTTTTTGCAATTCTATATTCTTTTGCAATTCAAATGCTGCAAGAATTTTTCAAAAATTCCAATAATTAAGAAAGTTATGACCGTTAGACATCGGATCGGGCGGAGCGCTCATTAGGGACATGAGCAGCTGCGTGCCAGCTCTGCCTTCCTACCTTCTCTAATGACGGGTCAGTGCCCTCGCAAATATTTATACCTGCTTAGCAATAGATTTACACCTTGTATAAGAATATTAGAATTCAGAATATTCCAGAAGCCACTACTCGAGCACATTTTTAGTTTTGCTTACGAAGCCACGCAGGCAAGACACACTGCAGATTTTGCATTTCGTTTGCGTTTTACTCGAAACAGTGTTTTCCGAGTCGGTACCAGAAATATCTCTTGAACCACTAGACCGATTTGCATGCCATTTCGCACGGATATTCTTAATACCATTATCTAGTCTCCTACATAGGATTTTTTTGATATCTTAATTTTTAGATTTGTTATAAATAAAAATGTGGCTAGTTTTTTAGTCAAAAATAGCCTCGTACGTTCAAAAAGCGGCCATTTTGTTAAAAATGAAAATTTTTGAAAACGGCTATGATAGAGACTAGTTTAATCCATCTACTTTAACAGGTTTTTTTTTTGTTTCAAATGAAACCTACCAGAGATATTCCTGGTACCGCCCAGCACGTTTTTGAAGAGAGGTTTCCGGAGATGGGCGAAATGTATACTTTATAATTATTTTTCTTCAATTGTCAATAAAGTTTTGTATTCGTCAAGGAATACTTTACACAATAAATATTTCACTTTTTTTATATTAATTTAAAATGGTAGCGAAAAAAAAACTTGAAAAACGCTCCGTTTTTGAGCGGAGAAACATATGTAACCACTTAAAACATTGCAAGACCCTACAAAAATAGCCATTGGTATAAGACTGATTACTGCGAAAATGTCGCTGTTGTTTGTTTTGTGGAGCTAGCTAGCAAGCTAGACGAAGTTCTTGACAATCTTGAAGTTACAACTGCCAATGGTGACATCCTAGCCAAGCCGTTGATAATGTGCGCCCTTTTCCGAAGATATCATGTGCTTTGTTTTGTCCTAATTTACTGTCAAACCCATTTTGGCAGCTTCCTCCTGAATATCCACGAAAGCATAATTGACTGCTCGCTCGCTGATTGTGGCTATGGCTCAAGCGGAGGTGTATTGGCTTCCCAATCGGACGGTTCGGGGTTCAATATCAGCCATGCACCAGACAACTGAAATCTCGTGAGATAGATGATTACCTAAAATAAATACAACAACAACTCAATTTACACCAATAATTTAGTCTCCCCATTAAATGTTGGATGTCATCCATGGACCGAAATAACCACTAAGTCCAAACATCTTTCTCTCTCCTTCTATCCAATTCCAATGATTTTCTGGACTTTAAAAAGGTCGTGTCTGCTTTGTTGACCAGAGAGTTTTATAGATTTTATTTATATGTTAAAAACAGCCACATGACAGCGCGTTGCCTTGCCTAATACCTAATCTTTCATTGAAAGACAGCATTTTTCATAGTCAACATTACGTATTTGGCAGAGATGTCAAATCTTCACATGGCTTTGGGCAGCCCATCTCATATGCGGCTTTGAAGTCGAATAGATGGTGAATGTCGATCTAACATTGCCGGGCCTTTTCCAAGATCTACCATAGTGCGAATGAATGAAAAGATCTCACAAGCTATGCTTAGGAGACTTTTGCGATTGAATGAAAATATCTCACAAGCTATGCTTATGAGACTTTTTTTCTCTTAAGCTGGCGCATCAAAATGGTCTCCTTTCTTGTGGATCGGATAAACGATGCTGACATTCAATCCTTTCTTCTGATCATATCTTATAAATGAGTTGCCACATATTCCTAACTGCTTTAAATAGCTCACCACCAGCGCCACCAACTTTATTAGACTTTAGCATCTATATTGCTATCATATTGCTATAGGGGGAATGGGATTCTCTGTCAGCTTCGTCCAGGGTAGATGATTCACTCTGACTAACATCGCTATTTTGACCATTATCGCCATTATACTCGTACAGTCTGCAGAAGTAGACTTTCTATATTATCAGCACCGACTGTGACTTTTCTACTAGATGTCCATGATCATCCTTGTAGGGTTCCATTCTGGCTTTGCAGATCTGCCATGTTCGTTTTATTTTCTGGCAAAGCTTTCGAATGTCATTTCAGTAATAGGTTAGCTTAGGTAAGAATGGCTGTTGGAAAAACCAACCCACTTAGGTCTATTCGCCCATTGTGATGCCATGTGGATCTCTTGGAACCATTTTGAGGCCTATTGTGATGCCACGTGGTTCTGTGGTCCTCCTACTCTTGGAACCATTTTGAGCTTCTGATGAAGCGTAGGAGGCTGTTAACGCCTGTATTGTTTAAACCGTTTGTTTGTAGAAGAAAGCTCCTAAGTAGAGTTTCTTTCTTTGGGAGAGACCTGGACATGTACAGAGTAGGTGAATGATTGTCTTCTCTATCCTCCTCCTACTCGGCCATGCAGCTTCTGCTGAAATCATTAGTAAAGACGCCAAGCCTTCTAACTATCTTACCTATCAGACAGTTTTCAGTTATGATACCTTTGATAACGCTGAGATGTGTCCTATTTCGAAAGATCAAACTATTGGGACGATTCAGATTCAATTTTGGCCAGATTTGTTTGGTCGCTAGATAGGTTGATCAAAAAATTCATCTAAGGTTTATTTTTCTATTAGTATCCAGCTTTAGTAATAGTTTTCACGTAGTGATTGGTACGTATACCGATGCAACATTTTTTCAGTAAGTTGGATAAAGTAATTCCAATCTTGGCGAGTTCGTCATCCGGCATCTCCTCAAGAGATTATCGGCAGTCAAGGGCTGTTTTAAAATGTTGTGAAACTGAGTTCATTTACTTGATTGCGGCCCGACTCTCCGAAAACATGTGGATATCTCTTGCAGATATCACGTTTTTCTTCAGCCAGGATAGGACTGCCCTAGTCGGCAAGATGTCCGCCTGGAACACGCTACAGTGATTTGGAATGAAGGAAGGCTTAGATGAAGCTCATCTGAGAAAACACCGCCACCAACCAAGCATCTTCCTCCCAGAAGCATCTAGATTACATGAAAGTCTTTGCCAAACCAGTACTGGGGCGTAGTGTAATCGATATTCTCTGGAAGTATTCCTAGTATATTAAGAATATTAGCGTGGCCAACGAATTTATTTGCCCACTAGTTGCTTTAAGGCGGATAGCTGCATTAGCAGCTGCAAAGAAACAGAATATCCGCTTACAGTCGAGACGTATAGCCAATGGGTAATTCGAGGTCGAAGTAGCTGTTGCAAGCTACTGTAGCTTTCTTTACTCTTTCTCGAATACTAGGTTTCCAGTTTAGTTTCCTGTCAAAAATAAGACGAGAGATGACTATAGCAACGTAATCCGCATAGGCAATCACTCTGCTACCACCCGCTTCCAGGTTCATTAACCACTAAGTTCCAGAGAAGGAATGAAAGAACACCGCCTTACGGTGTACCGCTGCTGACAACTCTATTAGCTGCAGCCCCACATAGTTTGGAGTTTATAATCCTGCTATGTAGCATAAGACTGGTCAATTCCCTAAATGAGTCGTCTACATGCAGAGTTAAGAGCTCAGAGGTGATTGCGGATGTATTGAAGTTGTTAAAGGCACCGTCTATGTCCAGGAAGGCGACCATTGTGTGCTCCCTATATTGTAGGGATCGTTTGATGTGGCTAGTCAGTGAATGCAGAGCCGTTTCCACCGACTTTCCTTTACAGTAGTCATGTTGAGCCTTTGAAAAAAGTCTTAGATCAATTTTAGTTCTTATATGGATATCAATCAGTCATTCTAGAGTTTTAAGAAGGAAAGATGATAGACTTATAGGTCTGAGGTCCTTTGGAATAACATGAGAACATTTACCGGCTTTTGGGAATGAAAACTACATTGACTTGTCTCATTGACAGTGGAATGTAGATCAGTTCTACATATGGACCATGTAGCTCGGCAGGTATTATGCCGTCCGGTTTGAAGCTATGCAGCGAACAAAACAGTTTTTCTCTTGTAATCAGACCATGAATTTTGGTCACGGTTGCAGTAGTCCTGTTTGGGTTGCTACTGGCCGCGAATAGGGAACTACCTGGAAAGTGAGTGTCCAGTAGCAGGTTGAGTGATTCATCACTTAAGACTGTCCAAGAGCCATCGGTTTTTTTCAAACAACTTACATCACAGGATTTGTAGAGAGGATTTTTCTTAGCCGCGATGTCTCAGAGGTGTCTGTCGTCTTTGTCACAGAATGACCTCCAGACATTTCTAAGCGGTCCCACTGCTGCCTCTAGATTAAATAAGAGGACAGGGAGCAGCCATTGTCTGATTGGGAGAAAGGGTAAAATCTTTGACTTTCATTTAAAACTCTCAGAGGAGAGAATTTTTAAAAGTGTTTCTCTGTATTTTGGTCAATAAGTTTTTTGGTAATTACGGAATGCTAGTTGATGGGAGGGAGCATCATTCAGATTGAATTGGATATACGAGTATGTATCTATGGTCTGAAAAAGAGTGTTCAGACGATACCATCCAGTTCGCTATGATTTAAGTGACGTTGTTGCATTCAAGAGTGATATCTAGCACTTCTTGCTCATTTCCAATGTTGTAAACATTGAGATTAGTACTTATAATGTAATCAAAACGTGACTTACCTCTGTCGTTGGTGTCGGTAGTTCCCCATACCGCGTGATATGCGTTAGCGTCGCACCCGATGATGAGGCCAGTTTTCAGCCTTCTAGCTTACAGTACCACCCTTTCTCGGTTGCCACTAGGGAGAGAGTCCAAATGGTCATGGTCAAGACATGCCGATGCCCGCCAAAAGGTTTTTTGGAAATCTCCAGTCCAGATACGGCTATGTCGGGGTCACTTTCATAGAGATGTCCGATGTTCCAAGCCCACTAACCACGGCTTCTACAATCCATGGCTCCTGAAATAGGATGATTACTTCTGCGGTTTTGGATAGAAGCTGAATAAGTGCGGTCGAAGCCTTTTTGGAGCGATGGAGGTTAATCTGCAGAAACCGTAGCATCATTGCTACAATCTACCAGAGAGACCTCCACCATGGTGTTGTTTGAGTCCTCCTAAGAGCTCATCTTCATCATCTGATCAGAACGGATCCCTTTTTAACTCGTCGTCGGTTTCCATTTCCGACAGGGTATCAGAGGAGGAGACCGTCGACTCCAGGATCTGAAGCTGAATTTGCAATTTAAGTTAAAGGAGGAGGAGATAACTATCAGCATCCAGCTCATGTTTTTTGAAAACCCTCAGATTTATTGGTTCGAAACCGTACCGAATTATACCTTTGGGCGACACTAGAGGGTTATGCGATTCCTTATAGATCATGATAAGCACGCACATATAAGGGCTCCTTAGTTCTTCCAGTTTCGGGACCTTCCAGTCATGGGTCAGAAGGGTCGGTTTACAGAGCCTGGTGATCTGCAGAATGTTTTCTTGGAAGGAGGGTTCGGCTGATATCCAGTTGCGAGTTCTAGGTCAAATAGGGATATCCTCCTTAGCCACGACCTCAAGCATTGCACCCTGCTAGACCTCTGCTAATCCACCTGCTTTTATGTAAAAATCGGGAGATCTTTTGTTGGCGCAAACGATAAGTTTGACGTGGCCTTAGTGCCAGCCAGCATCGCTTTTGATGGGAGGTAATTCGGGGTTTTCCCGTATAATGGACAAGAAGTTTCCCGAAAACTTTAGCTTGATCAGCTGCCTGAACGGTAAGGTGCTATTGATCATCGGCATCGTTTTTATCGATCACCGCGATCATTATAGTGTATTTTAGAACTTCGCTAAATGACCTTAGAGACGTGATATTGGAAGGCCCAGAGGGGCTCTGACGTTCCTAATTTTGGCCCTTTTTGTAACCAGCATGGTGTGCTCCAATGATCTCTAGCGCATAGAGGACTCCTTTAGCATTCTGGGAGCAGTGGGTAATCCGTCTTTGAGGATATTATTGGCTCACTCTATTTTGCTCTTCATGTCAGCAGTTCTCTCAACCTCCGGAATTAATCCGAGGGTTTTGATTATGCGTACAGCATTTCGGAATCTGGAATAGAGCACCTTTGAGGGGGCTTGCTAACAAGATTGAGCCTCTGATTACTCTTTGATTCCTCTTTGATTCCTCGCTGCTGCTAGGGGTGGAGGAAGTAGTAAGACCATGGCTTGCCACAATCCTGCAACTCCTTGAGGGCTTGGATTTTTGGATTTTGGTATCGCTGCGTCTGCCTTTTAAAGATGCATCATGGTCTGCCACAGTTTTACCACCACGCGCCACGCTCAATCTAGATGATCCGATCCAAAATAAATTACCTGGACAAAGGGTCCGGTTAAATGGTCAGATGTCAGTAACCTCGCTTTCAGGTTACTTCCCGCGCTATCTACTCCAGGATCCAGAGAAATCCTTTAAACCTGAGCTGCAAATAAGTTGAAGTAGTTATTAAAGGAGGAGTTATTAAAAGGTTACCAAGTACCTGAAATTGGCAAGAACCATGGACTTGCCGTTGATCCGTATATGGGATCCCTGTACAGCTGTCCTATTGACGAGGAAGTGCGCAAGTGTGAACACTAGGTACTAGGCTCCCAAGCTTCGCCAGATGGACGCGAGAGTAGGAGATGGTGCACAGAGGCTTATATGTCCACATAAGAAAACCCCGGCCTTTATAAGGAAAAGCCTATCCTACCCATGTCGAGATATCATTCCTTTTTGACGTCAGTGCAAAATTTCTCTCCCACGATCTGCTTCCTTTGCTTTTACTTAGTCTGGATTAGGCTTCATATTGTTGGGTTGAAGTTATATGCTTCGAGCTTCAATTCAATTCAATTCAATTTCAATTTTTATATGGCAAGGTACAAATAAGAACAGAAGTCTTTTATGGTACATGAAAGCTCATCTAAAGTAGTTCACAACATTAGATTAGCTTATGCAAAAAAAGAGCACAATTAAAACATTAAGTGAAAGAAAAAACTAAATTTACAGATTTTAAATCAAATCTTAAACTAACTTAAAGAATATTCGTTACTAATACTGTGGAAAGGAAAGAGAAAATTGAGGAAGCAAAGGGGGAAAAGAGGAGAGCAAAGCAGAAAGCTGAAAAGAAAGGTGAAATAAGGAGAAGATGAGAAGAATAGATTACAAAGATGAAAAGTGTGCAAATAGGGCAATTTAAATTGCTTAGCTCC
The DNA here is from genome assembly GCA_949129095.1 of Volucella bombylans. NCBI lineage: Eukaryota > Metazoa > Arthropoda > Insecta > Diptera > Syrphidae > Volucella > Volucella bombylans. Next base: position 49,001,501 of record OX422144.1, on the reverse strand, counting down.
TATTTCTTGTTTAATGGTGGTAGGCAGTGAATTCCACAGTTTGGAAACATGAACAAGGAAGAGGCGAGACGAGTTTAGATACTTATAAGAGGGCGAGATAAGATTGAAAGTTCTAGGTGACTGAACACATTTTAATTTTTCAAATAAATACGGTGGTGATTGTTTATGTATTAATTTATGTAAAAACACACAGCATCTTATTATCCAAAAATCAGAAAATGAACACCCAAGGACATGCTTATGGTAAAGGGTTACATGGTCGTATCTTCTTACTCCAAATCCATAACCATATCGTTAAAAGCGACAAGTAATTTGTGCTGGCAGAGAGAATCTAGTTTACAGTAGATAACTATAGCATAATCAAAAATCGGCAAAAGAATGGACTTAATCAACCTCAGTTTGGTGCTAACAGGTGTAAAACTAGTAAACAGCCAGAGCTTTCGCAATCCTGCATATACACGCGCTATAATTAAGTTTACATGATCAGTGGCAGAAAGAGACCGATTTACTTTATATCCAAGACCCATCACGGTGTCAGAGAAGATTAGCCTTGGGAGTTGAGAAAAATAGGCGGTAACTCTTCGACGTTGTAAAACTTTTTTGAAATTAAAATTATCTGACTCTTTTTTGGATTTGGAATCAGACCATTGTCTTGAGACCATTTTGCAATGGAAGACAAGTCCGAATTAAATCTATCCACAAGATCTTCCAGCAGGCCAAGTAGTCGAGAAAGGTATATCTGCGCGTCATCGGCATACATATGTACATATGTATTTCGACATACTTGCGGTAAATCATTAATGAAAAGACAGAAAAGAATTGGGCCAAGAACTGAACCCCGTGGAACTCCAGAAACTATATTTTTTGGTTGAGGGTATTTTGAGTTAGCAATAACTCTTTGAACAGGATTTGTAAGATAATTCCTAATTAGACACACTGAGGAATCACTCATACCAAAGTAAAGTTTCAGTTTAGCGCAAAGAACCTCATGACTGATTGTGTCGAAGGCTTTCGAGAAATCAAGTAAGCAGAGCAGTGAAAGATATTCCTTGTCATATTGAATTCTAATATCATCAAGTACTTTGATCATAGCTGTAGAACAGCTATGGCCAGATCGGAAACCTGACTGCACTGACGATAAAAGATTGAAACGATTGAGGTGGTTGTAAATCTGTTTCGCAAGAATTTTTTCGAAGATTTTGGACAAACAAGGTAAGATACTTATTGAACGGAAATCGTTTGCTAATAAGGGGTTGTTCTTCTTGGGCACTGGGATGACCTTTGCTTTTTTCCAACAATCCGGGAAGGTTGACGAGGTAATGCAGAAATTATATAAATGAGTTAATGAGCTTCTTAGATGGGGAAGCACAAACCTGTAGGATCACATCCGATTCAGATATTACTTCAACTTCCAACAACTGTGATCCACCAAAGAATAGCTGATTTTCCGGTGAAAAGGAAGAATTGCAACTAGGTTTCGGGGAAAAGGCATCAATTAACTCATCTGCATCTGGCATTTTAGTTTGTATATGACTCTTTCCTATCCCAATAGAACGTAAATTTGCCCAAAGTTTCTTCGACGGTTGGTCAATGCTGAGCTTCGACAAAAAATATGTTTTTTTAGCTCTTCTGGTGACAAGTGAAGAGTAATTTCTTACTCTGCAAAACATTTCCCAATTGTGACAAGTTGAAAGTTTTTTGAATTTAGCATATAATTTTCGACGAGTTTTGATAGCATTATACACCTCAGTGGTAAACCAAGGGCATTTACTATTGGGCACTGTGACAGTCTTAACAGGAACTTGTATATTAAAAATATCTTTAATTAGGGTCTGAACAATTTCTACTTTATCATTAATGTCCGATAGAAAGTAGCGCAAATGCCATGGTTGAAGGCTCGCATGATGGTGAAGGATGTTATGATTTATTGCCGCGAAATCATGAAATTGAAAGGTGTTCTGCAGGGGATTCAATGAGAAATCAATGTCATATGTACAAAACAAAAGATCATGGACTGAGACTCCTTCCAGTGACAATTGGTCTTGGAGTAGCACGTTTGTATGGTCTGAGACAACCATCAAGTCAAGAAGACTGGGAATGGTGTCAGGGCCAAAGCGAGTAGCATAAGAATTAACGGCCACAAGGCCACACGATGCAATAGCATCCAGGAGTGAACGAGATCTACTGTCATTCTTCAGCAAATCCGCATTAAAATCCCCGCATAGTATAATATGCTCGTATGATGCGGAAAATAGTTGTAAAGTAGAAAACAATGAATCGAGAGAGCAATTACGGTTGGGACTATAGACTAAACTAATAATACACTTCACATTTCCATTGGAAATTTCGACCAGGATGTATTCAGTGTCATTTCCCAAAGACTTTTCCAACATTTTACAAGTCAAACCTGCTTTATGGTAAATAGCTATCCCCCCACCAGTAGTTTCAGTAACTCTGTTATGCGGAACTAAAAAGTACCCAGGAATGCCATAATTATGGTTATAACCATTTTCATCATCTAGACTTTTGAACCATGTTTCGCTTACACAAATAATGTCAACCCCCGAATCATTAAAAATATGCCGGACGTAGTCAAGTTTTGATAGGCTAAGACTGCGAGCATTGAAGTGGCAGACTTTAAATCCTTCATAGGCATTTGATAAAATTTTTACTAGCGTCTGAACCCCAACCTCATTCAGCGTCTCAGACACAGAGCCACTATGAGCCATAAGTATGAAAAACACCACAAACAAGAAAGAGTAGCACAACTGGAATAACTAATAAGGTATCATTGTAATCTTTTGGAAAGAAAAGTGCTAAACGTACAGGGAAATAGAGAGAGGAAGGAGGAAAGAGGAAATAGTATAAGTACAACATTTAGTAGATAATATTATTAGAAAAAATAAAGTAAAAATAAATCAAGAATTCATTAGTAATAATAAATTTAGAAATTCAAAGTTTAACTCATTTAAATAGCTCCATTCAAGAATTAAATTCAAATTAAAAATAAAACTATTTTGGAAAATTCGTAGTTGATGAAATTCTCATCTCGGTGTCATTCTTGGTCTTCTTCACATACACAAAGCCATTGCGCGTTTTGGCAGAGAAGAGCAGGCCCTCACAACGAAGTTGGAGAGCATGTCGAAGCAAGGAGTTATTCTCTTTCGTTAAGCTCTCATTAATATGAATACGGGTGGTGGTGCGCGCAGAGGTTGTGCTGTTGTCGGAAGCAGACAATTCATTATCCAGCTGAGCGAGCGTAAGGCCATTGTTTGCACGAAAAGCAGCGAGCAGCGAACTTTGCTCTGTCTGAGACGAGAGTCTGATGAGTAGCGGGCTGTGACCATTGCTTGGTGTATTTCTCAATCGAAAAGCATCGAAGTGAGAGGTGATGTTGTGGTGCAGTTTTTCAGCAATGTTTTTCACCAGTTTGATGGGGTTTTCTCCCGGTCTTTGCGGAATGCCACGAACAATAACATCTCTGAGACGCTCTTTTCATTGTAGATCAGCCACCTCTTCTCTTAATTTCATGTTATCATTTCGTAGTTCCAGGATGCTAGTCTCAAATTGTTGGACTCTTTGGTTAAGTGAAACAATGGCTTCACATATTTTATTGTTGAAGCTGCATTCAAGCTCCGCAAGCAAAGATTTGAATTTTTCCATCAGACTAGATTCTAGATCACGAAGTTGATCAGACAAGGATGGTTTTTTTTATCTGGGAACTTTATAGGTGGTGGATGAGATTTGGTCGTGTTATTACCTGATTATAATTTGTCTGGAGTAACTGCATTCATTAAGGTGGACTTCTCTTTAAGTGCTTGTTGGCGAGTAGTTGACATTTTGAACAACAAAGAAACCGAAAATCACTGACCACAGATAAATTAGTCTTCAAAAGCGTTTGCAATTGATGCAATTAAAGGAGTCACAGTAACGCGAGTAATCTATCACTTGTATTACAGAGACTGTTAGTGATAATTTGTTTGAATTCGGATAAATAGTTATCGTAAGGACGGAGCGATTAAAAACACGTCTATTCACTTAACATTTCTGTCACTATACACTTCCATGGATTTTGTCGTAAGTGAACGAAGATCCGCTTACTTGTATAAACGAAATAAAGGAAATTTGAAGAATTTTATGGATTATACACCGAAATTCAGTCGATAAACGTCTTCGATGGCACATGTTGAATGAAGGAAAAGCACCGCTCCGGCCAGGAGTGTTTTTGAATCGTACAAAAAAAACCTCGCGTAAGGTGGCCGAATAAAGTGCAAAAGGAGCTCGGAGAGCTTGGTGGACCAAATTGGAGGTGATAGCAGACCGGGCTATATAGAGAAAGCTGTTAGTTGAGGCCCAGATCCATTCCGAACCGTAGCGCCATCTCAAATAAAGTAAGATACCAATTTATCCAGTTTTGATAGAACTTTAGGTTTTGTAACTTATACTATATGTGAATTTGTATATTTTCCCCATTTAGAGAAATTTACTGCTTTCAAAAGTTACGAATGGCTTCTCTGCTCACAAGATTATCAGTGTGACACAAGAAAGCTTTAAATCAATAAATTTACCGATTAGACGTCCCTTAGGATTGATAACTAGAAGTTAATTTACCTGTTAGGGAAATGAGTCATGCTGTAGTTTTTCGATCCTTTTTTGTAGCTGTTTTTTAGACCGAGCTTACACAATTTATTCTCTGTATTGAGTCTTGATTTCATCGCTTTCCGAGGCTTGTAAAATATTTCCATAATTGCTTCAATTCACAATCCATGATGAGGTCAGAGACAAACTGCAGTTAAAATTTTTGGTCCAAATTCCGCTGCCAGACAAAAATATAAAAATAGTAATACATATGGCATGTACAATAGGCTGCTGGACTGGATGGCCTGCCTGTCTAATCATTAAAAGCAGCAGAGATTTGTTAGTATAATAGCAGGAAATGGTTTTTGATTAATAGAATCTTATCATCGTTTTTCCGATACACAAGACAGAAGACCTTCCAAACTACATGAACTATAAATCTATAAAGGCCTCGGTCTACGTCGGTACAAGGCATGATCCTCTGAAATCATGTGTCAACGATCTGATGGCCCCTGTCAGTATGGTTTTAGGTCCGACTAATTCATAATTGTTTAAATATTCAAAGAAGTCAAGTCAACGCCTCATTATAAATTTCAAGGTGAATTTAACACCATGCCTAGTTCCAGTATGTATGTTTTAAAATGCTTACTATCAGATAACACTAAAAAGACCTACTGGACGTAGATGTAGACAGATGATATTAGGGATGATTTCTAGTCCCATTTGCATTGACGTGCTCTGGAGGAGGAGACCAAACAGCTAGGTCTTCTATACGAGCTGGACAGCAACACTTGGTTAAAAAAAACTGTACATTATGGGAATGAATAGGATATGTAGAACGAAGGGGCAACGAACTGAAGAGTCCGATTTGCACTCGGCGCCACATCGCAATAGAAGAAATGGAAGGAGGCCTCAACCAACTTGATTCTTTCAACAGAAAGCAGTTGCTGAAACGCTGCACTAACTTTTTAGTAGAAGCGTGAATCTACCGCGAGATGTAGCGATATTCAAGTGGGTGAATAGAAGCAAGCTTTGACTCCAAGTTCAATTGCATGCATCTCTTCACTACCAGTATTTCAGCTTGAAAAATAATGGAAACTCTCATTTTCTCATTTCGAATTTTAATCCAGACTCTGAACATCCTACCTCCATCTCTTGTAAAAGTCTTTAGAAATTGTCACTCTTTAAACCCTTGGTTGCTTCTATTGTATTTCTGCATCCCAATACATTTTCTCCGATCAAATGGATTTTATGATAATATACCTATTATTATCTTTTTAGTTAAGGAAGGTGCCAACCTCATTCCAATGGACCCAAACGGCTTAAGTGACCCATATGTCAAAGTCAAACTCATTCCAGATGAAAATGAAAAGTCAAAGAAAAAGACAAGGACCATTAAAGCATCCTTGAACCCAGTGTGGCATGAAACTATCACGTAGTAAGTATAAGGCAGACTTTCTACCTTCCAAGAACTCACCCAAATTATTGTCCTTGTATAGTGAGTTGAAACCAGAGGACAAGGACCGTCGAGTGCTAATTGAGGTATGGGATTGGGATCGAACATCAAGAAATGATTTCATGGGTTCTCTGTCATTTGGCATATCAGAGGTTATAAAGGTAAAAATTCTCCTTAAACAAAAAAAAAATACACCAAAGGTTACCACAAATTTTTAACAAACTCCTAACTTTGTGTAGAATCCTGCAAATGGTTGGTTTAAGCTACTTACTCAGGAGGAAGGCGAATTCTATAATGTTCCTTGTGCCGATGCTACACGAGACTTGATTAAGCTTAAAAGCCAAATGAGGGTATTTATTTCAAATAATAGAATAGAGAGCTTTTCCTTAAGGCAGGTACCATGATGTTGATATAATATATTTTTTATTTTCGGAATCATCTTATCAATCAACCCAAAGAGGACATCAACAAAGAAACCATTCGTAATGCGTAGTAATACCAATTCTGTGCAGCTTTCATCAAAACGTGACGTGATTCGAGCAACAGATTTCAATTTCATCAAAGTCCTGGGCAAAGGATCGTTTGGAAAGGTACGTACGGTGTATGAGGATACGGATGTACCACCGGCAAAGTGTCTTTGTTAGCTTTTAAGAATATATTCGTATGGTGTTTTTGGGTTTCCACAGGTTATGCTGGCCGAACGAAAGGGTACAGAGGAGCTATATGCGATTAAAATTCTAAAAAAGGATGTCATCATTCAGGACGATGACGTTGAGTGTACAATGATTGAGAAACGTGTTTTGGCATTGGGCGAGAAACCACCATTCCTTGTCCAGTTGCATTCGTGCTTCCAAACTATGGTAAGTGGGACATGAAGTGAGTATGAAAAAGTCTTTTGCTAAATGAAATCCCTTTGCTTGTTCTTAAAAAATGTCATTCCACCACAACAAAAGGATCGACTATTCTTTGTCATGGAATACGTGAATGGAGGTGACTTGATGTTTCAAATACAACAGTTTGGAAAATTCAAAGAACCTGTTGCTGTGTAAGTATTTTATAAACTCTACTGATGACAAGTTTTCGATCACTACCAAATAAAACTAGTTTAAGCTAAAGTAATAAGGTGTAACAATAACAGAACACCAACTTAAAATGAATTACAAAAAGCTATTCTTGAAAATAACCCAACTGAAGGTGGTTAGATTCAAGTCATTATACTCTGCCTCCTGCATCCTCCATAAAAATTAAAAAAAAATCCCAATTTAATTTGTTGTCTTTCTAAGAGGATACCGTTTAGCATACAAAAACTAAACGCATGAATCAAGTGCCTAGAAAATATATTTTAGGTTGTCCTCACAATTTAACAGCCCATCAATTCAAATTCTTATCCTTTATATCCTATGCATATCCTATGCATATGCGTATATCCTTTGCAGATATCACGTTTTTCTTCTATCAGGACAGAGCTTCTTTAATCGCCAAAATGTCCGTCTAGAACACTCTACAGTGATTTGGAAGTCAGAAAGAGTGGCTTAGATTTAGCTTATCTGAGAAAAAACCGCCACCAACCCTTCTATCGGTTTTAGATCTATCTGTGTAGAAGTGGATTGACTTGTCCTCCACGAAAGCATCTTCCTTCCAGAATGACCTAGAGGGAAAGCTTACATTTCAATCTTTGTCACACCACAGTTCAGGTTTGGTATAATCGATGTTCTCTGTGAGGATTCGTAATGTACTAAGAATTTTATCGTGGCCGTTTTAAGGCGAATAGCTACAGTTGCATCTATTCCTTATTCATCACGATCAACGCACATCTATAAGAGCCCCTTAGTTCCTCCAGTCTCGCGCCTTGCCAGTCATGAGTGGGAAAGGTCGAGTTACTGAGCCTGATGATCTCCAGAACGCTTTTTGGAGAGGAGGCTGGGATCTACGAGTAGGTGCGAGTTCGGGGTCTGCTAGGAAAGTCCTCCTTAAGCACGAACTCGAGTTTTTCACCTGGCCAAATCTCTCCTAATCCACCTATGGCTTTGGTGAAAAGGTAAAGAGATCTTTGATTGGCACATGCGATAAGCTTGACTTTCCCTTTGGTGCCAGCCAGCGTTGCTTGTGATGGGAGGTGGTCCCGGGGTTTCCCCGCATGGTGGCCAAGAAGTTGCTTGAAAGCTTTAACTTGACCAACGGCCACCGTTCAGGTGTTATTGATCCATCGGTGTCGTTCCTGTCGATTACGGCGATCATTATTGCGTCCTTTAGGACTTCACTGAAATTCATCAGAGAAGTGCTGTTGGATGGCCCAGGAGTTTTGGTGTTAGTTTGGGGCCTCTTGAGAACCGGCATGGTTTCCTCCAACGATCTCTGGCGAAGTCTTTTGGTGTTTTGGGAGCAGCGGAAGCAGTGGGTAATCCGTCCGGAATGAATTCGAAGGTTTTTATAATGCGTAAAAAGCAGAAACCAACTCTACACACTTATTGTCTTCCCTATTCCTTTCGTTGTCCCTGTAACTGATTACCCCCTATTTTTCTTAGACCGCCAGTAAATGTCTTTGTTCCCATTTGTAAAGAGGTAGATTTCTGATATAATAACCAACCAAATAATGTAAGAAAATCGAAAGGAGTTTTTTGATTCAAACTCACTACACACGTTCCAAATGCCAACAACAATCGGAATGGTATACAGTTCCAACGTGGTTCTCCACCTTTATAATTAGCATGCACTCAAGGATTTTGTACATATATAATGTTAAGGATGAAAGAAAGAGATATACTGATGCTTGTTGGTTTTGAATGTTTGCAATATGACTAAACTTGCAGAGCATTCCAAAAGCGATGTGTACGGTTTGAGAAGGAATCACGGTAATTCCAAGCACGTCAGAAGATGGACTTGACTGATAAAAATTCATAGGAAGATGGGTATTAAGGTTGAAGGTTTGAAGGAAGGGAATATTACTAGGGCATTACGATACTGTTGAAGGGATCGATTGGTGTTTCCTATGAGTTTTATTGCATGTTTTTAATTCTATCTAGTCCATAAGAGTTTTACTAGTACTTGATATTGGCAAATGCCTTGAGTGTTGGCGTCTGATCAAATGCAGTGAAGTAATTCGTATATTCCTTAATGAAATGTTTACATTTCACAACAATTTTGAATACGTCGTCATTCCAACATACTTTGTCATTGACACACATACTAAGTTTTTCAGTTTCCACAATGCAAGTGCCATTCAAGAATAAAAGCCGGATTTTGATTTGACGATAGCAAATAACGTTCTATTTTGGAAGCATTAAGTTTCACTCTATTGGTGGTTCCACAGAAGGAACGCGATTTCGGGAACGAATATGAAAAGCAGAGAAGACAGACCGTAGCAATGGGGTATGCAGGATTAAAAGTTATAAATAAGAGCTCATTAATGGAAATTAAAAAGAGTTTCGGAGATATATCGGAGCCCTGGGGCACACAAGCACTTATTTTGAGAATATCAGACATCAAACCGCCTAACATAATATAAGTTGAAAGTTCCGAAAGGTAATTTTTTATCTAAGAGAAAAGATTCATCTGTCCCAAATGAAAACATATTCGACAAAAGAGACTGATGCCAAACTCTGCCTTTGAAATATTAAGTGGAATTATTTTGCTTTCATCATATTGGTTTTTGTTTAAATTTTCGATAAGATGGACCACCAATTCGGCAGTGGACCTGTTGTAACGAAAACCTTACTGCCGGTCATTGCGAAGTTTTCATGTTTCGAGATATTTCCGCATCTCCAAGACTTTGGAAAGAAGGGATGTAACTGCAATATGTCTGTAGGAGCAACAGAAGAAGATTCGCTTTTTTAAAGGACTGGCTGGACAAATGTTGTCTCCACCTTCTCAGGAAGGAATTCTAAGAAAGAAGGATTGATTTAAAAGCTTACCAAGTGGCTTTTCCAGCATAAAAGGACACCACTTCCGAAGAAGAGGAAATATACCATCTGAACCATCGGATTTGTGTAGCTGAAATCTTTGAGTACTCTTACTACCTCGCGAGTGCGTAGGAACACAGAACTTAGAATGTTCGACGCGCGCTTGTCTAAATGGAGAACACACAATGCGTTGAGTAGGCTGCGGAACAAACGGATTGGACTTGTCCAAGAAGTTGACATCTTGAATGCGATTATAAATGATCTAAAGATCGACCAAAAAATTTTACTACCACCGCAGTTTTTTCACCTCAGTTTTGGTTATATACGTTAAGAAATAAAATTCGAAAGCATGTTGGTTTACCGAGGCAAATTGTTGAAAATACTATGCCTTACAAAAATAAGAAACAACGCATTAGCCAAACACTCATAACCCGCTATCCATCGGTTATTACATATGGGCATTGCCTTTACGTATGCCAATGTTAAACAGCAACGGCAGGGATTGAGTGCAAGCATCAGCATTATGACCAAAGACAGGAAGCTTAATCTATATTTTTCTACGCAACAGCATATTTGTGCATTTTTCATAACAAAAAGTAATATAAAGAATAAAACTAAGACGCGAGACGAAATAAGGCACAAATGAAACACAATACTATTGTAGAATCCAGGCCAAGGAAATGTATACAAGAGGACGTAGACCTTCTCACTAACATGATAATACGGTGCTTAGGCGCACTCACGGGAAACCTGATAATGTAGATCCAAATCAGAGACGAATGATGGGGTGTAAATCGATGTTTTATGTTACTTAACCTTAGCATATCCTTCTGTGTCCCCGAATAATGAACGTTATAGACTGTATTCATAAATATTGAGAAAGCGTCGTCCCAACAGAGGACGAATATTGAATATCGCTTATAAGCAGGCTCATAAAGCTGGATTCTTTGCGATATAGGACCTATAATACCCCACAAAATAAGTGAAGGAACAAACCGCGAAAGATATTTGGGATAATTTTACAAAAACAAAAAACTTGACGTTCAAACTATGAAACAGAAAGACAAGTAAGGGCAGTAGACTTTATGTGAAGAGAAAAATATATCTCACATGTAAATAGGGAAAAACTCTCCTATGTCAACCATAGTTTGTATGGATATGTATACGTACATGTGTAACTTATCATTTTATATATAACGAATCGTATGATTACTCTATGTAAATAAAGTCCTTAACTTTGTACAAACCGAGGTAGATAAAGGTCAGTTCCATTCCATCGGACACTGAACAATGTTCTTTTATTTTCATTGCCTAGCCCTACAGGACCAGAATACAATTCCTACAGAAGTGAACTAACTATAGAGATAATGGAATTAGTTTGAATACGTACGGTGCAAAACAGGTTGAAAAAAGTTGTACCTAATGATTTTTTGATGTTTTTAATAAAAGGATAAGAAGCGATCAGATAACTAAGGAGTGGAGGAAGAACTTTCTTGTTCCTTTGAATAGAGGCATACTCGATATGTGAACTGTGCCAACTGCTGACAGGTATACCAAATATCGCAAATGATGAAAACATACGAGCAAGTTCTACACAGTTGATATTGCAATATGGTCAGACTCCTTGTGGAAAACTGTATCAACTTCATTTATTGTTTTATATTTAATTATTTACTACGTATATAAACGAAAGAGCAAAATCAAACCACACGTGACGAGCCGTTATGACAAAAGGAGGGTGAAGTTTTGCAAATGGTAGTTGAAAATTTCGACAGCATCTCTAGAACTTGGAGGTTATGACGGTAAAGCGCGAACCACATAGTGGTTTTTTCTAAGGAAAATCGGCAATCACCTCACTTAAGGATATAAAAAGCAGGGCACCTTTGTTATTTTATTTACCTAACACCATGTATGAGCTATTAAATTGAAGGCGCAACATGTCGCTCATCTTATATTAAAAGACTTAATTCCAGAGTCAATACGTTGTTCTGATGTCACTATGCCAATACTTCTAATTCCCTGCAAATTTGTCATTAATTTTTGAATGTAGACAACACATGTTTCTGCACCCGTAGACGCGATTTTTGCTTTTCGTTTAACCTCTTCAAAATTGAGTTTAGAGAGACTGAGAACTTAATTCAGTATTTCACCATTGCATGGGCCAAGTTTTCAGTAATTTTATGCGTCACCCGAATATCCAAAAGTTCTTATACCATCCCGTTTCAGTTTAAGAAGTATAGATGTACGGTTTTTTTTATAATTTTATACAGATTATTAGTTTCGTCACTGCTCGGTTAACCCTAAAATTTTTAAAGTTTTAATTACTCGGGTTATGGTAAAGGCTCTTTCAATATCGAGGAAGGAGCAGCCAATTAAAATTTGTTTGCTCAATCAAGCAAGTTCACTCTGACGTCAGTTTCGACGCGTTCCACTTTGAGTCCGCAAAGGATCTAGTTCTTCTCTATTGTCCAATTTTATCATACGGACACCTAAACCAGATAGTAATAAAGTAATATTAGGCGAAATACTTGCAATTAAGTACCCGAAGGTTGGCATTAGTTGGTTTAACATGACAGTCAGTCATCACAGAAAAATGTCAACGATTTAATAAAAATGCTAAGGATGTTAGCTGAGTAAATGTTTTTCCTATGTTCAATGAGGGCTGGCAAAAAATCTGGTCGAAAAAGCATCAGAGGTTCAAATTCCGGCCAACACTGGAAAAGGGACCAAAAGAAAACTAAATGGATCAAATTTACTTATTTTAAGCGCTTTTAAAAATTCTTTAATATGCAAAGTGATTAATATGCTGCTCATTCCCCTCAATTTCCAATTATCGAATTATAGCCAGTTTTTCTTCAGTCTTCCGTTAACTGTCGCGATATTCTTCTTAAAGCAATTTAATGTGCTTCACTATCCTTACATCTGTTTCAAAACTCCTCAAATGTTTTTAATCATATTGGGATTTGGTTACTGAGATGACACATTAACTTCACTTTTCTCTTTGAAACCTTTTGAAGCAGCATTTCAACTGATGTCAACAACCATTTATTGCACAGTCAGATAATTTTTTAAGCATCAAGATTCCTAGTGAAGGTCACTGGAACATTGTCGCACAGAAACAGGTATTAATATGCATTATTGACTGATATTTCAACGTTTATTGGACGGCAGTTGCACCATGCGCTATCCACACACGTCACAAGAGAATTTTTTTTACAAAACATTAAGCTTCGTCGGTGGAAACAATTTTGGTCTATTCCATATGTTGTACTGGTAAGCCGAATCAAGTCTTTTTTTGATGTGACAGTTAACAAAGACCTGGCCGACGTCTTTGTAAATATGTACGAGTAAATTCTTTGTTCCCTATAATTTTTGCGAATACTGAACATAGAAACCCCTTAAGTTATTTGAAATAACATTTCTGTTGCTTTTCTAGGGTTAACCCTGCTATTTTCAAAATGCAATCACGTTCAGTCATTCAGATTCAGTTAACGTTTTCTTCTTCTTAGGCGTCGCTAAAGGGGTGAACCTGGGCCTTAACTAACAAGGTTATCCAGTTCGCTCGATCGTGAGCTAACTGCATCCAGTTGCGCACTCCAAGTCGGTAGAGGTCCCGTTCTATTCGTACTTGTGCGCAATATCTGAGGCGAAGTCTTTCTTTAGTGCGTTGTCCCTTCGGGTTAGATTTGAAGACTATGCGAGCCTGAGCATTGGTTTACATACGTTTTACATATCCTAACTATCTCAGGCGACTGATGGGCAGTCTTGTGACTTTGTTTGTTTGTTTATTTGTTTATTTATATACATGCTAACAGAGTAAGAAATACTTATAAACCTGTGAGAGATTAACAAAAATTTAATATACAATTTGATTACAGTTAAATCATATCAAATAAATTTAAGCAAAAATTAAATTAAATTAAATTAAATTAAACAATATTATAAATAAATTTGGGAGATTGAGATTAGGATTACAATAATAACAATGATTAAGTTGAATCATAAAGAAAATTAAGACATTATTTTGACATATTCGTATTCCGTTTAAACAATTAAATTAAAATTCAAATAACAATTAAAATTGATGCTTGAAGTATAGGGTGAGAAATGGTTAGCTGCTCTGAAGGTAAAGTTGAAGCTCATTTCTAAAACGCTGAATGCTGTCTTGCTCTCGTATACTACGGGGCAGTGAATTCCAAAGACGAATGGCAGCGACGAAAAATTGCCTCTCAGATGTTAAACAAGTAAATCGCGGTAGTATTAAACAGGCAGAGTTGTTAGATGCCGGAAGCGTCGTACTGATACGACGGCTGCTTGGTATTAATTATTCTAAATAGAAAAATAAGCGTGCGAAACTTAATGTAATTTGCAAAGGACATGTTCACCAGGTGTTGAGCAAGATGTGAAACATGATCATATCTTCTGAGACAAAATACATATCGAATAGTGGTATTAAATGCAACTTGTAGCTTCCTTTTACTCTCGGTGTCACATCCATGAAAAATTTCCCATCCGTAGGTAAGTAGCCTTGTCCAGTAGCAATTTCGTTTTCAACGGTGTGAATTTTTGGGTACTCCATAAATTGCGAAGCACACCATATGTTTTCCCGACTACAATATTAATATGATTGTTCCAAGACAAGGTTCTGTTGAAGACAACTCCTAGATTTTTAGAGGAATCAACAAATTCGATATATGCGTCGTTCAAAGCAATACTCGGAAAATACTAAAGCTCTATTTTAGTCTTGGAAATCACTAAACACTTACATTTACTTGGGTTGAGAACTAAACCACATTTCAAAGGCCATTCTGAAACTCGTTTAAGGTCTTCATTTAAGATGGCAACACAATCCTCAATAAGACCTAATGAACAGCTTCGATATATCTGAATATCATCACCATAAATGTGCTTGGATGAGTTCAGCACACAAAACATAATATCATTGATATAGATTGAAAACAAGAGAGGGCCCAAAATTGATCCTTGGGGAATGCCTTTAGTTACAGGAAGAAAGTCTGACATTGCACTATGTATAAAAACAGTCTGCTTTCTTTCACTCATATATGATGATAGGAGTTTAACCGCTGGAGTAGAAATGGAGAAATATCTAAGCTTTTTGAGAAGAAAGGAATGATCTACCACTTCAAATGCCCTAGAAAAATCTAGCAAAACTAAAAACGTGACATGATCAATATCAAGTCCACCTCTTATATCTTCAATTACCTGAAGCAAGGCAGTTGTGCAGCTGTGTTTAGCACGAAAGCCCGATTGAATTGAAGCTATCAAATTATTTCGCGTAAGAAAATTACCAAGCTGTTTATGCATGATGCGTTCGCATATCTTTGAGAGAAAAGGCAAAATTAATATTGGTCTACAGTCACCGACTAACCTTAAGGCCGGTCAGATACTCGTATCTCCTGTGTGATTTGATATATTTCTTCAGTGGTATACGATTTACTTCGTAACTTTGTAGTGGATTTCTTTCGCTAAAAATTTATTTTTTTCTTTCTGTGATATTGTTAGTGAGTGGAAGACCTAATTAATAAGTAAGTTATATTTCTTTAAAATTATGGCCCCTGGGCCACGCGCTCAATCGAGTGGTCGGTTCGAGATTCTCGATTTAGAGTCACTTACCGAGCCGAGAGCTACTAAAAAAAGTCACCTTTGGATTTAAACGCATCCCTACCAATTAGTTCGAACCCCAAATTTATTGTTATCTCTCCTTTAGACAAAGATACTAAATTAACATCCTTCAGCGTGTTTCTGTTAAAAAAAGCAATTGATAGTATAAGCACTAGATATGAATCCATAACTCAACTGCGCGATAGCAATTTGCTAATCTTAGCAAAATAAAAAAAAAATAGCCGATCTGTTCCTATCAAAAAAAATGCTTTCCAATCTCTGCCCAATAACTGTTACACTTCATGCAAACCTCAATCAATCCAAAGGTACAGTCTACGCCCCCTGTCTCACTAATGTACCAGAAGATGAAATTGTTCAGGAAATGAAAGCACAAGGTGTTACTTGTGTATAAATTCAAAAAGCCATCATTAAATAAAGAAGGCAATCCGACTATGATTTGTACAGGCCTGGTCTTGTTTACTTTTGACCTCTTCCGACCTCCCACCTCACTCAATATTGGTTGGTACAACGTAAAAGTTGAAGAATACTTCCCCAACCCGATGCGCTGCCGTAATTGCCAGTTGCTAGGGCACACTTCTAAATGGTGTAAAGGTAAGACTTCTTGTGTCACCTGCAATTTACCGCCTCACTCCCCTGGCAATTGTACACGACTTTTATGTGCTAATTGCGCTGAACCGCACCCATCATCTTCGAGACAACGCCCACGTTACTTCCAGGCTAAAGAAATACTTAAAATTAAAACTGTCAAAAAATGCAGTATGGTCATTGCAAAACAAATTTACAATGAACAAAATCCTTCGACAACTCTCTCTTCTTCTTACGCCACGGTATTGAACAGTCCATCGCAAGTAAAACCTACTCCAAAGGCACTAGATAAATCTTCACCAACAGTAAAAATAAATTCATCTCTCGAGTCCAACTCAACTTCTTCAAGTCTCCCCCACCCGCGACCGCAGAACAGTTACTACCCTTTAATAAAACCCCATCTACTCTTACTCAAGCCTTACCAATGGAAAACACTCAAAACAAAAAACACTCACCATCAATCACACAAAGCAATAAAAACGTTACTCACAACTCACTCACTAACATCAAACCATCAAACCGCTCAAAAAACTCCGAATCATCTTCAAACCACTCAAACACTACACTCACTAAAATACACCCAAATTTTTCACAGCTCCCTTTCACTTCATATTCTTCTACAATAACTCAAACAGAAACTGCTGGTCTCTCTGCCTCAATAGTAACTAAACTGGCTCAAACAAACGCACATTCCACATCTACTCATACCCAACCACCTAACACAATTAAGCATACGTCCGCTATAGAAATAGACGATGATAACACATAAAAGAAACAATGATTCTCCCCGAACTGACTCTGCAGTCACGGATTTGAATCGCTCAATAGTAAATCTGGGCGCTTCAACATCTGGACTGCATAGTCATGTCTCTAACACCCCCAATTTTGCCAACGCAGATTTTTCACAATATAACACTGATTATATTGTACAGAAGCCCGGGCAAAAAACAAAATCATTGTTTAAGATCCTCCAATGAAATCTTAATGGTTATTTCAATAACTATCATGAACTCCAGCTTATCATTGATGAACTAAATCCTCCTATTATTTCCCTTCAAGAAACCCACACTATATTTAATTTTCAACCACAACCACCCAAGCATTATTCACCATACTTTCATAACTTGCCATCGATTACCTCTTCGACCCAAGGTGTAGGCCTTCTTATACACAAGTCCATACCTCATGAATTCAAAAACATAAATTCCAGTTTTCCAGCTATAGCCGTGGAAATAGAGCTTAAATTCAAAATAACAATAATCTCAGTCTATATTCATCCAGATCAAACATTTAGTGCTTTAGACTTGGAAGACATTATTAATGGCTTCCAAACTCCAGTTATCGTCACTGGGGACTTCAATTCATGGAATCCATTATGGGGTTCACCTTCTCACAATAGACGCGGTAGGGCAGTAGAAGACTTCCTATATAGCTCAAAACCTTGTCCTCTTAAATGACGGGCAACCTACGCACTTCTCTACACATAGTACATTCACGCATATAGATTTAACTTTTATATCACCTCAACTCTGCGCCAACTCCTCCTGGTCAAGGTTGCCCGATTTGCATGGCAGGGATCACTTCCCAATAGTGACTACATTGATATTCGAAACTCCGCCACTTAATATAAAATTCCGACCAAAGTTTCAAACAGATAGGGCTAACTGGGCTCTATTTCAGTCTGAAGTTTCAAACTTTCTATCTGGCAAAAACCCATCGCCAAACATAAACAAAGAAGCTGCCACCCTCCAAAAATCCATCCGCTTTGCAGCAAATATAGCCATCCCTCAAACGCATTACAAACCAAAAAAACAAAAAAAGGTCCCTTGGTGGAATAAGGAGATTGCACAGCTCAGAGAAATCAAACAAATTGCCTGGAAAAAGTTAAAAAAATATCCATCAGATCCCAATCTCATAGCATTTCGCAAAGCCAATGCAATTTTTAGGAAAGCTGCTAAAACTGCTAAAACTTCATGCTTCCAAAAATTTACAGAAAACATAAACCCCAATTCCAGCTCTAAAAAGCTCTGGTCAGACGTAAAGTCATTAACAGGCAACTATAACAGCCTTATGGTGAAAACTATAAAAACTTCATCTCAAAACCTAACATGCCCACATGAAATCGCAGAGCTGTTTGCTCAAACTTGGTCACTATATTCTGAGGACAAAAACTTTACCCCCGAATTCATTACCCAGAAACAAGAATCCATAAATAACACGACCCTGACTAATGAAACTGATTTAACAGCCAAATCCATCGAGCTTCCTATCGATTCAATAGAACTAGAAAGCTGTCTTCGCTCCGCAAAAGGGAAAACCCCTGGCTTCGATAGAATCTCTTACACAATGCTAAAAAATTCACCAATGGACTTGAAAAAAAGTTTTTATGTTTGTACAATGAAATCTTTAACATTGGGATCATCCCTCAAGTATGGAAAATAGCCAGTGTCATACCTATTCCGAAATAAAACAAAAGCACTTTCGAAATAAGTGGTTATCGTCCCATATCATCGCTACCATGCGCTGGCAAAATACTTGAGAAAATCATTGCAAAAAGACTATTTTGGTTCCTTGATAAAAAAAATCTTCTTAGTCCAAACCAAGTGGCATTTAAACATAAGCATTCTACAATCGATGCTTTACTGCATGTTGACTACTTCGTTGCATCTGCACTATCTTCGAAAAATCATGTTTCAATACTATCCATAGATTTCGAAAAAGCCTTTGATAGAACTGGAATTCATATTGTCCTTAAAAAACTAGCTGAATGCAAAATCGGGCCAAAAATTTATAATTTTATTAAATCCTTCCTAAATAACAGCCAATTCCGAATAAAATTAAGTCATGTGTATTCCTCAGTAAAAAATCTTAAAAACGGAATTCCTCAAGGATCTCCTCTTTCAGTTGTGCTTTTCATTATAGCTTTTAATGATCTTAGCGAAATTATAAAAAAAGATAAAAACTAGGAGCATTTTTTGTATGCAGATGACTTAACGTTGTTTACAAAATGCAAAGATCTCACAGCTACTGCCTCTACATTTTCAAACATTCTGGCAGATATTTCAGCCTGGTGTTCTTACTCCGGCTCAACAATTTCATGTCAAAAAAGTAAAATTTTACACATCTGTAGAAAAACTAGTTGTCCAAAAAATATTGTTTTATGTTCGAATTACAATACAATAGTTAATGTAAATAATCTCTGTTTGCTTGGAATAATATTTGATTGTAAGTTTAATTTTAAGGAACATTGTTTGAACTTAGAAAAAAGCTTAGCTACCAGACTTAACATTATTAAGTACTTATCATCTAAGAATAGTTTAGTTCACATTAATTCTCCCATAAGTATCATCAGATCAACCATTCTTGCCAAAATCGATTATGGAATGAGTATTTATGGAAAGTGTTCAAAGTCTTCGCTAAATATAATAAAACCCCAGTACCATACTGCTATCCGATTAAGCCTAAAAGCATTTAGAACTACATCTATTAAAAACATGTTAGCAGAAGCGGGTCTTCCTTCCATAGAGCAAAGAGTTCAACACCTCACATCTCTCCTCATTCAAAAGTTTAGTACAACCGAAAATTGTATTGTCTCAATCGATGCTAAGCAATAAAGTTCCGAAAACCTCATCTACGCTTTATAATGCTATACAATTTTCAAAACAAATGGATATCCCAATTTTGAATAAGGTTATACGACCTGCCGCCAAACCACCTTGGAATCTACCAAAAGGTTGTGTAAATACCCAACTCAAGTGTTTACAAAAAACAACAACATCGAACGAGCAGTATAAGCAGAGTTTCCTTGAAATAATGCAGACCGAAAAACAACATAAGTTTAATTTCGTATTCAGCGATGGATCTAAAAATGAGCTTGGCACAGCTTTTGCCGTCTCCACCCAAGACGGTACCATAATATCGAAAGGACTTCTGAGATATACAGCTTCAGTTTTCTCAGCCGAAGCTATGGCTGTTTTAAAGGCAATCGAAATCTCAGGTTCGAAAAAGACTATTATCTGTTCAGACAGCCTTTCCATACTAGAAGAAGTGTTAAATATTGACAACAGAACGCTTTTTCCTGAGATTATCGGCAATAAACTTATTGGAAGTCAGAAAAAAATAAAACTCATGTGGATTCCAAGTCACGTTGGTATAAAAGGCAACGAAATAGCAGATAAGGCCGCAAAATCCGCAACTACTGAACCATTAGCTACGTTTTATATTCCAAACAACAAGGACACAAAAAAAGAAATAAATCATTTTTGGAACGTGAAACTATATGACGACTGGGCGCAATACAGACATCATTACTCTGTTATTAATCCAAATGCTAAAAGTACCATCTATCCCACACAGTGCTCATGGAAAAAATCAAAATATATCTGCGGCTTCGAATGGGCCACACTTACACCACACACGGCCATCTAATATCAAAATCGGATCCTCCAAACTGTCATCTCTGTAACGAAAATGAAATAATCACCATCAAACACCTTGTCTATGATTGTACGAGTACCAAAATCAAAGATTTTATCCTTACTGAATCTACTTAAAAACCCATCAGAAGAAAACATCAACCTAACCTACAAACTAATCTGTGAGATAAAAATGGAAAACCATATCTGAAAGCTATTTATTAAATTGTAACTATTACTATGTATTTTATTATCGAGCTGGTAGTCCTGGTAGCTAAAGCTCAATAAATTATATTAGCATTGTAATTTATTTGCGTGTTAATAAAGATATAAATAAATAAATAAATATTGGTGTCTAAACTCATCGCCTAAAGAATTTTTGGGGATTGGAATGACCTTTGCTAATTTTCACGGAGAATAGCGTTCACAAAAAGCGGATGAATACCATCAACACCCATAGCATTCGATTTCACTGACAGAAAACTTTCAACAACATCTGCATCACTCACCCTTTCGAACCCAAAAGAAGATGACGTGGAAAGGGCAGATCGCCATACAGCTCGTACAGGTCGTCGTTGAATTTTCTCTTCCAAAGCCAAAATCAAATATATTACGAATCATTTTTTTTTCGAAAATGCCGAGGGTATCTTCATTCGCTTTCGGTAGAGTCTATACTTCAGCGCCATAAAACAGGACTGGGATGATCAAGGTCTGATATGGAGCCTCCTTAGTTGTTAGGAATATTTGAACGGGAATATTTCCCGTTTTGGCTCAAAGGAATAATAATTGGCAAGAGTAATTCTTCGCTTTATTCCTACTAGGTGTTGTTGGCAGAACTGATATCAGAGCCAAGGTAGACAAAGTCCCTTCCTACCTCAAAGTTATGGCTGTCGGCTATGACGCGCTTTGACAGCTTCTGTTGCAATACTAGCGAACGCACCAGTGATAACCCGCTAAGTGCTACCAATTATGACAATATCATCGGTATACGCATGTACTCGAACATTGACGTTTGATTTGTTTAGTACACAAGTAGGTTGTGTTTCGTTATTGAAAAGACCCACTTCGCAAGAGCAGACCTCTGTTCCTTCGCTGTATCTTGTTTGTACGTTGAGACATAAATATTGTTCATAGTTTAAATTGATGTAGCCTTCTAAAGGGGCGGACTGAATTGGAAAATATTGGTCGCGATGTGCGTTCAGTTTAGTTTTAGTTTTAAATGCATTTTATTTTCTTAACACTAACTCTTACATTCTAACAAAAAATGCTTAAATGCTAGCTTACAATTACTTAACAATCTTATACTAACTTACTGGCCCCACACAGGCACTCTAAGCTACTCTAAATACTTATATCTATGTCTTTCGACTTCATTTACATTTTATTTAAAATATACTTATTTTCTATACTTAAAGCTAAGACAAAAATTTGTTTACAAAAACTTAGCATATGGACATTTATTTTTTATAGAAACTTAGTATCTAACTTAAAATAAACCTTAGCCTACCTAACCTAAATGCACAATACACACATAAACACACATAGACATTATACACAATCATATACATACATCAGTATACACCTTTGTATATACTGATACATGTATATGTTTCTTAAATGCTAACCTAAACCTATGTAAGCTGGCCATCGCTATTTACTGAGCAAATAGATTGGTCAGCTCTGCCTCATTAGTGAGGCTGTTCCGTAATTGACGGAAACGACGACGAAACATCTTCTCCGTCATTCAACCACCAGAAATGCTGGTGTTGCCGAACGACATCCCCCTTATCGCGATTCCCCACCGCCCTACTGAACCTGAGGCGATCCACAATGCCGTGTGCGACGTCTCTGCCGTAGTTGAGTCGCCTGTCCCCAGCTGTCCGAGCGACATGGAAGATTAACGGCACCGCTGATCTATCCTGGATCAACCCTATCTGATCTAGGTAGAGGAATGCTTCTGGTGGAACGAAACCGTCAGAGCGCACACTCTCGTGGTAAAGGTAATTGGGGTAGTAAGTCCCAGATATCAGGTTATTCGTCGAGGTCATTGCTCTTGCAATGTGCCTTCGAGTCAGCTTAATTATGAAATTGTCCACTCGTATTAGGTTCGCCCTGTTGTAAAGGACCTCATTAGGATAAAATTTCTTGTACTCCGACTCTGGTGTTCTGTACAAGCGAAGACAAGCCCTAAGGCAAGCCCTCTCAAACACCCGAATCTTTTCCATTAAGCTTGCTCGTACGAGTACATTGAACCACACGGGACAACCAAATACCAGCATGGGCCTAATAAGGGCCATGTAGCAGATTACCTTTACCCTCGCATCGAGTTAGCTGCTATAAAACAGTCTCTTTGTAAGGGCAAAAGCGCCTTTAGCTCTGGCCAGAGCAGCATCTACATTTTTGCCAAAATACAGAAACTGATCTAGCCAGATTCCAAGGTATCTGACTACATTTCGACAGGCAAGAGGCTGTCCGTGTTGTCCAATAATCGAGAACTTTCTCCAATTTTTTCTGGTATCCCTAGAGGCTCTAGACAACGGCGTCCTAAAGAGAATGGTTTCCGACTTCTGAAAGTTGATTTTCAACTTCCAGTCATCGCAAAATCGTCTTATCTTATCGAAGTCACGCTGCAAGAGAGTATTAATGACCTCAATTTTTGGACCTGTTCTGTACGCTACCAAATCGTCTGCGTACGCAATAGTATGGGAAAGTGAACCTATCAAGTCGCTGGTAAAAATGTTGAATAGGATCGGCGAATTGACCGCGCCTTGCTGAAGACCATTTTTAATTTGAAATATTCCAACAGAAGTCACATCACCATTCTTCAAGATGAACTGTCTGTTGTGTAGCATATTATAAAGAATGTACAAGAGTGGTTTACTGATCCCCAGCCCAGTCAGCTTATAGAAAAGACTCTCTAACCATACGGTGTCGAAGGCCTTCTCCAAGTCAACAAGGCAGGCACCAGTGCATTGTTTTTTGCCTTTATTCCATTGGATATCAGAAACCAGTTTAAACGCGGCATGTGAGATATCATGTCCCGCCTTAAAACCGAATTGATTATCCGGAACTATATGTTTGTCTTCAACCCACCTAGACAGAGCTCTATTGATTACCTTTTCAAAAACCTTACTGATATTCGGAAGGAGACTTATCGACCGGAGATTCGCCGGATTGGATATATCCTTCCCCTTTTTGGGGATAGGTTGAACCACCGCCGTTTTCCAATGCGCTGGATAATGTGCATTATTCATTGCATTATTAAACAGGGTGGTGTAAATGTCCACCGCTTCTAGAGGAAGATGTCGAAGCACGATGTTCGGAATACCATCGGTCCCCACTGATTTCTTAGCCCTGATTGTGTCGAAGATCTCACGGAGTTCTTCCTTCGAAATGAACGGGGGTAGGTCACCCTCTCTGGTCATGACATTATTTGCCATATTTTCGTCGCTGAGCCGGGTGAAACCAGAGCCCTCGGATCGCCAGTTCCCTATTTCATTTCGAATGCAGAAGTCGTGCCCCAAGACGCGACTGTCCAGGTCATAATTAGGGCCAATGATATCAATGGCCTTGTATACTTCCTGGAAAGTCGCCCCTATGGTCTCAACCTTCTCCTGCGGATCCTCGATCACAAAGAAGGCGTCATCATCAGCGGCCTCATTTGGATCAATGCCTGCTATTGTCAGTAACCGTTCGTTGTCTGTTGTCCGGGCTATTTTAAGACACTGAAGGTCGTTTTGATTTTTTCTCCGAAATAGTTTATTTATTTGCGGAAATATATTCGGGTTGCTGGTGTTTACAGCCCGAACCTTGTTGTTCCAATACAAACTTACAGAAATTCTGTAATTCTCTTTTATTAGCGTTTGAATATTTTTAATCGACGACTTCAGTGTCCTAATCTCCGGGTCTTGTCGGTCAGTTAACTGTCTGTATAAATTTTTGAGTCTTGACAGAAGCGGTATTGTAGCGTCCATAGTTTGTTTAATTGTCTCGTCCATTTTTATTAGGTAATTGTCGATCTCCTCGTTTGACAAATTCCTATTGGACGGTGGGTGGAGCGTGTTCGAGGAGAGTGCTCTTGTCAAGGAGAAGCGTGTCCATCGAGTCTTACTGTAGTTGTAAGAATATCTTTGGACAAACTCCTCCAATTCCGCAATTTCATTAGGAACTGTAATTTCGGTGCTAAAACCGCAATGGTCGCTGTCATACACGAATGTGCGCAGACAGTTTAGCGTTTGTAAATTCGTACCTGTCAGTCGTATGCGTTCATCGTACAGCAGTAGATCCAAATATGACCCGCCTCTGGGAAACGACGGGTTATCCGTCGCTTTAAGACCGAGTCTGTACATGACGTCGTGCTGACCCCACCAATCGAGTAGTAGGTTCCCTCTAGTATTTGGCAAATTATTTCCCCAATCTCTGTGTCTAGCGTTGAAATCCCCGCCGATTATAAAATAATTCTCCCCCGATTCCAGCCTCAGAAGTCGAAAAAGCGTGTCGAGCTCTGTAATGAATAGGGTGGATTGTGAAGTATCAGGTGCATAAACAGAGGCCAAGTACAGCCGCTTTCCACTGCGGAGCGGGATGTACACGACGACTGCCTCCAACACCCGGAACCTGCGCAACACGCCCTTGTACACTCTGTGAAATTTTATACCTTCTTTAATGAAGATCGCGACACCACCTCCACGTTTGGATCTGGGCCGGTTTCTTCTTCTAACGATATAATTATTGTACTCCAGTTTGTGCTTATCGGTTAGCTTAGTTTCGCTAGCGAAAAGCACATCAGGAGTTTGGTCTTGTAGCAATTTAAACATTGCGGCTCTTCGTTCAATCCTAATCAGTGAATTAACATTCACCGCAAGGACCTTCAAAGTTTGCTCCACCATGTGCGTACCCATTACGACATGTGTTGCGTTAGGCCCGGCAGCAGCGTGTAGATCTGGTCCACCCGCTTGGCCTGTTCTTGAACCTGCTTTTGCAGCTGAGCCATCTGCCCTTGGATTGCGAGCAAGATGGCCAGAATGTTAGGTGCAGCTTCCGTTGTTCTCGGCGTTGGCGCCGGAGAAGCAACAGTCGCTTGCTGTACCGTAGCCCCCATACCAGACGCCATTTGGGCGTAGGAAATTTGGGACGTGACGGCTGGTGTTTGAAACCTGATAGGTGAACGTTTGACCTCCACCTTCTGCTGCCGAGCCAGTTTTGCTTTCTTAATGTCAGCGAACTTAGGACAACCCCGATAGTTTGCGGTGTGTCCCACGTTTCCACATAACACGCACGAGAGCTGCGACCTATCGGATGCTCCGTCAACACCCAGAGGACATTCTTCGGAACTGTAGTTCTTAGCGCACTTCACGCATCGAGGCTGCATTTGGCAGTTCGACGCGGCGTGCCCGAACCTCTGGCAGCGAACGCAATGTATAACGCCTTCGCTCCTTTTTAGCTTTTCCCAGTGAACCACCTGGTAGTCTAGGACATTGATACTCCTTAGACTATCCAGACGGCTTTCGGGACTGAGTTGCACCAGGAAGAACGGCAGACTCCGTTTCTCCCGCCTAGCTCTAGCTGTGGTAAATGGCTTTACCCCTACAAACTTGAGTCCTTCGCACTCCTTCTCTTTGAGCAGTGCCAGGATCTCCTCAGGATCAGAAGACGGTTCCAACCCCTTCAGCAGCATAGATTGCCGCTTTTCACACTTCGGTGTGAATGAGAAGTGCTCCGTCGTCGTTTCCCTTAGGAGCTCTTTCACTTTCGCGTAGCCCTCCACTGTATTACAGTGGATGGCATGGCGATCGTTCCCCAATCTCTTTATATTAAAATTATTCCCAATGACCAACTTACACAGGTCCTTGGTTTCATTTACCTCCAATTTATAGGTGTTGATAGGAGGCACCTTCTCCTTCTTCTTCTGTTGCTGCTGGTGCTGCTTCTGTTGTTGTTGTTGTTGTTGTTATTGTTGTTGTTGGTGGTGTTGCTGCTGCTGCTGTTTTTTCAGCTGCTGTGGTTTCAGCTTTTGTTGTTTTTGCAGCTGTTGATGTTTCTGCTGAAAACAACAAAAGCGGAACGCTCTCTATCACTCATCACGTGATTCTTTTTGCACTATCACTTGTTTATTTGTAATGGAAAATAAAAAGTAAAAAAAAAAAAAACCAAATGTCTTGGGCTGGGAATCGAACCGCGCCCCACCCAATTGTGACTCCGATTCCGCTACTACTGGGCTAACCGGGTCCCCACACAATATGTGTCTAAATAAAGATCTGATATATTTTCACTTGTCGAAAGAGAAAAGTCGAAACACATCCGCACTCTACAAAAGTCAGAGAACGACTGCGATGTGCGTTCAGAGCCAGTATTGGTTCACAGGGGATGATTGCTAACATGATGTTGTTTATAAAGTTTGGTATAGGTGTCATCCTAAGCAGCTCGTAGTGTTCTTGGTCTACTAATGGAAGAGTGATCCAAAATATGGCTCGATTATCCGTTATTCCTCCCTTTACTGTCATCAGTTTGTAGAGCTTTAAGAGATCTTCTTCGTACTGCCGATCAGAAAGTGTCCTGGTGTTAATGCCGTTAGATCGTTAGGGTGACTTGAAAGTGACGTGAGTGGTCTAGAATTTAATACAGCTTCGATACCAATTAGGACCGTTTCCAACTCTTCATACGTCAATTTCGCTGTTGATACCCTCCTTCTTAACAAGTGTTTTGCTGATTTCACTTCTGCTTCCCAGAGACCTCCAAAATGTGGAGCCCTTGGAGGAATAAAGTTGAAGTGTGTCGCATTATTACTGCATTCCTTTATAATAGCACGACACGCCTTTTCTGAGTAAATAACGTTTTCCAATTCGGACAATTGATTATTTGCTCCCACGAAATTTGTTGCGTTATCGCAATATACGTGCTGACAATGTCCTCTACGACCGATGAATCGTTTCAGCGCTCCAATAAATGAATCCTTAGATAAATCGCTTATGAGCTCTATATCTGCTGCCTTTGTGGCGAAGCAGCAGAAGATTGCCACATAAGTCTTTTGAGGTCGTTTATCGCGAATTTTGTAATGTATCCAAAATGGTCCGCAGTAATCGACTCTTGCATTTATAAACGGTCTCACTGGTGTTATTCTTGGTGGCGGTAAGTTCCCCATAACTTGCTGAAGTAACTGAGGTCTGGATCTGCTGCATTTCACGCAGTGATGTACTATTGATCGTGGCATTATCTTGCCTTTGATTGGCCAAAATCGTTGTCTCATCTGCGCCAATAATGTTTGGTGGCCACAGTGGCTATGCTTCTTGCATCAACAGCTTTACTAGAGGATTATTGTATCTAAGAAGCATTGAATGATTGGCGTTAAATGGCAGTGTTCCAGCCTTTAATCGGCCTCCAACTCGAATTATTCCCTTGTCATCCAGAAATGGATCGAGGCTGTTGAAGTTACTCTTCTGCCCTGATTCCTTGTAGGTCTGCAGGTCACTGATTTCTTCCATGAAATCAAATGCCTGCATTGCTCGAACTATGACGACGAGTGTATCTTCTAGCTCCCTTGGCGTCAGTAGTATACCATTTTGTCGTTGCGCGTTGATGCATCTGGAATTATTACAAAAGCGTAGGATATATCCTTTGAAGAGTTTTGAACGAATTCTGGTGGTTAATCTTGTAAATCATTTCTTGGTTGAAACTATAAGTAGCTGTTGCTACAGTTGGTATTTTTCACTTTCTCTCTGTGTCCTCTGGAATTGAGAACTCCTTAATATATTTTGATGGCCCCATATCTTGATGGTCAGATAAGAAAAGCGGAAAGTGTGTATGATGGTAACTTAGCTGGTTGAAGGCCCCTTAATAATACATCCGCTGGATTGTGTTTTGACGATACATGTTGTCATTGCTCGGGAAGTGTAAGTCCATGTATAACAGCAACTCGATTGACTACAAAAGTTTGGAATAATGAAGAAGGGGAGTTAATCCAAGCGAGGACAATTTCAGAGTCAGTCCATAAGAATGTGGGTGTATCCTTGAGTTTCAGATCCATTTTAATTCTGGCTGTTAACTGAACGCCTAGAACTGCAGTGCACAATTTCATTCATGGCAAGATTTGTTGCTTTAGTGGAGCAAACCTTTATTTGGAACATAACAATCCTACGATTACCCTTCCATCATTCATAATTGTTCTTAGGTAGATAACTGCCCCATAAGCCTTTTCAGATGCATCGCAGAAGGCGTAGATCTGTGTTGCTGTTGGAACACCATTGTTAAACATGTGGCATTGAAATTTAAAATTGTTTAGTTCCTTTAAGTTATTTCGAAATGTAATCCATCTTGTATGTAGCTCGGCTGGTAGTGCTTCATCCCATGATAATTGCAATAGCCATAACTCTTGGACGAATATTTTTACTGTAACAACTACTGGAGCCATAGATCGCTCCAGTCCAGAGGCTCAATAGATCGAATAATCTGCCAAGATCTGAAGTGACAATCCATTTTGTTACTCTACTTGTCCCACTTAAATTGGTTTTAACAATAAATGTATCAATTTTCGGTTGCAATGTTAGTCCTAATGCCTTGATAGACGCACTGTTTTCGTTGCTGAAGTCGAGATCGATTTCCTTATCCTCTGGTGCTAGGCCTTGTAGTAGACTGGGTTGATTGGCGCACCATTTTCGAAGTTTAAAGCCTGCACTCTTTAAGATGGTTGTACGAGTAAGTTGATGTTGTATTTCTAATGCAGTTGATAAATTGTCATTTCCAGTTAGGCAATCATCGACATAAAAATCGGTGTTTAGAGCATGAGCGCCTAATGCCAACCTTTCGCTAATTTCCTTTGCTAGTTGCTGCAAGCACTTCGTGGCTAAATATGGTGCTGCTCTTGTGCCGTAGGTCACCGTATTTAGTTGATAGTAGCGTAAAGGTTCCTTTACATCTGTTCTCGATACGATTGTTTGGTATCTTCGATCGTCCGGGTGAATGATTATTTGCCGATACATCTTTTGAATATCTGTGCTAAAGACATATCGTGGTAACCGGAATCGAAGTAATAATGAAAATAATTCGCCTGTACCGTGGGACCAGTATACATGATGTCATTTAACGATTTTCCGGATGATATCTTGTACGAAGCATTGAAAACTACTGGTTTCAGCTATTTTACCATACAATATCCAACCAAAAACTGTGTTTTGGAAGATCGTCTGATATACGCATTTGTTCGATAGAGAGTAGTTGATGATGATACCCTGCTCCGAGAAGTACATCGAGTTGAAGTTAAGATCTGATAATGAAATATTTTTGGTATTGGCCATGACGAGATATTATTTGTTGCAAAGGTTGTGCTGCTATTATATGTATGTGGCAGTACAAAGGCTTCTAGACGAGTAGTGAAAGCAGATTTTCTTGACTGTAGTTGTACATTTGCGCGTTGACGGGATTCTTTCCTGTCATCGCCAATGGCATGGATATTCATTGAGGTATTTCTTGTATGAACGCTTCACTAAGCGTGCGGTAATCAAGTTCACTTGAGAACCGGAATCCAAAATGGCTCTGCATGTCAACTTCTGTCCATTGTTTGCCACCAATTCAACGATGGCTGTACTGAGGAGGATGTAATGATGATTTTCTGGGCCTTTGGATGCGGGTAGTGTTACTGATGGTCTTGTTCCACCTTGAGGATTGTTATTGTTGGTTGCTGTGTTAGTTTGATATTTTTTGCTGGCCGACCCGTTAGCGTTGCTCTCAATATGCAGCAGCGTGTTGTGTTTTTTACTGCACCGTGAATAACTTCTTGAAACACAATTGTTCGCCCCATGGCCACTTCTTAAGCAGTTAAGGCACCGCTTCTACTGGCTGTAGTTGTATGAACTGTTTGCAGGCAAATAACGGGTGTGTTCCGGTACCGCAGGCTTTGCAAAGGGCCTCATTACTGTGACTGGACGTTAATGATGCACAAGCTCGAGGTGAAGTCTCTTTCTTCCGTTGTCCAATTGATTCCAGTGATTTTAATTTGTTCTCAAGAAACGTTAGGAATTCCTTAACTGATTGCAATTCCTTCGGCTTCTTGAGATAGGATCTTTGGATCCTTGTTCCTTGGTCTAGTTTATTTACTAGCAAATGAAGCAGAAGAGGATCCCATCCCATCCCAATAAACATTCTTGCGTCGCATCGTGTAGGGTTTTGATGGCTAGTGCTGATGGTTGAGAGTTGACATGAGCACCCTAATGTTGTTGTATCGATCTTGAAGGATCGCCCTGTAACTGTTCTCAGTGAGTGATAAATGACGGATGAGGTTCTCTGCTTCTCCGCTAAGATGAGTTTTGAGATACCACATCTTTTGTATGCTGGTTATTGGGAGAACATATCAAAATTTGTCTCCACTTCAAATAGTCGCCATCAAATTTTGCAATTGTTACCTTTGGTAAATTTAACGAATTCTGAATTGTCACCCCAGTTGATGGTGCATCTTTGATATTACCATTCTTTTGTGATTGTAGCCTTATTGCTAAACCAATAAGGTTTTCTTCCACCATTGCCTTCATGATTATGAATTCTGATTGACTATAGCCAACTGCTGCAGAGTCGTCAGTCAACTCTCATATTGTGTAGTTCATGCATTCTATCTGTCGCCAGGACTGTTCAATTGTTCTACGTTTCAACTCGTAGTACTGCATGGGTTCGTCTTGCCTCAAAGACAATTCCTCGATTACTCGTCTGAGGGAGCACATGATTGCCCTTTGTCTTCGTATCGCACCACTGATTTTTGGTTGATTTTCTTCCACTGTTTTGGTCGATGCGTTCAGCGGATCAACCCTTGATGTGGTTGATTGTTTTTCGATGTCCGATGTCGACCGTATCGCTTCTTGGAAACTACATTTATACTCTTCAGCTAATGCTGAGATTTTGGAGAAATATTGATTGACGAAGTAATCACGTTCGACAGCAACGTTCGGTAATGAATTTATCTTCGGATCTGTGTATTCGAAACGTACTACAGTACTCTTGCAGGCGTTTGAGTCGTTCTTCAAAATAGGTCCTTGACTTTTTCCTGTCTGAGGAATCCTTTTTGAAGTTTGTTATAATTCGTTGGATTTCTTGGCCAGTTGCCAACTGTGTGACAATGAGTTCTTCAAATATTGTCATCTTCATTCCGGAGCAATCAACGTCCGTATACGTTGGTCAGCCTTGTCTGCTTTCCCTTGATGGTAGAAGGTGGATTCACGATATATATGATCTCATCCGTTACGGATCACGTCGGGGTCAATAAAATATTCAGAAGCGTTCTTCTGAGTTGATTTATATCAAGCACATAAACTTGATATTGTGATGAAAGTATTGTGAAACAAGCACTTAAACCTGTTCCCTAAAAACCGCTGGTAGCTGAAATTGAAAGAGTGAATTAAAGGCGGATGGTATCGATATTAATCAATACTGACATTATTCTTGATTATTTCACGTATTTTATACAAAAATATTGCTTATCTTAACATTTACAATAAATGTTTAAACCTAAGGCCTTTGGCGGTAATTGGCATAATAGGTCCTTGGCTTGACCCAATAAATATTATAATCATGTTAAGATGGCGTCAGCACGATGGTTGTTGTTGGTGTGAAGTAGCTGCATTAACTTGACTTATATCAGGCTATGTGCGCGTTGTCCGCACACAGGTAATTGAACTGAACAGATAAATTGTAGTATTCTCCAATGGTTTTTCATATTTCATATCCTATTAGAATTTAGAAAACCTATTTCATTACCCATAAAGGTTCGACCCGTCAGATGTAGGACTCATTGTATTAACGAAATCGTTGTTAGTACTGCATTGACGGTTCTAAAATTGTTGCTTATCTTTGAATAACTCAGATGACTGATTTTTTCTCAAGTTTTCGTCAAATGTGTGCTATGGTAATAATTTCGACTAGTAATGCAAAAATTTCGAAAGGGACTTCTACTTTCAAGAAAAAATTATTTGCACTTTGTGTAGTATGACTTAAAAATTCATCGGCGAATTTTAGTCAAACTTATGTCCATTGTTTGCCACCAATTCAACGATGCTGTACTGAGGAGGACGTAATGATGCCTTTCTGGGCTTTTGAATGCGGCTAATGTCACTGATGGTCTTGTTCCCCCTTGAGGCTGTTATTGCTGGTTGCTGTGTTAGTCATGCGATTCGGCATAAAGACACATCATCTGACAAAAATTCAAATCGATAGCGCTATTCGTTCGCGAGTGATCGTGGGCCAAAAAAATTGGCACATACAGATACACACACACACGCACACACACACTACACATACGGGACGAGAAAGCCAAGGAGGTAATTAGAAAGAACAACTTTTCACAAACCTCTCTGGCTGAAACAAGTGGAGGTTCCAAACGGAGAAACAAAAGGAGGCGTAAGCAAAGGCCAAACCTTTCTGTGCAAAGTAAAAGCGGGTCCCACATTGGAAACCGTTGGGCGAGCGAAAGTGGAGAAGAAGGGTACTGAACGGAGTTCTCTTGTTTTAGCTCAAGGCACAAAAGCAGCCGAGTTTAAGGGCACTATAAGTCAAGAATTAGAGCGCTGTGCTTCAGGTGGAATGATGAATTTAAGGCACTTAGGGCAACGTGTTTATATGCTCGTCGGAGAATGCAGCGATCTAGAAGAAGGAAAGATTTTCAAGAAAACCTTAACTCTTTTAGACGAGCAAGACGCCACTTAAGAACTACGATCAAAGAGAGTAAAGCGATATGCTTCAGGCGCCTGCGTAACGAAGCTGATCTAAATCCTTGCGGAACTGCATATAGGATAGTATTAACCAAAGCGGTGGTAGACGTTGTGGTTAAAGCGATAGAATGGGAAAGATGACGATGGGGCACAAATGAATATTGCACAGTGGTAACACTTGACCAGCTTTAACTCTGTAAGCTGCTTATCCATAACACGAGCACATTCTATAATGGATACACCACGATATTTATTTAAGATAGTAAGAAGCTACCTCAACAACAGGCAGCTTCAATATCAAACAGAAGATGGTATTAAATATTACAGTGTGTCTGCAGGAGTACCACAGAGATCAGTACTAGGACCAATATTGTGGTATATTATGTATGATGGAGTGCGACTGGTGCTGCCGCGAGGATTTCACACAATAGGTGTCACTGATGACATTGCTATTGTTACGGCCACCAAACACATTCACGAAGTAGAATCTGCTACAAATGCTGCTATTGCGCAAATAAAAATTTAATTTTTTGCGCAATAGTCGGCAGGTCTTGAACTTGCTAACCACAAATCTGAGGCGATTTTAATAACCAGTCGTAAGACCGTGGAATATGCAACCTTCCGGCTTGGAAGCCAAACCATTCGGTCTTAGGGAGCACTGAAACACCTGGGAGTAATGTTAGATAATGGTCTGCAGTTTGTACCACAGGTCTTCTACGCCAAAGCGGCATTATCACGAATTCTACCAAATATCGAAGGAGCACTAGGACGGTGTTACTTTCAAGAATGATCAGCTCAATTCTGTTTTATGCTGCCCCGGTTTGTGTCACGGCAATAGTCAGACAGGATGCTAAAAAAAAACTATCGTCCGCATACAGACTATGCGCATTAAAGACGATGTGTGGCTTTCGAATGATATCGGATGAAGCAGCATTTGTTATAGCTGGAATGTTCCCCTTCGACATACTCGCGGATGAGATGTTTAGGTATACAACAAAATTGCGTCAAACTCCCACTTAGAAACGCTTGAAATAAAAAGAATTAAAGAGAAGAGAAGGATGACCTCAATAACTAGATGGCACAACACAACAAAAGACCGATGGACCTGCCAATAATTCCGTCTATAGAAGTGTGGGTAAACGGGATACATGGAAACTGCAACTACGACCTTACGCAGTTCCTGTCCGGTCACTGGGGTACCGTAAATATTTGCACCACTTTGGACACGATAAATCTTCCTTGTGTCCAAATTGTCCAAATGAGGATGAAGATGCGGAGCATGCAATATTTTATTGCAGTCATTTCGCAGAAAGAAGAAGAAGAAACGTACCACAGTCCCTCGTCGAACATATGTTACGATCAGAGGAAAACTGTGTGGGAATTTGTGAGTTTATAACCAGTGTGCAGAAAGAACTCCGCCGAATCGAATACAAACGACGTGTTAAAACAGCAATTAAAAGGAGATAGCATAGATGCTGACCAGCCCGCGAATCAATACTTCAAGAGCATACTCTTGGCATTGGAACACTCAGGGGTCTGAATAGTGCATGCTAGTGCCCCGGGCTATTAATATCTTTCGAAGATTACACGCCTTATGGCGCAAACACGTACGCACGCCGCACACCCACATACGGTGGCAATGATTGGTATGGATGCTGGTTCACTAAATAAAGTTAAAGAGCCTCTGCAGCCGAACACCTTGCAAGTCTGGTTACTCACGCCCCCTCGTGGCGCAATATGCGAATCTCTCCGAAAGTTAAGGGGACATATTACGAGCTTCCTGCGCCACAAAACAAGATAAATGTCGCATAAATGAAGAGGAGGACAGATGGACGAGTTCTTTCTCGCATTAAGACTGAGCTCAGTAATATCTTAATTACGGAATACTGGACAATAATTTTGAAGTGACAACTGAAGTTTGTAGCATTCCGTTTCCTGAGAAAGCAGGAGGGAAATCCTGATGAAATGGCTTTCTGGCTAATGCTGTAAGCCCCTTCGTCCCGTTAAAACCCTGGGAGGCCACAAAGAACGCTCAATGTCTCGACCTCATTAAGTTAGTGGTGTAGATGAAGATATAATATTCCTTATTAGAACCGAGCTGGCTCTGGCACAGCATCCCATAAGAGCCTATGTCAATCCTCGCATGGCATCACTGCTTGCATAGAAAACCATGGGATGCCGAGGATACTACACATCCGGTCATCGATAACGACTTTGAGTGGAGCTCCACAATAATGAATACAACCAAACAAAATAAAACAAACGAATTTAACGAAGCTGATGGATTTAACCCCTTTCAGAAAAGTTCGAGGGTGCCGAGGTCACTCAGGGGACAGTCATAAACCTCCCAGAAGAATACGGAGAAATGCGCGGCCGCCCCAAAATCTGCGGTATCACAACAGCAGGGAACCAACCTATCTAAAAAGATAAAAATACTAGTTGAAATGTTGGGGGATGGTAAGAGGCACTCTATTCACCAACCGATAATAGATGCCATCGAATCCATCAACACGCTATACGAACTGTCGTCGATTCAGATACACGACCACAGAGCCAAGAAACTCATTTGGCAAAACAATGCATCACATACATCCTCTTGACTAAAAACGGTAGCGGACCCTAAACGAAGACCGGAGCCGAATGAGGAGATGTTAGACTCGAAGCGGAGCTTCCCAAGAGCCTCACAACATTTTGGGCACTCAGAGCAACGAGAAAATTGCGAAAGGTCATAAAACCGACTGGGCAAAGGCTGACAAACCGGACATAAGTGACGGAAAATCTACCACAATTGACAACAACAACACTTGGACAAAGGTCGTAAAAAAAGAAGCAAGTCAAGAAGCAAAGGCCCACCAAGAAGAAAACTCGACCCGACGTAATTGTGATGACAGCGAATGGAGAACTTCCATATGCAGAAATACTCCGGAGACTTAAGGCGGACAGCGTTCTCGGTGAAGCAGTTGCGAATATCCGACGAACCCAGAAAGGAAAAAGGTTAGGACAATACAGAGAACGCTAAGCATGTACCCGGTAGCAGCAAATGCCGTTGTTTATGAGAGCAATGTAAGCATTGCAAGCAATGATCGAGCACATACTTTTCGGAAAGCCGGAATGAGATCAATCGTTGATATTATTTTCATGAGTATCTCACTACTGCCCAAGATAAACTTTTCGACAAGGACATGTTCGACGAAATAATGAATATCAACGAGCTCATCGACTTTCAAGAACCAAGAACCACTAGGCAAATTCCGACTGGCAAGAAAGGATCTAAAAAATGCGGTTAAATAAAGTAAAGCAAGGTGCTTCAAGCGCCTATGCGACGAAACATACATAAATCTTTGTTGCACGGCTTATAAAATGAGAACGAAGGGCTGTAAAGCACCACAGAGCAACTATTCCCATAAAGACCATCTACTTTGTGCAATATTATCAGGGAACCCAGCACAGAAGCAGTTCCAATAATAACACCAGAATAACTTTTCAATGCATGCAAGAAGATAGGCATCAATAAAGCCTCTGGACCCGATGGCATCCCAAATATTTCAGTGAAAGCCACTGTTCAAGAGAGATCAGACATGTTTATAACAACGATGCAAAATTGTCTTAAAGTGGGGGGTTTTCACAGAGCAGTGGAAGCTGCAACATTTAGTATTCTTACCAAAGTGAAACAAACCACTTAGAGAACCAACATCATAACGCCTAATATGTCTACTGGACACACTAGGAAAACCACTTGAACCGATCATATATGATAGATTTCTCACTGTGGCAGAAGAAAAGAGAGCATAATAAAATCAACAGTTTGGGTTCAGCGTCCACCGCTCCACCGTCTACGTTATCAAAGACTGGCTTATATCCGCCGGCCTAAAACTACCAGATCACAAAACGTGAGCTGTTCTAATAACCAACCGGAAAAATGTGGAATACCTGGACATAAGTATAGAAAATCAAATCATTAGATCAAAAGAATATATAAAATACCTAGGAGTAATTTTTGACACTAAATTAAGTTTTATGCCTCAAATCGACTATTCCAGAAAAAGGAGTCAAAGCTTCAGGCAGCTTCTTCTGAAATACTGCCAAGCACTACAGAACTTGGATATGATACAAAAATATTAATATCCAAGTTAATAAACTCTGTCCTGTCATACGCTGCCACAATTTGTGTGGTGACCCTAGCGACAAAGGAAGCAAGGAGAAAACTAGAGTAGTCAGAGTAGTCAGTGGCTTTAGAACGATTTCGGATGAAGCAGCTTTTGTTATAGGCGGGACGACTCCCATCTATATACTTGCGAACGGGATGCAGAGAATCTATAATAATGGAACTTGTACAATACTAACCAAGAGGCGGTAATCGTCAAAAGGATCAAGGAAGAAGAAAGAGCGGTTTCAATGAGGAAGTGGCAAGCTCGGTGGAATACCACTACCAAGGGAAGATGGACCTACAGATTGATCCCATCCATAGATGTTTCGACAAACCGGAGGCATGGAAACTGTAACTACCATCTTACGCAGACTGCCCAATTCAAGAGGAAGATACATTGCACACGCTCTCTGCAATGGAGAACTGACATACCAACATTGACCAAATGTTGCGGTCAGAAGGAAATTGGATAGAGATTTGTACATTCATAAGGAACGTGCAAACGAGCTACGAAGGATGGAGAGAACAAGATGTGCTGTACAGAAGATATAGCATAGATTGTTTACTAGTCCCGCGAAGTAACACTTAACGACAGCCCCGCGAGGAGAGTGGTCAAAGCGTGTAGAGTGTGGTTTAGTAACTTAGGCATATCTCTGAAGATTACACATCCTTTGACGCAACCTAAACAAACAAAAACCTGTCTATTATGTCCAATTTTGTAGTAAACATTTAAAAGGCAATATTTTCTTTACTTTTCCTATGAGAGAAAGGTGTCGACTTATTGTCATTGGGGATACTCCCATGCTATGTGCAATCTCTCGCACCGATTTCATTCTATCCGCATTCACCGTTGCTCTTACTACATAGTCGTCAACTAACGTTTCCTGTTTCCCACGTGGCTCATTTTCGAGGCTGAAATCTCCCGAACGGAACTTTCCACACCAACGTCGTTCAGTGCGTTCCTTTACCAGTACATCCTCAAATGCGCAATTAATTCATTGCCAATGACGCATTATGTCCTATTTTAAATTAGTAAAGAAAAAGGCTTCGAATTTGACCTGCAAACAGCATGGTAAATAATTCCTAGAAAAAAATAACGGTACTTGTAACGAACCCTAAAATTCTCACACGTCAGGCACACGTACCATTTTATTTTATAAAAAAAGAAAATTTAACGTTCCGGCACAGAACTTCTTTTTTCCGACTCATGTGGTACAACCCACGTTTTCAGCGGTCGATTCGTTGGACTCAATTTTCAACGACTGGGCCACACATTTCGGCCGAAACGGCAGCTATTTCGCGTTCAATTTTGGCTTTGAGCTCTTCCAACGTCGTCAGCGTGTTGGCATAAACCAATGACTTAACGTAGCCCCACAGAAAATAGTCAAGCGGCGTTAAATCGCACGAACAAGGCGGCCAATCGACTGGCCCATTTCTTGAGATAACACGCTCACCATACTTACTCTACAATACATCGATTGTAGCGTGTGCTATGTGGCTTGTGGCACCATTCTGTTGAAACCACATGTCGTCCAAGTCCATATCTTCCAATTCGCTGACCATTCACAGTAACGAGGCGATCGTTATCGTCGACGAAAAAATATGGCCCAATAACGCCGCCGGCATGCAAACCAAACAGTTATTTTTTGTGGATGAAGTGGTGATTCATGAAGCACATGTGGATTTTCACTCGACCAATAACGCATATTTTGCTTATTGACGAACCCATTGAGCCAAAAATGAGCGTCGTCACTGAAGATGATTTTGCGATGAGATTGCCTGTCTACTAGGCGGAGAATTACGACCGAAAATTGGAATTAACGCTCTTAAAGTTGCAGTCATCGACTCCGAATTTCGGTAGAAAATTTTTATAATTTGCAAACGTTGCTCGTGCGTGCACTTTACCATGAATGTTGAGTTTACTGAATAAATTGACTGTGACAGTTTGATGATTAGTGAAAGAGTGCGTTCACAAAATAAATTCAAAGTTGCCAAGTCCCTATTGGGAAACCCTTTAGTTAGCACCTTAAACAGAAAACACTTAGTGCCTGTCTACACTCACTTACCCATGAATGTCATTCGCATGAACACAGTGGCTACATACAAAAAAACGCTTCATTGGAATGAAATGTTGATACGAGTAGATAGGGAACGCTGAAAGCTGAAACATAAAATATTATGAAGTCAACTACTAACAACGATTAAATTGTTTATGTTGTAGGTAATAGAAAATAGGAGTGATCGTGAAAACGCTTTAATCACCAAATCTATCGCCCAACAACAGCAACATATCCAGCATTTGCAACACGCCTGGTTTTAATCAAAAATCGATTTCCTACTGTAGATTTAATTCGCTTTTTTCTGCAATATCATCTCTAAAGAATATAGACGTTAAGTCTTCTACGCTTCATCATAAGCCCAAGTTGGTCCCATGAGTAGGAGGTTCACAAATCCAGGTCTTATCACAATGGGCCAATAGGCCTCAGTGGGTTGGTCTGT
This sequence comes from Volucella bombylans, assembly GCA_949129095.1. Lineage (NCBI taxonomy): Eukaryota > Metazoa > Arthropoda > Insecta > Diptera > Syrphidae > Volucella > Volucella bombylans. The sequence continues at coordinate 48,961,593 of OX422144.1, read as the reverse complement.
CCAACAGTCACTTTTACCTATCTACCTACCTAACTTCCTTCAATCTCCCTCGCACTGTACTTTTCGACTTCACCCTCCCCCCCAAAGTCAACACCTGTCGATCAACAAAAAATGAAGAAATCCTATGGAGGGAAACGCTTTGCTAACGGAACACTCATGGCTCCACAGAAAATTATACTTCTGAGTCTTACGTACGATATGGTGGGAAAAAAATGAAAAATTGTGTCAGAAACGAAACGCTTTAATAAAAGCACAGTCATTCCCATTCTTCCCTCGAGAATTATATTTTGCACTGGACCTTCGGTGGATTTTGGGTCCAATCAACCCCTCACTTTTTGACTCAAATTAAAATTACCCGTATCGCATGACACGACTTCCTGCGTGGGCAGGAAGATTTTCCGAAACAGCGAGAAAGATTTTTATTTAAGTGGGAAGAAGAAGGGTTACTTGCACCGAAAATCCACTTCAGAAATGGATTTTCGGGTGAAGCATGACGTTTTTTCCCATAACGTTCCATAACGTTCTGACATGTCTTTTTTTCATTTTAGTTTTGATCGTTGATATGCAAGGAAGTGTAAACAATTTCAGCCAAATTGCTCACATTTAAAAACTAAAAATGGTCCGATTCAAATATTCAATTTTATTAGTTTACATCCAATTAGCAGTCTAAACATGTACTGTGATTTATTGGTAGTGTTTAGTGCTATTAGAAACAATATTACTTTTCATCAAATACCTATATTATGATGATAGATTCCCAAACTGACAACAAACTTTTTCAGCATCCTTTCGGGTTACTTGAACAACTTCAGAACAAATGTTTGTGTATTTCAGTTCATTAAATTTATATCTCTTTATACACATATAAGATAAATATAAATACAATACAAACTCGTACTCATATAAATACGTGTATCCCGATGTGTCTAGATAAATTTTCATTTTCAATAATCCTTGCAGATTCTATGCTGCTGAAATTGCCGCAGGATTATTCTTTTTACACACTAAAGGAATTCTGTATCGTGATTTGAAGCTGGACAATGTCCTCTTGGACGCAGATGGACATGTTAAAATTGCAGACTTCGGAATGTGTAAGGAGGGAATAGCTGATGACAAAACTACAAAGACATTTTGTGGTACACCAGATTATATCGCCCCCGAGGTATGAACTTTTCTTGATTTAATAATTTCCACCAGCCCACCCCTTGTTCCTGGATTTAAGAGTTTTCCTTTTTCCAAAATTGTTTTTCATTCTGTTTTGTTTGATGTTGTTTTTATTTATTTATTTACTTTTTGTGTCATGTATTTGCAGATTATCCTCTACCAACCCTATGGCAAGTCGGTGGATTGGTGGGCATATGGGGTCTTATTGTACGAGATGCTGGTGGGGCAACCTCCTTTCGATGGTGAGGATGAAGAGGAATTGTTTGCCGCAATTACGGACCATAATGTATCTTATCCGAAAAACTTAAGTAAAGAGGCCAAGGAAGCGTGCAAGGGGGTGAGTGAAATTTTTTTTATCGTTTTTCTTTATTTTTTCCGTCTCGCCTATGACACCAGCATAAGTGCGCGTGATATTCGGATAGTGAGCGTGTGACAATGGTATCCTACATATTCTGTTTCATTCTGAGATAAGATGTATGATGAAGATAAGTCTTGAAAGGATATGTAAGGAAAGGAAAGTGTGAGAAGTTCGCGTGGCTTGTGTTTTATGATTCCTAGAGAAACGTGAAATCTATTGTATCTTAATATCATCAAGACGGGGTAGGCCATGAATTTTATGAAATTTTTCATTAAAGGAAAAACACATGCAGCTGAAGAGCGAATTTAACCTAGACGTAGTCTTAGGCATTTTCGTTGGTCTGCATTAATTATCTTGTTGCCATAATTAACCGGAATTACTGCTGAAATTAGATATCAGTTAAGCTTTTGTGTGATGTTCGAGTTTAATGAAGTAAGGCAAATCATTTTGATACACTAAAATCAGCTCTGATGTCTTGTGCTGGATTTCCTTAATTATAAATACGATAGTGGAAGAGTGTTATACGAAGCTCTCACTATGAGACAACGAGAATCATCCTTCTGTTTTCCCCCGGCGCAAATGAATATAGCTCATTGCCGTCATGATTGCATTTTTCTCGGTTTATAAGAATACTAAAGAGGAATAAAGTCTAATATTATTATCCTCCACGTTTATGCTAACACCATATACGATATTAAATGTTGGAGCCATCCGTGAATATCACATTTCTTTCCTGGTTTAGGCATACAATTTTAGAATTTAGCAATGTCGGTGCATAATATGTAGGTACATGCATGGCCAGCAAATGTATTTTAAATGCTGTGTGTATGGCGCCTTATTTCAACTGAGTAACTAATGCAACCAAGTGTAGGAATGGAATCTATTTAATTGACACATGCTCGGAATACCAGCCAAATAACGGAATAATGATTGTATTTGAGTCACACACAAACACAGCACATTTAAGATATAAATATGTGCATTTACACTGAACTTTTCAAACAATATTCAATAAACTCGTACATTGCAGTAAAAATAACATTCTGGCAGCTTTCACATACTGACGGCGCTCAGCACCCAAAATATAAAAATACAAAGTTCTTTCCTGTAGCATTGGCCCAATTCGAAAATTAGTGGTTCATCTACACCATGATGTCTGATGGCACAATCTTCATGGTTTAAGTAGTTATAGCATTTATTTTTTCCAATATATGTTTATTTATGATTTTTGCACGTTTTGCGTGGTGGATCTGCACAGCAATTGATCGGGAAACTGTGGACTATCCTACGATATACACAACTTAGATGAATAGCACAACAATCAAATTCGTAGCATTGAGCTTGACCACCTCCCAGAGGATCATCGATAGCGGCATGAGCAAATTCTTACAGATGTAAGTTAAAATGGCAAGTGCGTGCTCTACCTGTGGCATACAACTGGTGTACGATGTCATAGAGCTCACACCCTTATGACGAGTCAACTTATAGGCTCGGATGATGACGGATTCACTGTTGATGACGATTAAAAGATAGCAACTCGACTGATACAAAGCACCGCCATATGAGAAATGTGATGGTATGGACCGAACAAAAAGAGGAAGAATGTTATAAACAAGATGATTACCAACTGTCCGATGAAAATTCGTCAATCGGGAAAGGGTCCGAAATTAAAAAAATATATATATCAAAATGGGTTGCAACCCATAAACCGAGAAGGAATTTTGAAAACAATAGGGAATGTTTAGAAAATCATCTTCATATCGATAATGAAAGAACAGAAGAAACGTGTGATTTACCAAGTACATCAAAGTCATAAAGAGGAAGGCCAAGGAAATCAATAACTGAGGGCTCGACATTCACCAAAAAACAAAAACTAATGAATGTTACTGAAAACATAACTACTGAAGATCTTTCTAAACCCTAGCAATAAAGTATAGTAAGGATCATGAAAAGATGAAGCTGATGTAGCCAAGGCAGTCGCCTCCACAAATCCACTGCGAGCCAAAAGAATAAAAGAAAGCATTTCTACTCCATAAAAGGATGCTATCAAGTATACAAAAGATAATGCATCGGCTTTGTTTATCGATTTGGGTCTGACGAAAAAAAAATAAGGGAAGTAAGTGCAATGGGTCTGTAGGATGAGAGAGAAGAAAATTCGCCTTTTTTAGGGACGAGCTGGATAAATGCTGTTTTCGATCTGCTTGGAAAGAATCCTAAAGAGTAGGATTGATAAAAAAGCTTACACAGTGGTTTTGCCAACGTGGAAAAACACATTTTCAAAAGAAGGGGAGATATACCATCTAGACCAGCGGATTTGTGAATGTTAAGATCTTTAAGTACTCTTGCTATCACACGAGAGCGAAAGCGGGTTGGTCCCATTGAGGATTCGACGCACTCAAATGTAGGCGGAAACAAAGCACAATCTGAGGTGTTGAACTGGCCGCAAAGTCAGCAGCAAGCAGATTAGCTTTGTCCAAAGAGCTGACAGCTGCTATGTCATTGTAAATGAGAGTTGGGATGGAGGATGAGGCAGAATTTCTAATGGTTTTGATGAATCATACTGATATACGAATCGTATGATTGACGGATCATACTGGAAGACGACTTTTAGAAAGCAAAAGTGAGGTGGAATTATTGCACTTCAAAGAATGCCTTCATTACAAAGTAAGTGAGGCTTTGATGGATAAGCAGGGCCTACAAGCAAAAAATATATAGACCAGATGGTGAAACAGATGCAAATATGTTAATGGCATCAGTTGTTCCACTGAGGCTTGACAGTTCAAATGGTGAACATTCGAAAAACCCTTGTCCATCACCCGTTCATTTTTGCCGACGCATAATGGTCCAGTATCCAAAGGAACTGGAGAACTCATAAAAAGTACAGTCAATGATATCAAAAGTCGAATTGCAAATCTTCACCCTACTTTATATAAACTTAATGACGAAATAGGGATAGTTGTCAAGCACAAGTTCTTTTTAACTATGATTAACGGAAAAGCCCTAAATGATATAAGATGTACAAAGTCAAAGCGGTCATGTCTCATATGCAAAGGAACCCAAAAAAAACTTCAACAATCAAGATGAATCATATGATGACGAACATAACTATGAGTACGAATATGGAATCTCTCCATTACATGCAAGAATCAGGTGCATGGAATATATTTTGAAACTTACATATTCGAGTACACTTCGACAAGAGAGAGAGGATATTGATGAATCTATTAAAATCAAGGAGTCAGAAAAAAGAAAAAAACAAGAGCTCCAAAAGAATTTTCGCGCTGAGATTGGACTCGATGTGGGTAGACTAAAACAAGGATTTCGAAATATCAATGATGGAAATACTTCGAGGAGATTTTTTCAAGAATCAAATGCAACAGGTCGTATAACTGGAGTCAATAGAGTGGTAATAACGAGGCTTGAAGTAATATTGCAAGAAAAAGGTCACCACTGTATCGGGATAACAACAAGAGTTATTAAAGCAAAAATATTCCGAAAAACAACTCAAACCTACTCTTCATAAAATTTTAGCTCATAGTCAAAATATAATCGAGTATCAATCGTTACCACTTGGAGAATTGTCAGAAGAAGTTCAGGGTTCCAAAAATAAAGACTACAAGAAATATAGATATCAAAATACGTGCAAGGTTTGAAGGATGTTGCACAATGAAGACCTTTTGAACATGCTTCCAGCCCTATCATACCCACTTATTTCTTCGTTAAGGCATGACAGAAATGAATAACTTGAAATGAATCACTGAAATACTTTATTATGTACTCCGATGTGCTACAAAACAAAAAAAAAATTGTTTTGATACACCTAAAAAAACCCTTTAAAAAATAGTTCGTGTTATTAAATGTTTCAAAAAATGTTTATTCCGAATTTTAATCAAAGCTTTTATTAAGCGCTAGGTTACAAATTGAGTTTGAATTAACTTATTCTGCTTAAGCTTTATGATAAAATTTCCTAAGAAACAATGAATTCATTATTGAAATATATAAAATAATATGCAAAGAAAATTCTTACGTTTAGTATTGAAAAGCAAATTTAACAATTTTGACAAATTAGTATGAACGATTCGAACGTCTTGAGAGTCAAATGGAAAAGAAAGGTTAAAATTAAAGCTACTAAAAGAAATAGGACAATTCAAACTTGTCAAAAGTTGACGTCCTCTAGGAAGGAATAGAATCGGTGATGGCAGATCTTTCAACACTCCCCCCTGGTACGATGGAGCGTTGGTCCGTCATAGCACTTTCATCAGAGCTGACTACATCTAGCTTGGAAACAGGTTTATATAAGACTCCGATTTTCGTTTGTACAACAGCGCTCCTCAAGTTTCCATCTCGGCCCGGATTGACTTCTAAAACACGACCTTTAGGCCAGGAATTTTTGGCGTTACTCTCATCTACAATAATAACAAAATCGTTGATAGAAATCGGCTTTGTAGACTGGAACCACTTCGTCCTTTTTGTAAGGTTCGGTAGGTACTCGCGAATCCACCTTCGCCAAAATGAATTACTGAATTGTTCAGCAACCTTCCAACTCCGCTTCAAAATAGTACCTTCATCGTGGTAATCTCCAAAGGTATCGACCCATCCGATGAACCCAGTAAAAAAAGGTTGGCAGTTAGAGCTTTTTCGTCCTCTGCACTAACTGAAATGTACGTCAACGAACGGCAGTTTATGATGCTTTCAACCTCTGCCATCATCGTCAAACGAAGCTCATCACTCGGATTTCTGGTAGGAGTAATTTGTGCGAGAGTTGATTTTACCGAGCGAACTAATCGCTCCCAGCTTCCACCCATATGAGGAACTCCTGGAGGAATAAATGACCATTTGAGCTTACCTTCACCTATACCTTCAACCAGTTTCGTATCTTCTATATTTTGTATCTCTGTGCGAAATTCCCGACTTGCACCCCGAAAATTTGTACCGTTATCGGTGTATATATGTATCGACTTTCCTCTACTTGCGATGAAGCGCTGTAGTACAAGAGCTCGTTGAAAGCGAGTGTGCGATTTCCACATGGATTGCTTTTACTGTCAAACAAGTTATCAGCACTCCTCATCTTTTTTCCCTTCGTCGATCCACTGCTACAGGCATTGGACCAAAGGAGTCCATCCCGATGTATGAGAAAGGCCTTGTGAAAGATTTAAGCTTAGCTGCAGGTAGTTCTCCCATTATTGGGATGCAGTGTTTCGACATTATTGGCAGCGATGCTGCATTTTCTAATCAATACACGCAAACCAGGGATATAAAAACGCTGGCGGACCTCATTGACCACAGTCTCGTTGTATTGGTGTCGAAATTTTCGATGATAATAGTGTAGAATTAAACTTGTTATGTACTGTTCTTTCGGTAAAACAATCGGCCTCTTTGTGTCGAAATCCACTTCAAGCATTGTGTTAATTCGTAAAGCAATCCTGAGAACTCCATATTGATCAAGGTAAGGAGAAAGTTGGTAAGGAGAAAGTTGACCTTTTTCTCTTCAGTCGCTGTTTTAGAAAGACTTCTGCAAAATGTTCACTCTGTGCCTGCTTCCACAAGTACCGCTCACCATTATCAATACAGTGCAAGAAAAGAAATTCACGTTTGGAGTTCCTGGCTAACTCGACAAACTGATATACTCTTGCCATGGTATAAAGCAATTTCTCCCATTTTGAAAGTTTTTTAACATTTATTATACTTTGACTTACGGTTTGGCCAAAACTGTTCTGACTGCCACAAAAAATCAAGTCCTCTGTACCAGTGACTTTTTGAAGAGAAATCGAAATTCGTTCGGACTTTCATAGCCTCGTCTGCCACATTTAATTTCGATGGCACATATTTCCACTTTAATTCCACTTTAACGCTTCTGTCTTCTCGAGATTTTCGATTCTCACTGAAACAAACTGCTGTAGTTTCTGTTTAAGTGACCTTAGCCAGTGTATTCCAGTCTTTGAATCAGTCCGAGTGAACTTGACGGAATGGCTCTCCAAAATCTTAGAAGCTAGTCTGCAGCTTATAGCTCCATCCTCAGAAGAGATGGACCGACTTTTGTTTTCGCAGCTATTAACCGACATTCAGACTCCTCTCCGACTAGAACTCGTATGTAGGCTGCTGAAGCAAAGACAGTCTTGCTTGCGTCGCAAAATATGTGAAGCTCAAATTCATCTGCATCAGAGAAGTTCAGCACTGTGACATACAGACGGGAAATTCGAATGTTGTTGATAAGTAGGAATATTTTTAGCCATTTACTCCACATTGAAAACTCTTCCTCATTAATATTTTCGTCCCAGTCAATACCAGATTTCCGCATCAAATGAAGCAAGATTTTTAAATTTATCATAAAATTTGCAATTAACCCTAACGGATCGTATACACTCATCAACAACCGAAGAACTTCTCCCTTCGTTGGTACTTTTTGACCACATGCAACTTCTAAACTAGTCCGATTGCTGTTGAATTTGAAAAAGAGAGTGTCCTTCTCTGGGGACCACCATAGTCAAAGCACCTTTTCAGCACTTGGTATAGGTACGCATAAATCCCTATTAACACTAGATATCTTAGTGTACCAACTATATTTTGTGAATTTGACATAAAATTGAGGATCTCAAATACGCCCTGCCTATGTACACATGATGCCATGTCATTTGCCACCTGTGCAGTTTTCTCCTCATTATCAAAACTAGCGATAAAATCATCGACATAAGGATTTCGTATTATGGCATCAGCAGCATCAGAAAATTGCAACACGAAGTCTTCCGCATTTTTATTCTTAATGTAGTGTGCGCAGAATGGCGAGGATGTCGCACCGAAAGACTTAACTTCAGCTACATACGAGTACATCATTTGTTGTCATGTTTCGCCAGAGGAATCGCTGAGCTTCTTGGTCTTCTTTCTGTATGCGGACCTGGTGGAACATTTCTTTTATGTCCGCACACAGTCCTACTTTATGTTCTCGAAAACGAAACAAAATCCCAAGAAGATCCGATGTAATGTCTGTCCCAGTTAATAAAACTGAATTTAAGGAAGTTCCATCTACTTTTGAAGCCGTTTGGATTGAAAACCGAAAATTGGTAAATACCATGTCTTCTCGCTATACACTGCATTCGGTTGTATTTTGCGCGCATAACCATAATCAAGTGTCGAAGGTTTCGTTCTCTTACCATTCTTTTTTCTAAGCACTGAAGTCGATGATAGGCGTTCAATTTACTGTCTGGTAGACTAATATTTTGTTGCTTTAAACAACAGTGGGATTTCGAACTTATTTCCAATTCTTTTGGCATGAGCGTCAACACTGAGGTTAGATTTTTCATCACAAGGGCCAAACACCATCCAGCCTAACCGTGTTTTTGTTGCAAGCGGCTCTTGTATACCTCCCTCTCTTGTTCGAAGTGCAACTCCCAAATGCCAGTGCTTTAATCCAATTAGAATACGAGGTTTCGCATTAAAAAATGATGTTAAAGAAATCCTTCTTAAATGGTTGTACCTTTCAGCCATCCTTTATGCGTCGACTGATTGTTGAGGTAAATCCAATGTTTTCACGGTTCGTACGCCACTAATTGAATACTTATTTTTCTCTTCTTTGCCAGAAATTAAAAGTGTTACCATTTTCGAATTGGGTTCTCCCCGCACTGTATTTGCTATCCACTTCAATTACAATGGCACATGTACTACTTCTATCCATAAGTCTTCTGCTAGCTTTTCTTCTATGGGAGGGGTTTGCATTTGAAGTTTTGGTGGTAACAGTAGGGGCTGGAATTTTCGAAGCTGGAACTGCTCAAACTGGAACTTGCAGAGCTGAAACTGTTTTATCCGATACTGTAGTCAGTTGGATGTTATTGTTGTACTTGTGTAGCAGCCTATTATGACGAAATGTACATCCGTCTACTCCACACAGTCGATTAGACGAGCATCTTTTGGGATGAAAACTCAACCATATTCGGAATAATTTTCCTTCTTTTACTATAGACCATCGTTGTTGTAATTTGAGATTAAAAAAAGTTGTGCATTTTTCAACAGATGAGCAATTTTTGTTGCAAATTTTACATTGTTTAGCCGAGGTGTCATCGTGAATGTTTATCATGAGCTCTCCTGTCGTTGTCTTCGTTCGCTTCTTCGTTCCTGCACTGGAAAAGTATAACTAACGTCATGTGCTGCTCGTCCAGCTTCATACAAATATGAACTAAACTGCGAAATGTCCAGTAGCGGATGGATAAAGTGATTGTTTATAAATCGACCAATTAAGACGAATAGTGGGCTGTAACCTCTCAACAAGATCCTGTAATAAAATGGGGTTATTTAGATGCGCTGAGCAACCACTTATTACCATCGTTGCACAAATGTTCTCAACGTCTAGAGAATATTTAACAAGTGAATCCAACCTATCCGCTTTGGGTGCCGTATTACTTCTAATTTTTTGCAGCAATGAATTTATAATGATTTGAGGTCGACCGAACATCATTTCCAGAGTGGAAAGAATCCTGCTTACTTGTCCAGACTGTGTCAAACAACTTCGCACAGTTTCAATCCCTTTTCCCTTAAGACTGGCACGAAGTCTTCCCAGGTTCTCTTCATCTGTCCACGTGCTGGTGTCGAAACAGCTAATAAGCAGAACTTCAGGGTCTCCGCTAGACTTTGGAATCTCTTTGGATGTCGATTACCGAGCGGCTATTTGACGATGGGAGAGCTTTGGAACTTCTTGAAAACCATTGATAGGGGCTACTATTGTGAATCTCAGATGCGGGTCGTGATTGTTTTCATGAAATGTAGAATTCCTTCGATTTTGCTGTACCTTGGTACCAAACCATGTGTTGTTCAACATGCTGTTGGTTGGCACAAATAGTCTAGACGTTTGCTTTTGCTGCATGCTTTGGGATTTCAGCCAATTTTCTACACAATTTCTTGACGTTATGGGCACTTCATCTTCGACAATGTCGTCTTCATCATCAGATGTCATTTCTTGCAAATGTTCGTACTTCTTTGCTAGGTACTTCTCTTCTAGCGATTTTTCTTCTTCTTCTGCGTTATGAAGTTCTGGAATTGACCGAAGCCGCCTTTTGGGGTTTGGGATGCGAGCTCAATGTTTGCAGTGGAATAGACGGTGGCATGGGATTACGCGAAAGCAACAGGTTGTTTTGCGGAGGCTGCGAAGCACTTTGCTGATGAAGCAGAGGGGATGCTGGGGGTGTGGACGGTTGCTATTCAGAGATTTTGCAAGCATTCGACGTAGTGGGGAACGCTGATTTGTCGTGTGTGATTAAATCACTTGCAATGTTTGCTTGCGGAGGTGAATGGAACATTTTCACTGGTTTATTGAAAGTATAAGGCAAAAGAAAATTCAAATGGTACTTACCCTTTGTTAAGGTTGAAGGTTAGGCACGTGCGTCGATGCTCGAACTAATATTCCTTGGGCGACGATGTTCAATCTGTTGAATCGTCAGGCTTTTCCAGCGACAATTTCCGTGATCTCGTAAAGTTGATAAACGAAATTTTATTGTTGTTAAATGTTTAAAAAAATGTTTATTCTGAATTTTAATCAAAGCTTTTATTAAGCGCTAGGTTACAAATTGAATTTTACCTTATTCTGCTTAAGCTTTATGATAAAATTTCCTAAGAAACAATGAGAAACATTATTGAAATAAAGGGTTTTCCAACTTTGAATTTAATTTGTGAACGCACTCTTTTTAATCATCTAATCATCAAACTGTCACTGTCAATTTATTCAGTAAACTCAACATTTTCATCATGGTAAAATACACGAACGAGCAACGTCTGCAAATTATAAAAATTTTCTACCGAAATTCGGAGTCGGTGACTGCAACTTTACGAGCGTTAACTCCAATTTTCGGTCGTACTTCCCGCCCTAGTAGACAGGCAATAACAAGTTTAGTGCCAAAATTTGAGTCTACATAATCGTTGTGTGATGTTGCCGTATCAGTGAGACAATGGGTTGGTCGAAGTGTCGAAACGACACAAATCAGTCAATTCCACGGGGTTCTCAAGAATTGAGCATCGCTCAGACCACATTATAGCGTTTTTTGCGTATTTTGGACCATTTGAAGCGACGTACGTTCTCCGATTGGGTTCTGGAGAAGATGCGCCAAGATAATGAATTTCATCGCAAAATCATCTTCAGTGACGGAGCTCATTTTTGGCTCAATGTGTGGCCGAGTCGTTGAAAATTGGGTTCAGCGGATCGACCGCTGCAATGGCCCGCGGTGGCCATATGAACGAAGTCGAGTTCCATTCATAAATGTTCAAATGGTTTGCGTTTTATTTAAAAAAAAAGTTGTCAAGTCCTTATTGGAAAACTATATAAAATAATATGCAAAGAAAATTCTTACGTTTAGTATTTAAAAGCAAATTTAACAATTTTAACAAATTAGTATGAACGTTTCAAACGTCTTGAGAGTCAAATGGAAAAGAAAAGTTCAAGTTAAAGCTACTAAAAGCAATAGACCAATACAAACTTGTCGAAAGTTGGCGCCCTCTAGGAAAGAATAGAATCGGTGATGCCAGATCTTTCAACAGTTCGTTTACTTTAATTCACTATTTTGGTCAGATTAGCTTTTAGACACCATGTTATTAATTCAATTATGGACTTTTGAATATTTCTGCTGAAATAGGACTTTCTCACCACAGGGGTTATTTTATTCTGAAACACCCTGAATTTTCTCAAAATTCACTGCTTTCATGGCTCTGGGAATTTCTTTTAAGATGGAAAAAAATTGCGACGATAGCTTTATTCGTTTAAGAATTATAATTTTGCCAGGCAAAAAAGTCAAATTGAGCAACTGTGCAGCGCGGTTCTCGAGGTTGAGCCATGTAATCGAAAGCCTAACAACGTTGACGCGCATGCCCCAACACGAGAGAACGACGACTTTACCAAAGACTACTTATACGAGCTCCTCCACAAAACCTACGAGTAATACACTAAATATGATGTGAAAGTCACCAATGGCATTTTCAATGCAAAGCTAGGCAAGGAGGTTTTGTAATACAGTGGGGAGAACAGCTTCCATACCATCACCTCTGGAACGGAGCAATTAGATAGGGCACTCTGATGTGCAGAGTCGCCCTGCAGAAAAGAACGAAAAGGGCTGGCGAATTCTGCGAACAGAAAAAAATGCATCGAAGCAGACGAAGACAACCGTCCACCCAACCAAGGCGAATTCAGGACAGCAATTTACAAGTTTGGGTCTAACAAGGTTGCTGGACTAATGACTTAACTGCCGAGCTGTTTAAAGCAGCAGGTGATGATTACATACGGAGCATACATCAACTGATCTCCAAAATCTGAATCATATGTATGCCCAACGAATGCATCGTGTATCCGATTCTAAAAAAGGAGATCCTCTGAACTGCGCCAACTACAGGGGAATAAGTTTCCTCAACATGGCATGTAAAATCCTCTCTGTCGTATTATGGAACCCCTTATGTTCCTTCGACTCTTATCCAGATTCGCTTTTTCCTTCCTTAAGATCTTTAAAAAATTCCTCCATTCAACGACTTATGTTATCATAAGCACATTCGTTTACCCATGAAATATATTTTCCAATGAAAATTTTATCATTTTTTGTATTCATATAATATGTTACATCTTTTAAAGTGTAAATCTTTTGAAGAATCAGTTTGCAACCAATGTTTAATTCAATAATTTTTTTCCAGTTCCTGACAAAGCAGCCGTCAAAACGATTAGGATGTGGAGCAACCGGCGAGGAAGACGTTCGTCTACATCCCTTCTTCCGGCGTATAGATTGGGAAAAAATTGAAAACCGTGAAGTGCAACCGCCATTTAAACCAAAGATTGTACTAAAAATACCGCTACATGCACATAAAACACCATTACTAATTTTTTTCTTTAGAAACACCGCAAGGACGTATCCAACTTCGATAAGCAATTCACATCAGAGAAGACAGACTTAACACCAACTGACAAAGTATTTATGATGAACTTAGATCAATCAGAATTCGTTGGTTTCTCATACCTCAATCCGGAATATGTGGCATCTGTGTAAGGCGAAGAAAACTACACAAAATTATAATGATTCAAAAAACAAGAAAAAAAAATGATTTTTTCACTGAATTTTACTTTGTATAATTTTTACCAAAAACTCAAACTGGCAAAACATTTTGAAACTGTTTTTGTTCTTTAATTAACAAGAAAATGAACATAAACAAATGTCTTTTTTTATAAGAAGAAAATGTCAATCTTAAATTAAAAATTACATTTTAAATTGAAATCATCAGTAAGAAATTTAGTTGTATCCGGTAGATATTTTAAATGAGTTTGTATAAGATACAAAAAAAGACCATTCCGTTCTGTAGACAGAGAATAAATATAATTGTTTAAGTAAGAAACCAAATAATTTATTTTTGTTTTTATTAATTCTTTTTTTATAAAAATTAAGACGCAGTGATTTAAAAAAATAGTTGCACAACGAGAGACGTTGTTGATATGACCGTCTTTGCGAACACATTTTTTTAAATTCATTTTTAATGTCAGGTGTTTGTCAAAAAAATTTGATTGCGTAAAAGTCGTATTTAAAAAGTTGTGTAATCAATTATTAACTGGACTAATGGGTTTTCTTTTCACGTTTTAGTTTGCAATTTAATACACAATATATTTATTTTTTATTGAATTGTTCACTTCACCTCTAAATTGCTGACTAATTTGTTTTGCAACAATGGGAAAAAGGTATAACATTCATAAACAAATATATAGTAGTCAAAAACCTGGGCCTTAACCTTCGACCTACAAGTTTAACAGATCAATGTGATAAATTTTTCGGGACGTTCAAATATCGCAGTCTAATAGCACCTTTGACAAGCTAAATTATTATGCTTCTCAACACTTGTTCTAAGGCATTTCTTTTTATCTGTCGCTTTATGTATCGCGCACTCTTTGGGCCCTTATCTTTGATTGTACATTGTCTTTAGAACTACTTGCAAATTACCAAAATGAAGCGCTTCCAGGTTTTTGGTTGTTAAAGATTTTAACTGCCATCATTTGGAGAAGAGTCAAAGGTTTGGCATACCAAATACCTTATTATCCGCACTCTGACAGTAGGTATCAAGGAGCTGTTGGAGATAGAGTTTGCTTCATTAAGCGCCGCCTACGAGTATACGCTTCATACAAGTCTCCTAATCACTCTACCCTGAATTTCAGTAATTTGCTTTTTTGCAAAGCGAGTTCCACGATTTTTCTGTTAATTTATCTATCTAGTAACGTATTTAAGCAACTGAAATTAAAATCCAAAGGGCTACTCGACTGTTCGTGAATACACCCTTATATGCGGATACAATGCCTTTGAAGGTGAACGCATTCAGAATAAGATTCACATTGGAAAGCACTAAGGATTTTCCTAGTGTTAGTCCAGAGACATCAAACCCTAGGTTTCATTTGAGAACAATTCGCATACCACTTTCAGTTAAGACGTTGAATTTTTCAGTGGCTTGGAAAACTATATTCTGATCAATCAACTGAACAACTTTCTCTTTTCGGAGTCGCCTGATAAAATTACGTATAGGTGCCGCGTCCCATTAATGAAGAGGTTATAAATAAATAAATAAGTACTTCAACGGAGCTACGAGTTGGGGATCACAAGTCTCTAAAGTCGAATAATAGCAAATTCATAAGCATTACATTAGAGAGGTGTATGTGATGATAGATTCAATCATCATTGTGTAAGACCTATTAGTGACCTAAAGGTTAATGGCTCAGATCTTGATGTTTGTACATTACCGAAAGTCCAAAAACTATGGTGAGCACCAATATACATTACGATTACTTCATATGACAGCTCAGTAGTATCCTTCGAAAATAGTTGTTCTAAGAACAACAGGGACTAAGCTAGCATTCTAGTTGACAAACAAGCTTACTTCATACCGCCAATCGTATACAATTTGTAAAGAATTTGAAGACTCCAGAATATCATCTAAGAGCAAATAGATTATTTAAGATGTGTAACAAAATGAAAGGTGAAAGAACAGACAGGTATCTTTTTTAACGCTCCATTGTCGCCCAAACCATTTACAATAATTATCATTGCCTTTTAAATGAAGCTAGTGCAGTCAATACCTGTATGCCAACTTCACTTAGTTTATTGCCTATTAGTAAAAATCAGGTCAACCTCTCCCCAAGTGTGTTTAGGAGATGATTTTACACCTAGGTCTGAACGGTCTGCTAAGCATTATTTAGATGCGCTAGTCGCTTATATCAGCATGGCTCATATTATTCAATTAAATGGATAATAAGCCTCCACTCTGTTTGCACCCGACGATGCCAATTAAAAAATCAACCGCGATTTAGTCACATTTTGGTATTGTTTTCTGCGAGTTCCACAAATACATTACGTACATGTATGAGTACATTTCAGTCAGAGCGTTGCCATCCAATTGTGACAGGAGTTAGCCAGCGCACCAATTAAAATGTTAAACGCGTGACTACAGCTCGTGGTTCCATCTTGTATGTTATGTGCCGTTTACGCAGACTGGATTAGATATAAGTTACGAAGATTTTCACTCTCGAAAGCTCACAACATCCTTTCGTTGTTGGCGAATGCTGTTCAATACTCGTACAATTGAACAACAAGATTACTCGTAAGTGCTTTATTGATCTTTTTTTCCGTCGATGGGGGCTTGCTTTTATGTTACCTATTGAGTTTATATCCTTATTCCAGATAGGCAAAATTCTCAAAAACATCGAAAACGTAGTTGTCCATAATAATGTGTTGTCCAAGAGCCGGCATTCTTCGTTTGTTGAACCAAGGTGTTTTGTCAGCACCTCGTTCACCCCAACATTCACTCGAAACTACTTTTTCTAAAGTCTAGAAAATGGTAAGCGGTTAGTCTGTGCTTTGACGTCGACAATGTCAATATCATACTCTTGAAACCATGCTGACATAGTCCAATCAGTTTGTTGGCGATGAGTTCGATTATTCCACAAAATACATTTAGTGGAACCTTATATCCAATACTCAGAAGCTTACTGAGATTTTAATAGTTGGGCTTGCTTTCATCCGAGCCTTTTGTCTAGAACTGGGTGTATGTTCTCTGTGTGCTACTTGCATATCCGTACAAAAGTTCTACAAGCGAGACATCCGAATCCGCAACTTGTTTGCAGCAGAGCAATGGCTTTTTTGCCATCACTCCTTCCGTCTAAAAAGTGGTACCTCCTTCCATCTTCTCACTATATATTGCTCAATGGCTCGTATTATAACTGACTACAGTGTAGGTCAGTATATGATTTGTAATTATCTTTATTTTATCATGGATTTTTCGATGGCTAGAAAGCCAATTACGTCTTCGGCAGAGGTCCACTTAAAGCGAGAAATTTGTATGTTTCCAGTACACGCATGCATTGTTGAACTGAATTTAGTCTTGTACTAGCAGTACTGACAATGAGTAGCGAAGGTTTGCCGTTTTAATTGCAGCTGTTCAACGTCGATCTTTCTCTATATGTATCGTATTCCGTAAGTACGCTGTAGGAAGGTTGTGATCCGAATTGGCAATAACACATTAGATCATGCATACTACCTAACAGTGTTCTTTGTCATTCAAATCGCGTACGAATTGGTTGTGTGTTCATTAAATAGGTGACAGACTGGTGAATATGTATTTAGCGATGTTGAAATCTGAAGAAGTTGATCAGCCTCATTTCGTTGTCGGAGGATTAGCTTTAAACACAGCCCGCACGATTTTAATATTATGGCGGGTTGTGTTCATTAAGAGTGTGAACAGCATCCCAGGCCATGTCGTTCTTCCCCTTTTTTCGGAGCGTGGGCACAAATGAAGCTAATTTTAAAGTACTTGAAATAAATGATGGTAAATCATTTACTCACTTGTGGAACACCAAATTTCTGCATATTCGTTGTAGATGCCCTGTGTAAGCAGGTTATTCCTTCTACTGTGACGTAGGTAGAGTCGTATCCCCTATCAAGGTCTGGAAGTTCCAGCTGCATATCCTTACGTTGTCTATTACATTTCTGCCAGAAGTCGAGATTCTTATCGGAGTCATTTTTGTGACATTCACAAAATTCTTTTTTAAGTTTTGGGTTTTAAGGCAAGTAAAGTATTAGTTCAACTCACAAGGTGGATGTTGCAGTCGCTATTTTGCATTGTATACCTTTGATAGTATGTATATTTAAAAATGTAAACTAATCGAATAAAAATATTTTATGTGAAAAAATTAAATATATTTAACAAAAACGCCTTTCACTGTGCAAATATTAATTTTTATTTACTGTTACGGGAAAATAAAACACTTATTAAAAGAAATAAAATAAAAGCGATATTAACAAAATAAGATGAAAGTGAAATTGTTTCTTAAAACAAAAGAAAATTCTTTTGCATTTATGTATGGACTACATAAAAAATATTAAGAAAAATCTATTTTTTATTAAAAACAAATAAACCACCTAAGCCATGTGTCGAAAAGTTTTAAATACATAACATAGATGTAGTTGTGAACTTTTGCGAGCACCAAATTGCATGTGGAACTACGTTAACAACTAATCAGATAAAAACTAAAAAAAACCTGATACAACTCGTTTAGCCGTTTATTTCAGTCATTTTACAAAGAATGAGGAGAAAGTTATTCTCCTTTAATTTTCTTTTTTACTTGAAGCATTATATCTACCAATTGTAAAATTGATTGATGTTAATTTTTGGACACACGTACATCTAGTGGATTAGTCTTGTAATTCTTGATCCTTAGATGAAGATTTTTCATTCGTGAAGAGAAATGCAAAAATTCCACTCCTTAGGCGGATGGTCTTTTCCGCCTATAATTCTTCTTACCCTATAATTCTTTCCATTTAATGGACATCATCTCTTCTCCCCTTTCGATGTAATCAGCCTTCAGATCATTCAACCTGGATCTGTATGATTTTCGATCAGAAACGAAAGAATATACAGAAAATGTCTTTAAGGAGAGTCATGAATTCTCATCTAAACGATAGTTCCGTCTGATTCAGCTCTGTCAGAATCAATTGATTATATATATTTGTTACAAAATAGAAGTTAGAGTAATTATCATTCCCAGATTCACCTTCTGTCATGTATGGTAAATTTATTCAGGCTGTTTAGGTTAAGCCACAAATTTAATATTTTAATAGACCTTTGAAATATCTTTATTTGTATATCATCACTTTTAAACTCTTGTCTTGTGTCATTTAAAAACCACAAAAAGGAGCGACGATTTTGATATTATTTAATCAAATCAAAATGTATCTTTTTAGATATTTCTTGTCTTTTCTGCTTATTGAAATTTTTCCAAACGCCACTTGTTCTCTATGTTGAATATATGTATTTGACGTTTTACCGAATCTTTGATGCAAAATAACCGTTAAAAATGCAGGTAATTCAATAAAATCCTCGTCGACTTCGTTTCCCTTAAAGTTAGACAGAATATTTCATTGAAAACAAAAAGATTCTCTTTCCAAAAGTACTAACAACTTTCAAAATTCCGTTTTCATGTTTCAATTTCAATCATTCTTATTTCCTCCGATGAAACTCTTTAAAAAACTACTATGTGATACTTACGAAATATGTATGCATATTTATTTGTGCATATATAAAAATATATGCATCTATGTTGAAAGCAAATTTAAATTTTAAAACAAAAACAAAAGTAGGTGTATTCAATGTTAAAGGTCATTTTCTGATTTATCTCATCACTTCTAATGTTAAAAGATTTTCAACATAAAAAATACATTAATTATAATTTAAAATATAAAATAAAACCTAACACTATTTAATAAAAAAAAAACAAAAAAAAATGTCTTTTGTAAATATCATATAATATTTTATTATTAAAAAAAAAAACAAATAACGTAATAACTTTTGAACGTATTGATAGTAATGCAGCCCCTACGTTACAAAATCAAACGTTTGAAAATTAATTCTTAAGCGATTTTTATTAAAAATGAATATAAATATTAAAAAAAAACCTCAAAAACAAGAAAAACTGAACAAATTAACATTTTAAAAACTTTTATTATAATAAAGCAATTTTTTTAGATTACATAACAAGAAAAAATGCATTTTTAGAAAAAGAGTCTCAATGTACCACATATATATTCAAAGTGATTGTTGACGCTAAAAGTCGCATTGCTTTAATCAAGCTATATACATAAATATATAAATATAAATTATACATATATAAAAGAAAAACTAAAAATTTAACATTTATTTTCATGTTTTCGATTTTTTTTATCTTAATGGTTGAAAACAAAAATAAATAGTAATTAGAGAAACTATAGTCAAATGGTTAAGGTAATAAACTTAAAAATAGATTTAAATTAAAATCAAAGGTAAAATAACACTTTAAAGACAATCTATCCTAAGAATTGAAAAACCAATACATATATTGATAAGGTTACTCGTAACTTAAAAAAAAATTACACAAATCTTGGGAATAATAAAAGAAATTTGTATAAATACACATTTATTCACTTTTCGTACACATTCCAGAGATGAATTCGAAAAGCAAGAAAATGCCGATACTTTGTTGATCTAATTGATCTGAATTGATATCAAAAAGCCGAGAGTGCATTGGTTTAAGAGGTCTTCAATAACGTCGATCACAAGGCATTATCATCATATCTACAAATTTTCGATTATATTGAGCGAACAAACAGGAAAAACGAAGGTTCATTTTGATTCCCACTTACTTTTGACAGTAGAATTTATCGTTTGAGCTTACAAGATGTGGAAAAGTTCGTGCAAATACTCTTAAATAGGGTCGAATTTTAATAGCGATTTTTCAGGCTCTTCTTGGGTATTTTCTATATCTGGCCTTCACTCTACAATTTATTTGACATTACAATACCAGGCACCTCGGTTATAGGATTCAGTGACTTTTCAAAAAATACCAAATGTACCTGATTCTCGATTTGTATTGCTTGTGGGTTTCAACTGTCAACTGCTGCTCATATACTACTTACTAGTACGGGAACGCAGGTTAATTTTTTGTAACTAGAGACATACCGACCTTGGTTCTATGATAAAGGGGACCACCGCACTGAAGGTCGTTGTCTTGCGTTCCTCTCTGAACATTAAAACACCTTATCCGTTGACTACTAAACGTAATACCTAGGTGAGGAATTCCCCTTAAATGTTGGATTATTTAATTACAAACGACAAATCTTCAAAGACCACCTAGGAATGTAATGTTACATTAAGATATTCGTAGGTTAAAGCTGTCTACTAAATTTGGATTGCTGGTCTGGTTTGAATAGCATAAAGTGATGATGCATACAATCAGCGCCAACGCGCTTGTTATCATCTATTCCCTACAAAAGTAACATCAATGACAGATAGCAATCTGGAGTATTGTATATCCAAAGATCTAAACCTATATCCCAAACGAACTGCTGTTCTAAGTGGAACAGTTTCTTCGAGTTTCGAATATGAACTGCCCTGTCATAAAAAAAATATTACCAAAACTACTGCTTGTGATACTGGTGACTGCTCCATTCAAAGCCATTTCGAAACCTTCGATAATACTCGTAGCACTAAATTTATACATGAAAATACCTTTGGTATTCCTCAATCTAGGCATATTCACATACCCAAATTGTAGTTAGTTAGTTTAGTTAGCCTATTTATTTCATAATAAAAATGTATTCTTAACAATTTTAGATACTTAGTCTATATACTGTTTGGAACGCTATATCGAATTTTTGTCAAGTAATAGTATTACTTTCGACAACGGCGCCTATACCTTGGTTGAGGAGCTCGAAGTTAATGCCTTTATGCGTTAAAAAATTTTCTAAGATAAAATAAGTAAATTGAAGATGCGACTGTCAAATGACGACTGTCCAAGACTCTGCTATTGTTGTGATATTCGTCTTATCATTTTGTGTACAGAGAAATGTGGTTTATTTCTGTATCTACAGAAGATAAAAGAGATTTAAACTCTACCACTGACTGCCGAAGGGGTTGTGACATCATAAAGCATTTTTTTCTATTTTTCAGTATACTGGCTGGAATGAAACTTAGACTTCTAGTATCGTAAGTTATGATAGAGCTGACAAAAATAGTTAGCTTTTGATGTTGGGGAAAATCTTGTAAGATGCTACGAAAAATAATTCAATAGATTTCCTAGCCACACTAGAAAAGGCATTTGCTTTTTTATGTGCTCTATTTAGTTAGCAATATTTAATTAGCAGAAAATGTTCTTTTATTAGCAGCAGATATTACCAACTCGAACTTGTAGACTTGAGATATATTTTCTGATTTAAATATTTTCTAATCGTTTAGCTTTTGAGACAAATGAGCCAATGTTAATGGTTGATCTTTCAAATGACAGATTCGACAGATTCTGGAACCATTAAGTCAAAAAAGTTTATGAATTGTAACAATCATCCATGTACTCTATTCGGGTAAGACAAGGTCTTATTAATGTGTTTCACAGCATCATAGTATTGTACATACATTTTTTGCAAGACAGTAAATTACAAGGTCACTTAGAGCAGCAACAAACAATGTTACATTCGAAAATTATTTAGGTAGACCTTTCCAACCGGTAAAGGTGATTTCAACACGGTGCGATGAAGACCCTCACTTTATAAATAATTTTCAGTTTTTTGTAGAAATAATATTAGCAAAAGAAATATCTGGCGTAAATATACGACAAAATATGCCATTAAGTAGACTTTGGCAGGAATGACAAAGCTACAGTCCTTAGGGGTTTCTTATAACTATTACTACTACTAGCTTTAAGCTGATCATAAAGTTCACTACACAAATAGTAGCTTGACTGAGATATAGTATCCTTGACTAACATCATGTGAAACTTATTTCGGAGCAGATATAAAAATTGTTTTTGGGTTTTTAGGCATGATGCAATTGGCATACAATTAGATTTAAGCTCGCCCGGTATGGACTTTCCGATCAGGCTAAAATCGGATTCTTAGCTTACGCCTGTCTTCCACGTAAGAATGGTATACCCATTCGCTATTCACCTTAATATTATCAACATTAAAGTGAACGTCTTTACCCTATATGATGGCGTGAACGCAATATTTTTGCCCAGTCTTGGGGCAGTCCGAATTCGATTAAAATACTTTACAACTTCAAAATCTGTCCTTGTCAGGTGACATAAGAAACTTGCATCCTTCTCCTGAAGAGAGAAATTCCAGTTTTGATAGGACTTCACCAGCGCGCGAATTTATCATTCGCGTATTGACTGATTCCTCCGAGTGCCATCGCTTTTCTTCATAACTGGGCTTGCGTTTAATACTCAGTCTGACGAATAAAAGACCAAACAGAGATCATATCGAAATTAAGATTGTTGTTTTTAAACGATCAATATAATCGCTACATTACCCTTTTGTTGACTGGTTCCCCTATTTTATCATGTATTCAATTTCTTTATAAAATACGCCCTTCATTGCTCATCTAAATACTTTGATTATTTTTAAAAAGGCTAGAAACACCAACAGGGAAGACATTTAGGACTATAGCCTTATGAGATATGGTATTTACTAATCAATATACATATAAAAATATCATATATAGCGTAAATGTCATGATCAACTACGATTAAATAAGAAGCTAAACTTTCGGTAAGCTAGAAAAATGAAAAGATAACCGGAAAACAAATTTCTATACTGAAAATCTGGCTTTTCCCTAAAGCCTCTAAAATCCAATTCATTATCGGCTTTTCGGACTAAAACAAACAAACAAGAACACCACATATATACATAAACACAAGCAAATATATTCTACGATAATAAACCAAATGCCTGATAACTATACATATGTACATCATTAAAAATATGTACTGTCTGATAGAAATAAAACCTATACGCAAAATATTATAAGTAACATAGAAAACTTGGCGAAGTGAATACATTAATATTAAGAAATAATTCCCTTTATATACAAACAGTAATAAATTTTACAAATTAAGATGTTAACATATAAAATATTTAAATTCAAAAACAAAACTAACAAACAAACATTAACATATATTTACAAAACCTCTATTTTAGTACTCTTATTTTAATGTACTAAACTACCAATTAAGTCTTTTGATTTTTATTTCTTTGCTAACATCACATAGATTATATAGAATTGTATTATAGATGTACGAGTAGATGAGAAAAAAGAAACAAAAAGACAAAACAAAAGCAAAAAGAAAATAAACAAAGTACTATAATATTACGCCTGTCGCATTGTAAATTCATAAGTTAGAGAACAAAACAATAATCAAAAATATTTTAAAAATCAAAAGATACGTCACTAAGTAAAAATATATTTAAATACATACTCGTAAATGGATTTTAAAATTTGCCTATATAATACATAGTGAACAAGTAAAGTAAACGCGTTTTCCTTTCCTTTTTTTGTAAATTTATTTTTAAGAGATTTCGAAATACAAATTTGAAGTATTTATTAAAATTAATAAAACAGAAAACTTTTTAAAAATGTTCAGTAAGTTTAAATAAATGATTATATAAATTTAATATATATATACATTTAAACAGAACCTACTTATAGAAATGATTATATACATTTAATATACATATACATTTAAGCAGAACCTACTTATATATAGGAATGTATACTTTTTTGATTATATCTCTTTAAATTTATCGATTTAATATTTACAGAATAAAAATGAATAGATTCTATTTAACTACAAAATATGCGAGCAAAACCTTAAAAAAATAAAGAAAAAAACCATAACAACATCCTAACTAGCAACAATTTAATAACTAAGAAACAAGAAACTAACATTAACTAATTTGTTTTCTTTTTCTTTTTTAAATGACATCGTACACGTAAGAATTCTATTAAAAATATACATAATTATATAGTATAAAATGCTATATATATACATATGTATGTATATATATTAAAAAAAATAAAACTATTATTTCTCTTTCAAATTGCACTTCTTTTTTTATTGGTATGAAACACCAAACATATACTAAATTAAGTGTAGCCAACTTTACATTGACAGTTCTGATGATAGCCATAACAATTTGGCTGGCACTATATATGAGAATGATCATTCAGAAAGCTGAAATACCAGGCTTTTCTTAAAGATTACAACAACTACCTGGCTACAAAACCTGTCAGCTTTTAAGCGTAACCGGTCCCGAGAGGAACTCCTCCATTCCAGTAAACACAGCAAGATTGAGGGCACCGCTTGCAATAAAGAAGGAATCCACTTAGCAGAACATAGCCTCATGAGAATTCAGCGAGGGGATCGAAGACAGTTGGATTTCCATGTGGCGCCTATGAACTAGCTGTCCAAAAATGGAAACACTACTATATAACCAGAGTGGTGGAGATGCAGTAGCCAAACTATCTTTTTTTCGAATCGATTTTTCGAAGGATTGCCTTTATAAATGTGTTGGTAAGATAAAGCATGGAAGAGCTTGAGATATAAGCTGGAGGGATCACTAGAAGACCTATGGTCATTATTTGATTGTCCAATATGCCCTTGAGGCATAACACTGCTGCTCCTCGTAAAATAGCGCTGTAATTCGGGAAAAGTCCAACCATCAACTGCGCTTTAGTAGCAGGTCAAAGTAAAGGAAGGTTTTCAATTTCTCTACCCTAAACGACACAGAGAATGTCAATGATGCAAACATTATGGAGGGCATGGAATTTCAGTGATACTGACAACACAGGTTAATCTGAGGTACTCGACATGTGTCATTACAGCTACGTGTTCTCCTCAACAGGGAAAACATCCACGTCAGCATCATTCACGAGCCCTGGGTAAACAGGACGTACCTTGAAACAATGACAACCAATAAGACACACTGCAATCGCTTCAACGACGGTAAGCCAAGAACATGCATGTAATTATACATAGTTTCCGCTTATATGGGCCAGATCCGACTCGCACCTCCAGAAGAAGTCCGACCGCTGACAATCTTCATAATTTTAGAAAAAGCCAACCCTCTAGACTACGACGCCAAGCCCAGAAATAAGATATGGCTTAACGACGACAACGACGCGACGGACGGAGTGAGATTTTTGTTTTTGTTTTTATTCCCTCTAACAAACTAAATATCTGCAATACGGGTACGGCATCACACCTTTTCTTTCCGAGTATGGAAAACTTTAAGAGTTGGGAGCCATCATTGATTTGAATTGATCCTTACCAAAAACAGCGATACCCTTCGGGTCAATAAATGAAAAGTGTTCAATCTCAAATCCTTCTCGGACCACAATTGGATTCTCTTCGAATTAGCTTTTATGTAGAATTGAAATTCCCAACACAAAGCTGGACAAAGTTTAGTTAGGTGTAAGCATAAGTTCAAGTACATACTTATCAAGCCTTACATGCCCTATCAAGCACAGTAAAAATAAACTTCTGATATGCGGCAATGAGGATCTGTCCATTCTCAGGAAGATGGTACGTTTGGTCCTTAATATCAGTCATCATCATAAATTTTAGAAACCATATTAGGATTTCCTTAGAATATACAATAATGCCATTATAAGCGCTAAGAGACACTCTTGGAAAACACACTGTAAAACAATTAAGAGAGAAAGATATTTGGGCTCAGTGGTTATATCGCTCTATGGGTGGCATACAACATGCAATGCGTAGACAAAATTATTAGTGTAAATTGACTTGATGCTGTATTTAGGCAACCATTCATCTCACGAGATTTTAGTCGTCTGAAAAAGTCTTCCGGGCACGGATGGTATTGAACCCCGAACCGTCCGATTGGGAAGGGAATGCACTACCACTTGAGCCACGTCCACCCTGAAACCCACGATTGTTGTTTGTTGTTGTTCGGTGTTATGATTTGTGTATTTCTTTGTTTCCTCTTTGGGAGCTGTCTTATGTCTTGGGCGTCCGCCTACATGACTCTGCTACTCCTTCGGGTCTGCATCGGTGGGGTGCTAGCAGGTTTGTGGCAGGCTACGAACTACCTGCTGCTACACAACCTACTCTCTCAAAAGAGTAATCAATGGCTTAGCCGCGCCGCTGGCTCCGTCTGAGGCACTCTATTCCAGACGACGAAATCCTGTACACATAATCACCTTGTGGATTAAGGAATGGAACCTTAGGACCCCGGACCACCTCCCATCACAAGCGATGCTGGCTGGTACCAAGTCCGAGTCAAGCTCAGCCGAACCCTCCTTTCCAGAAAACTTTCTGGAGATCAGCAGGCTCTGTATCCCGACCCATCCGACTCATGACTGGAAGGTCCCGAAACTGGAAGAACAAGCCCTTATATGTGCACGCTTATCGTGATCAATAAGGTTTACAAAAAACATGGGCTGGATGCTGATAAGCTACCTGCTCCTCCTTTAACAAAAATTGCAAATTCAGCCTAAGATCCTGGAGTCTACGGTCTCCACCTCTGATATCCTGTCGGAAATGGAAATGACGTCGAATTAAAAAGAGATCCTTAACGATCAGATGATGAAAATGAACACTTAGGAGGACTCAAATAACACCATGATGGAGGCCTTTCTGGTAGATTGTAGCAATGATGGCACGGTTTCTGCAGATTAACCTCCATCACTCCAAAAAGACCTCGGCCGCACTCATTTTGCGTCTATCCGAAATCCCAGAAGTAATCATCCTAATCCAGGAACCATGGATTGTAGAAGCCGTGGTTCATGGACTTGGAACACCTAAATATGTTCCGCTCTATAAAAAAGATAAAGCTGAGATTAAAACGTATGTATTAGTGAAACGTAGGCTTAATGTATTCTTACTTCATAACCTCAGCGACACCGACATAACCGTTGCCAGACTAGAGACTACCAAAGGCACCTACTGACTGTCATCGGCATGTCTTGGCCACGACCATGTGGCCCCTCTCCCTGGTGTCAACTTAGAAAGAGTGCTACTGGAAGCAGAAAGGCTAGAAACTAGCCTAATCATCATACGCTAGTACCGTCACTTTTTGATTACATTATAAGTACTAATCTCATTGTTTGTAACATTGGCAATGAGCAAGAAGTTCTAGATATCACTCTTGTCATATGAAAATTACTTAAATGGTATCATCTGAGCACTCTTTTTCAGACCATAGATATATCCAATTCAATCTGAATGATCCTCCCTCCCGCCAACTAGCATTCCGGAATTACCGGAAAACTGATTGGCCAAAATACAGAGGAACACTTTCAAAACATTCTCCTCTGAACTCTTAAATCCATCGTGTAACACCAACGATCTTTACATGCAAGCCCAGGATTTTACCCTGGCTCTCAGTCAGGTAATGGCTGCTTCCTCTCCTCTTACTCGTATTCAACCTAGAGGCAGAACTGGGACCGCTTAGAAACATCTGCAGGTAACTTTTCAATCAATCAAAAGGCATAAGAAGAGTCACTGATTGGAATTCATACAAGGAATCCATTAAAATATATAAAAATGAACTTAGGAATGTAAAGCGACAATCCTGGAGATCATTCTGTGACAAAATTACAGAAACCTCTAAGGCGTCGCGGCTAATAAAAAACTCTCTACAAATCCTATGAAGGCTAGTTGTTTGAAAAAAAGCCGATGGACAACCCCAAGTGATGAATCACTCAACCTGCTACTGTACATCCACTTTCCAGGTAGCTCCCTATTCACGGTCATTAGCTACCTTAGTATGACTACTGCTGCCGCTGCTAAAATTCACGGTCTGATTACAAGAGACGAGCTGCTTCGGGCACTGCATGAGTTCAAACCATACAAGTCTGCTGGGCCGGACGGAATAATATAATACCTATGGAGCTACAAATGTGCTCAGATATCATCCTGCTAACGCTAATGAAGAGTTGCTAGAAATGATCCACATTGCCTTGTTATGGAGAGAAATTCATGCAGTTTTCATTCTCGAATCCCGAAAATGTTCAGACCTATAAATCTATAAACTTTCCTCTCAAAACTCTACAGCTACTGATTGATGTCTATACATACTCTTACATACGATCTAGAATTGATCCACGACTTTTGTCTACGTCTCACCCTGTCTACTGTAAAATAAAGTCGAAGAATTCCTACATTATAGAGAGGATACAATGGTAACGTTTCTTAACATAGAATGTGCTTTTAACATGTCAGCACATCCGCAATCAGAACTGCACTGTCAACTTTGAAGGTAGAGGATTCACTTGTGTCTTGTGTAAAATAGCAGGATTATCAACTCCAAACTGCGTGGAGCTTCAGCTAAAAGATGTTTCAGGAGAGGGCCGTAAGGTGGGGTTCTTTTACCCCTTCTCTGGAACTTGGTGGTCAATTAACTACCTAGAAGTGGGTGGGAGAGTGTGGTTACCGACGCGGATGACGCCGTCTCACGAAAGTATCTCAACACCATTAAAGAACTGTTACAGCAAAATCGGTGGATCGCTGATCGCTGTGGATTGGGAACAAACCCCCAAAAAACGGATCTTGTCTTTTTCTGCTGGAAATATAAGATCCCAACCAATATAAATAAATATCCCACAATAAACATAAATAAATAAACATATAAGTAAATATCCCTCAAAAAACGGTACCAAGTTAATTGTTTGCTTAATACAGCGAAATATCTTAAATAAAGAAAGCTACAGTAGATTTATTCTCTTTCAAAAAAGCCATTGAGAACTTGGGTGGCCGTGGTTTAAGTGGTAGTGGACTGGCTTCCAAATCGAAAGGTTCATTGTTCGACCTCACCGGGAAGACATTCATTTTTCCAGTTAATGGAAATCAAGTAAGATGAGTAGTTGACCAGAAATCAAAAACAAGCCAACTTCCATTAAAAATGTAGTCTCCCTATTAAATGTTGGATGCCACCCATGGAGCGAAATAACCACTGAGCCCAACCATCTTTCTTTCTCTCTCTATCCCGTTTTCTAAAACAAACTTAACACATGCTGAGGCATTCATACCCACTTGAGAGTTAAGTTCTTTAAAAAAAAAAAAAAATTAAAAAACTGGCTATAGGGGTCAATTCTTTTGCGTACTCTGCAGGAACTCGGGGTATCCTGCTAATTTCAGTTGTTGTCCTAGGTTCCAGAAGCTGAAAAAGAAAGTTCAAGGTCGAAAACAGTTGATCGAAGAAGAGAAGCGTCAAAAGAGTCGTGCTTTCTCTAATTTTGTAGCACCCAATGTATCCTTTGCCCAAATGGTATCTGGATCGGGTAAAGCCACAATGACAGCAAAAAATACGCCAAAGGTAGCCGAAAAGCGCCGGAAGCGGATCTGGATTTGAAAGCGATCCTTCTGTCCTTACACGAAAAAGTCGATCATTTTCAGAAACAATTAAATGAACAAGCGGCTCGAATTAACGTCATCTATTCGACCCTGTTTGACAAGTCTGGCACGCCGATATAATGTCTGCTACGTTGAATGAGGTTAATCTGAAGATCCTTGAGTTAAACGTTAACTCACTAATCAGGATCGAGAGAAGGGCTAACCTACAAAATCTGTTGTTAAGTGAATGCCCAGATGTGCTTTTGGTAAGCAAAACTAAGCTTAACCAAAATCACAAAATTGGCTACAGTGGCTACAATATATATAGAAGGGACCGTCCACACTCCTCACAAGGGGGTGGGGTTGGTATCTTATTACACATAGGTGTGCGCCATAGGCTCATATATAGCGGGGATTTAATGAGGTTCCGGGTGTTCCTCTTCATCGTCGAAGGCGAGTGTATGTGGTGTCGCTTTATGCACCCGAAGCACCTAATCCCATTAAATTTATAACTGAGCTCGAATTACTTTTTCGTTGCCTTCAGCTCCAATCGGAGGAAAATTATTATTTTTTGGCCGGAGATCTTAATGCTAGCCATGCGGTATGGGGAAATAATCCGCCAAACACCAGAGGCATCCAGTTATACTACTGGTGGGGTCAAAATATGATTGAGTACAGAGTTGAACTGTACGCGACGCAAACTATCCCTCGGATAGAATACTCCGATGAAAGCCAGGTGGAAAAATACAAAACTCCCACAATCAACGCATTGTACGCACACAAAAGTAGACTGCTCTCGAGGCTTAAGCAGTTGTACAGACAGTTTACTGAAAGAAACGACCCGGAAATAAGAACACTAAAGTCACTGATCAAAAACCTAAAACAATTAATTAAAGAGAATTACAGTAAGTCTGTACTGGGCCAATAAAATTCGGGCTATAAAATCCAGTAGTCTGAATATGTTCCCACAGATAAATAAATTATTCAGGAGGAAAGATCATAATGACATTCAGTGTGTCCGAATTCCACAAACGACAGAAAACAGACAGATACTATTGACCCTCGGCATACGTCCAGAGAGTGCCGACCCAGGCGACGGTCTTTTCGTGGTCGAAGACCCACAGGAGAAAGTAGATTTGATGGGAGCCTTTTTCGAGGCCGTGTATTCGGTGAATAATCCGGTTCGCCGTAATCACAACGTTGACAACAGGCTCTACGTAAATCACTAGCAACGAACTCCAAAATTGGCGATCCGAGAATCACGGTTTCACCGTATTCAGTGAAGAAAACGCGGCAAAGGTTATCATCGCTAATGAACGAGCTTCCTCGCATTTGTTCGTGCGAAAAGATGAACTCCTGTGCGTCTTTGAGTCTCTGAAAAACAAAAAGTCGTCGGGAGTAGACGGTATTCCAAACGTCGTATTAAGACACCTGCCCTTGGAAGCAGTGGATATATTTACTACGATGTTTAACAATGCGCTGAATAATGTATATTATCCGTCGCATTGGAAAACAGCAGTGGTACATCCAATCCCGAAAAGGGATAAAGCTAGAACTAACCCTGCAAATCTCCGGTTGATTAGTTTGCTTCATAAATATTAGCAAGGTATTCGAGAAGGTGGTTAATAGAGCGCTGTTAAGGTGGGTTGAGGAAAATAATATAATTCCGGGAAATCAGTTTGGTTTTAGGGCGAGGCATGACACTATTCATGCTGCGTCAAAGCTGATCTCCGGCATACAATGTTATTTCGAGCAAGATCTTTGACATTAAAAACGGCTTACAACAGGGGGCTGTGATTTCTCCGATACTGTTTAACATTTACACAAGTGATCTAGTAGGTTGCCTCAATCATGCCATAGCGTACACAGACGATTTAGTGGCGTACAGATCAGGTCCAAAAATCGAAATCATCAATACTCTTTTGCATCGTGATTTCGACCATATTAAGGCGTATTGCGATGATTGGAAATTGAAAATTAATTTTCAAAAGTCTGAAACAATCTTGTTCAGGACTCCATTGAGATGGGCTTCCAGGGATACCAGACAAAACTGGCGAAATTTGGCCATCATTGGACAGCATGGACTGCCATTAGCAGTGAGAAGCGTAGTGAGATACCTTGGTATTTGGCTCGATAAGTATTTGTATTTTGACAAATATATAGATGCTTGTCTTGCTGGAGTTAAAAAGGCCTTAGCCCTGACAAGAAGACTGTTTCACAGCAGTCAACTTGTCTCCAAGGTGAAAGTCATATGCTATGTGGCCCTAATCAGGCCACTCATCGCGTATGGTTGTCCCGTGTGGTTCAATTTAGCGCCGTATCAGATGGAAAGGATTCGGGTGTTTGAAAGGCAGTGTCTTAGGACTTGTCTTGGCTTGTACAGAACACCAGAATCAGAGTACAATAAATATTATCCCAACAAAGTCCTTTACGATGGGGATAATCTGAATAGGATTGACAATTTCCTGATTAAGGTGATTCGAAGACACGTTGCAAAGGCAATGACCAACGATAATGGTCTGATCTTTGGGGCTTATTACTCCAATGAAATGTACCACGAGAGCTCACTTATATCGGGCCTTATCCCGCCAGAGGCTTTTCTCCATATTGATGCTAAAGGGTTAGTACAAAGTAGGGATGGTATCCCGGTAATATACCACCGCCACCGCGGTGCGAGGGACAAGCGGCTCACCTACGACGGGTATGTTACCAATGCTCAGGAGCTCCTCCGTTTTAGTCCCGCAATTGCGGACAAAGATCGGATCGATGCCGAGAAACAGTACACCGAATTCAGGTGGCTTCAAGAAGGAGAAAGGGTTGGCTCGCTCTCCTAGGTCAGTACGTTACTGAGGTAACATATTCCTCTTAGTTGTAAGTTAGATTAGGGATAGTTAGGGGGATCTCGTGGAAAGGTCGCGTTCGTTAGCATGAGGCCGCACCTCTTAGAAGTGACCAGTGGTTTATCGCATTGGTTAAATCTTGGTGGTGCGTGTGCAGGATGTTGACGAATGATGACCACCCTGGGCGAGAGGCTACGGGTGCTCACCACCCCGATTATAGTTAAGTTAGGTTAAGTAGCTTAGGTAGGTTAAGTAGAATAGGGACATCGTTTTAAGTTTTATATAAAATTACAAAAAGATATGGTATCTAAGTTTTTTCTACAATTATTTTCTTAGAAATTTCATATATTTTATAATTGATAGATAAGATTAATCGTAAGATAGTTTTTAAGGCCGAAAGGCAAAGTTGAATGAAATTGTTAAGTTTAGAGAGTTAGGTAAGAGCCAGTAAGCTAGATTAAGTAACTGTTGTTGTTAAGTTAAGATTAAGATTTAATCATTTTTGTCTAGAATGTAAGTTAATAATGAAAGATACAATAAAAATGAATTTAAAAGTTAAGTAAAGTAAAGGAATTCGACGAAGAACCTTCCTCTCTTCCAACCAGCCACCAAAATTGTTGGTGCTGGCGAGGAACATCCTTCATGTCGCGACTCTTGCCGCCCTACTGAACCGGAGAGGCTCCGCACTGCCATGTGCGAAGTCTCTGTCGTAGTTGAGTCGCCTGTCCGTAGCTGTTCGGGCGAAGTAGAAGATTAGCGGCACCGCTAATTTGTCCTGGATCAGATCTTTCATATCTAGGTAGAGGAACGTTTCTGGAGGAACAAAGCCGTCAAAGTGAACTCTCTCATGACACAGGTAGTTAGGGTAGTAAGCCCCGGAGATCAAGTTGTTCGATGAGGTCATTGCTCTTGCAATGTGCCTTCGAGTCAGTTGATTTTCAACTTCCAATCATTGCAATATCGTTTAATTTTATCGAAGTCACGTTGCAAGAGTATATTAATGACCTAAATGAACCTGTTCTGTACGCGATTAAGTCGTCTGAGTACGCTATAACATGGTTAAGTGAACCTATCAGATCACTTGTGTAAATGTTGAATAGAATCGGAAAATTTACCGCACCTTGTTGCAGACCGTTTTTAATATTAAATGTTCCAGCAGAAGTCACATCGTCATTCTTTACGATGAACTGTCTACTGAAGAGTATATCAAAAAGAATATAGAAAAGATTCCCTCTAACCATACGGTATCGAAGGCTTTTTTCAAGTTAATCAGGCAGACAACAGTGCATTGGTTTTTGCCTTTGTTCCATTGGATATAAGAAATCAGTTTAGATGCGGCATGCATAACATCATGGCCCGCCTTGAAACCGAATTAATTATCCGAAACTATTACCTAGTTTATATGCCCTTTAAGCTGTTATGTAAACTAGGTATATATGTTTGTCCTCAACTCACTTAGTCAGGATTCTATTGATCACCTTCTCGAAAACCTTACTAATGTTCGGATTCGCCGGATTGGATGTGTCTTTATACGTTTTGGGGATGGGGTGTACCACCGCAGTTTTCCAACGCACTGGATAATGGGCTCTGCAGAGTGCTCGAGGAGAGTACTCTGTCAGTTTTCTGGAGAAGTATGTCCAACGCACCCTACTATAGTTGTAGAAATATCTTTGGATACACTCGTCCAATTC
The DNA here is from genome assembly GCA_949129095.1 of Volucella bombylans. Lineage (NCBI taxonomy): Eukaryota > Metazoa > Arthropoda > Insecta > Diptera > Syrphidae > Volucella > Volucella bombylans. Next base: position 48,927,399 of record OX422144.1, on the reverse strand, counting down.
CGCAGCTCCGTTCGGAATAGTTATTTCGGTACTGAGACCGCAATGGTCACTGTCATACGCAAAAGTGCGTAGACAGTTTATGGTATGTTGGTTAGTAAATATCAGGTATATTATTGTGTCGAACAGCAGGAGATCCAAATAGGATCCGTGTCTAGAAAACGATGGACAATCCGTCGCCTTGAGGCCGATACATTATACTATGCTGACCCCACCAATTGAATAGTAGGTTTCCTGTAGTATTTGGTGTATTATTTATCCAATCTCTATTTTTGGCGTTAAAATAAAGTAGTTCTCCTCCAATTCCAGTCTTAGGAATCGAAAAATTGTCTCGAGCTCTGAGATGAATAAGGTGGATTGAGTAGCCTTAGGTGCATAAACAGACACCATGTATAACCGCTTTCCACTACGGAGAGGAATATACACGATGCATGCCTCCAGCACCTATAACCTACGTACTACACGACTGTATAGTCTTTTGAAACGCAGTCTTTTCTTACAAAGGTAGCAACGCCTCCTCTCTTAATGGAGTTGGGTCGGTTTCTCCGTACTATTTGATATCTTTTGTGCCTCATTTCGTGTCTTTTGGTAAGCTTAGTTTCGGTAACCAAAAGCACATCAGGGGCTTGGTCGTTAAGAAACTTAAACAGTGTGGGTCTTCGTTCGAACCTAATCAGTGAATTACTCGTAACATTCATTGCAAGGACCTTCAGGGTTTGCCCGCCATTTGCGTACCCATTACGACTGGAGGTGCGTTAGGCCCGGCAGCAGCACGTATATTTGATCTACCCACTTAGCCCATTCCTATATTTGACGCTGAAGCTGAGCCATCTGCCTCTGAATAGAGAGCAAGATAGCTAGCATGTCAGGTACAGGTTCCGGTACTCTAGGAGCTGGGGCCTGAGAAGCTACCTTTGCTTGTTATACCGTATTGGGCATAGGTAACGTGAGGAGTAACGGCTGGTGTTTGTGCCTGCACGAGTGGACGTTTGGATTCCACCTTCTGCTGCCGAACCAGATTTACCCTTAACGTCTGCGGCAGCAATAGCAGCGTAAAAACAAAGACGTCACGAGTCGGAAGACGAATCCTCATACGTCTCTGATAGAGTGGCACATCTTAAAGGGAGTAATAACAGCTTTGCCTCGCTGGCAACTTCTGAGTCGGAAGACGAAGAGGATGAATTGAATGCCATTAATAGCAGCATCCTGTAACTAAAAAAAAGGTGCTTGATATTAAAGCTAAGCAAATCGCCTGAAGGCAAAGCGAGCAGGAAACTAAGGCAAGCTCCCAATAGCAACAGCAACTGTACGAAAAAAGTGTGCAGAAACAACAGCAAACACAAACATAACAAGTGCAAAAGCAGCAAAAAACGCAGCAGAAAAAGCAGCAACCGTTACCAAAAAGAGCAACAACAGCAGAAACTACAACAGCAACAACAGCAGAAACAACAACAGCAACAGCAGCAGAAACAACAACAGCAACTTCAGCAGAAAACGAAAAAAGAAAAGGTGCCGCCAATCAATCTACAACATGGAGATCCAGGACACCAGGCTTAGACAGCCACGTTATCCACTGTAATTCAGTGGATGGCTACAAAAAAATTCAAAACCTGTTGAAGGAAACAACGACGGAGTACTTCACGTACACACCGAAAGATGATAAATTAAAAACAGTTCTATTGAAAGGACTGAAGCCGTCCACTGATCCCGGGGAGCTCTTAAAACTGTTTCAAGCGAAAGAGTTCGACGGTCTCAAATTTGTGGGGGTTAAGCCTTTTACCACTGCAAGAGCAAAAAGGGAGAAGCGGAAACTACCGTTCTTCCCAGTACAGCTCACACCCAACAGCAAACTAGATAGTCTAAGGAGTATCAGAGTCCTGGACTACCACCTAGGAGAAATTAAAGAGGAACGATAACATTATACAATGTGTTCGCTGCCAAAGGTTCAGCCAGGCCGCATCGAGGCTGCATTTAGCAGTTAAGTATGGAAAGAACCACAATTCTCAGGAATGTGCTTTGGGTCAGGAGAAAGAGTCAGACAAAAGCCAACTCTCATGTGCTTTATGCAAGAACTCGGGACATACCGCTAACTATCAGGGTTTTCCCAAGTTCCAAGATATAAAGAAAGCAAATATGGCTCGTCAGCAAACAGCGGAGGTTAAGCGTCCATCCACTCAGCTTCAAACTCCAGCCGTCACGCCCCGAATTATCTTCGCCCAGATGGCGGCAGGTAGAGTTAGAATGGTACAATGGTACACGGTTGCTTCCTTGGCCCCAGCGCCAAGAGCACCGGAAGCTGCACCTCACACGTTAGCTAAGTTGCTCTCTATTCAAGGTCAGATGGCTCAGCTTCAACGTCAAGTACAGGAACAGGCTAAGCGGGCGGATCAAATCTACGCGCTGCTGCCGGGTCTAACGCACCTCATGTCGTAATGGGTACGCACATGGTGGAGCAGACCCTGAAGGTCCTTGCAGTGAATGCCAATTTACTGATCGAGCGAAGAGCCGTACTGTTTAAGTTGCTGGAAGACCAAGCTCCTGATGTGCTTCTCGCTAGCGAAACTAAGCTTACCGATAAGCGCAATCTGGAACACATTAAATATACTAGTAGAAGAAGAAACCGACCCAACTACACACAAGGAGGTGGTGTCGCAATCTTTATTAAAAAAAAAAATAAGTTTAGAAGAATGTACAAGGGTGTTTCGCATGGGTTCCGGGTGCTAGAGGAATGTGTCGTGCGCATTCCTCTCCGTTGCGGAAAGTGGTTGTTTTATGATTTATTGATTTATGAAAGACTTTTATTTCACTTAAAAGGTTAACATAAAGAATAAGTTTCCTATTCTTGATTGGTTTGCCATAACGCCGTATGCCAGATTAACAGCTGTTTGTAAGTGGAAAATGGAAATAAAGTTTAAAAATCTTCCTCTATGATACGTCTTCTGTAGCGGAAGGCATTTATAGCATAGTAGTGTAAAACATCCCAGCCTTGCTTTCCGTTCAAAATATTAATTACTTCGCCAGCATACAGGACCTCGGATCTGAAATATCTTTTGCGAAACTCCTTTAAAATTGGGCATTCTCTTAGGAAATGTAAGACGTCCTATCTCGCTCTCTGATTACAGAGACTGCGCAAAATTGGAAGTTCGGGTTGAAATTTAAACTCGAAAGCTCCCCTCTCAATTTAAATATAAAGCTTATTTTTCCAACTGAATTTTTTTTCAAGAAATAAGACTTATACTGAAGATTTTAGCTCAATTGACTATAGTGCAACCGATATTGAGAAGCTCGAGCTTCAGTAGCATATTTTTCGTAAGTCACAACACTAATTTTCTCCAATAAATTGTCAAACTGTTTTCTTAATGAGATGGGCTCCTCTGTCGGTGTTAATGAAAGTTCATGTCCGCAGTTAGATGCTGGGTGCCTCCATTCTTGGATGAGGTTTCCGCCTGTTGTAAGACTATATGTGAGTACTATCCTGAGCAACCTTTCTTCGTCCATCGCCATCACTTTAACGACATAGTCGAAATGCGTCTTCAAAATTTATAAAAGCAGTGGTGCCGTCCCGGTTTCGAGGTGCAGCATATAATTGGGAGTGCTTATTGGCAACCGAGAAGTGCGCTTAAAAAGTAACGAAGAAACTTCTCCACTTCATCGAACGAGCGGTATCAAACACTTGGGCACCATGCAAAAGAATTGAGGTAGCGGTTGAGCGAAATAATTTTTGCTTGGCGCTATGAGCTATGTATTTATTGTTGAAGCAGCGGCCCCACCACACATGAAATTGCTCGATTAGCTTAAGCTAATTTACCTTCAAGATGCCTTCTCATGTTTAGGTTGGCCAATATCAGGACTCCCAAGTATTTATATTCACGAACTATTTCGACAGTGTCTCCTTGATACGTCCACTCTTCTTATCGAGAATATCTGCCTCCACTTCCTCTAAACACCATAATTTTTGACTTCTCCAAGTTAACATTTAAGTTCCATCGTTTGCAATATGGGTCTAGTCTGTTCATCATAAGCTGCATGGCATTTATCGACTCTGAGAAGAAAACAATGTCGTCTGCATAGAGCAGAGTGGGTAGTCTAGTGCTTCCGATATCGATGCCACCTCCTATGAACTCAGTTATATCATCGATGAACAGAATAAACAGCAAAGTACTTAAGATACAACCTTGTTTCACACGCATTGTTGTCAGAAATGTCAGAATACGCATGCAATATTATTATAATACAATGCTAGCAATATGTTAATGATTTTACTTGAGATTCCCGTCTGATATAATTTATAGAAGAGTGAGCCACGAGTAATTGAATCGAAAGCCGCACGGAAATCTTGTTAGAAGGCATACAACTTTTTTTTCTTCTTTTTGTAAATTTTTGCGATATTAATCAAAGAAAAAAATAGAAGAGTAGTTTTCCCTAAATCCTGCTTGAAACTCCGATAATATCTTCTGATTTCTGACCCATTTTGCAAGTCTCCTGAAGATCAAAGAGGCGAACAGTTTGGCCGAGGTATTGAGGAACGAAGGATATTCCTCTGTAATTGGTTGGGTCGGTGCAGTCACTCTTTTTGTGAAGCGGAAAAATTATTGCCTTTTTGAAGCTATCAGGAACTGCTGCGCCTTCAAAAATGAGGTTGAACTCCATGGTTAGTGCGTATAAAAACTCCGTTGTGCAATTTTTATAGAATTCCAGAGGAATTCGGTCGGTCCCGGGAGCTTTATGTGCCTTAGCGCTCTCAATGACTTTTTGTATTTCTAGAGCTGTAAAAGGTGCATCCAAATACTCGTTGTAGAAAAATGGGGCGGTGTATTGAACCGGTGCTACGTTACATATATTATTGAGTAGTTGGCTAAATTGATCCTTGAGCAATGGTGCTTTCAACGATATATTTCGACGCTTTCCAGAATTCTGCCGAGGAGTTTGAATTGCTTACTACGTCAATAATTCGGAGTTCGAATGCCATCTTTTTTACATAGCAAATATGCTTAAAGTGCTTGTTGCCTTCTCCGTACAGCGATTTAAATATGTTAGTGTTGTGCATCCGCAATAGCCTAAGAAACACAAACGATTGTTCTCTTGATTTGGAACACTCACGGCCAAACCACTTTTGTTTGCAAATATTTTTATTTTATGGACTTCTTGGTGCTATTGCTTTTATAATTAGATCAGTGAGCTCTTCTATAGTTCGTGAACCGGTAGAACTGTAAAGTGTACTTAATTCCATATTCAAGTTAAAACGGTATTTTGATCGACTGTTCTCCTTCCATATGAGTTTTGGTAATAGCTTCAGTTCCGAATTACTAAGTAAGTTTACGGCTCCCTCTATTACACACGTTATTTCCAGTGGCATTTGGTCTGAGAAGATACGTAGTCCGACACGAAAATCATGCAGGAGAAGATGCCAATCACCGGATATGAAACAGTAATCTATTACTGTACAAGATGTTCCTCGTATAAAAGTGAACTCACCGCTAGAATCTCCTTCACAACTTTCATTAAGAACTCTACCGTCGTAGGCATCTGCAAGCTCCAATATTTTGTCGCCCTTGTGATTTTGAGACCATTATTAAAGTTGTTTTGCGAAAGACCCAACCGACCATTAAGATCCCCCACAACCATTAGATCCGCTGCGTTTAAAATTTGAAGCTCGTCGTTTAGCTTATCATAGTCACGTTGCCAGTGGCTGCAGTTCATATATATGGGGACTATGTAAAGGGTCTTCTTTCGTGTATTTACTTGCAGGATCCATGCTTCATCTAAAATTTTAAACTTTACTTAGGTGTCTACGATATCTAAAGAATTGTCCGCCACTACCTCGTTCAAAGATCGATGATTTAATTGCCGGCTTCCATTTAAGTTCATAATCCAAAAATATATGCTTAAATCTAACCTCCTCCTTTTCTAACACATGGGTTTCATGTAATAGAAAAATATCGAAATCCTTAATATAATTAAAAAATCCTGTATATATTAACTTATTTTTTAGGCCAGCTATATTATACCTAATAATTTTTAAGAATAAAAGAGTTTCCTTCCGGTAGACGAGCGTATCCCATTCGTAACGTGAGATTCGGCTTGTGTTAGCACCCAAAACCATTTTATCGACTTTGTTTGTGTTTTCAGCCAAATGGATTTCGTTGATAACCCCACTGACAGCTCCAATGACGTTTGATATGTTTCACATTTGGCACATATTGTTTTGTTTTTCTACTTCACTCATAAATGTATGCAAAGGTGCTATGTCTCCAAAAATTCCTTTAAGGGCTTGCTCTGCATTTTCCTCATCACATTTCAGACCTTCGAAAGTGTCCCAGGTAAATATCTTGTCTGCTACAAGCAATTTGTCATCTCTCAGAGTGATTTTCATGCTGGGATTCTTCTCCCGGAGGACCTTCATTATTGGCACTAGCTTCCTCCTTCTTTGGCGAACTTTGAAGGACAAGTCCTTCTGGATGCTGATTTTGGACCCATTCAGTCTTTTGGCATTACGCAGTACATTTCTAGCTGCATCTCGAGTCTTCATCCTGACAATAATTGTTGCGGTGTGCATATCGCAATGTGCCGAGTCGACATGCGTGTCCGGAGCATTTGCGTCCAACACACCATCACACAAAGACTTTGCTTCGCCACATATATCGGTGCTGTTTTGCGTTGGCAGATGCACGACCATATTTGACTCCAGGTTCTTTTGCGTGAGTTTATCCAATTGTTCTTCAAGCAGTTTATTTTTCCTTTCTAATTGGTTGACTCTTTCAGAGATAATCTCGTGACGAACTTTTAACCCAGCTAACTCAGTACAAAGCACTTGGAGGTCCTCTTTAGACGCTTTAGAAAGTGGTTGTTCACGGTCTCTGTCTACGCGCCTGATGCTTCTCAATCCATGCTCTTTATCTCAGAGCTCGATAAAAGCTTTGGACTCCTTAGACTGGAATCGGAGGAGAATTGTTATATAATCGGTACGGATTTTAATGCCAAACATAGAGATTGGGAAAATCATGTACCAAATACTAGAGGGAACCTACTACTCAATTGGTGGGCCCAGTACAGTCTCATGTATAGACTTGGTTTGAAGGCGACAGACAGTCCGTAGTTTAACAGATACGGCTCTTATTTGGACCTATTGCTTTTTTTTTATTTTTTTTTTAACTTTATTTCATATCAAAATTGAAAGCTAAAAATAAACACAATTTCAAAATATTAAAGCTACAAAGCTTCTTCATTTTTGATCGAAATAGTGAAGTACATTCTATTGTTAGAACAAGAGGCGAATGTACCTATCATTTTAGACATAATTTTAACAGTAAAACTATTGATGGGGAAAATACTCGTATATAAAAATTAGAAAAAGTTAAAGCACAGAATGTTATTACAAAAGAAAAAGAAAAGAAAATTAAAACAAAACTCAAATTAAACAAAAGGCATAAAGCACATATCAATTGTGCAATGGTTGAAAGAGAATAACCATTTTTTAATATTATATAAGAACACAGTTTTCACTCTCTCACATCTAAGGTTCTCTGGTAATAAGTTAAATAGACGAGGCGCAGTAACAAAATAAAATCTGGAAAATTGTGTTTTATTGATTCTGGGCACATTTACAAAATTCCTAGTGTTGACTCTTAAATTGTATTTTTCTTCAAATCTAAGAGCAAAGTACCCGGAATTTTCAAAAAATTTTTTAGACCCTTGTAACAATACAAATGTCTTAAAGGGAGAAATTCAAGATTTTTAAACAAATCAAAACTAGGAGTTCGACGATTGACTTTACACATAATTCTGATCGCGTGTTTTTGCTTTGCTAAAAGATATTTTATATTACTTAAATATTACTTATTACTTAAACCATCCCAACAAGTTATTCCATACTGCAGCTTTGATTTCAATAAACCATTGTAGACTAGCTTTAAAATAGGCAGGCTACTGTAAAGACTAAGATGGTAGAATTGCCTCACAACTCTATTTAGATACTGCTTCAGATACAAAATATGATCTTTCCAACTGAGCTTATTATCCAATATGACACCTAAATATTTAAAATTGTTGACACGATCAATTTTGAAGCAGGCATCACTACAACTTTCCTTACTGTTAAAAGTAATAGAATCATTGCGGCTTTCTACTAAACAAAAACGTAAACACTTTGGTGAATGGTAATACAAAGGAAAGTCATCACAGAATTCACCTTTGATGTTAAAAATCATGAATTTCGTCTTATTACTGATTAACAGCTTATGTTGCTCAAACCATCTTCTCAATATTATTAACATCCGAACATAAATTAAGATAACTGTTATTCGAATACGAAAGAGCAGTATCGTCGGCAAATGCTGTAATTTTGCCTATAAAGGGTTGGATAAACAACGAATTGACATATATTAAAAACAGAATTGGACCCAAAACAGATCCTTGTGGAACACCAATATTAACGAATTTCTGCGAACTAAAACAGTTTTTAATTTTCACCTATTTGCTTTCGATTTTTTAAATACGAAGAAAACCAATCATGAATAAAGCCTCTGAAACCCGCATCATAAAGCTTACTTAACAGCAGAGTGTGATCTACCATATCAAAAGCTTTTGTAATATCTATAAATAGAGTAGCTGGAATTTCGGATGTATTCAAACTGATATATATTTCACCAGTCAATTTTAATAAGGCACCTTCCGTAGATCTCCCACTTCTAAAACCATACTGGCTAACACTAAAAAATTTGGTTCTGTCTAAGAATGATAACATTCTGAATTTTATACCTCGTTCAAAAACTTTAGAAAAAACTGACAGAAGTGAAATAGGGCGATAATTACTTAAAGTCATGATGTCACCCTTTTTATGGAGAGGCATTACTACTGCTGTCTTAAGTGAATCTGGGAAAATTCCCCGCTGTACGCAGAGATTGAAAATAAAACACAATACATCCGAAATTTCGAAAGAAATATTTTTCAGCACCGAGCTGGAGATCTGATCAAAAGAAGAAGAATTCGATTTTTTAAGCAATAGTATAATTTTCTGTATTTCAAATGCCGTAAACGGTTCAAAGAAAAAACTTTCTGGTTGAAAGTTTGCTTTCTTTATCGTAACATCACTTTGACAATAAGAGCTACCATCGTTCGGAAAATCTTGAGAAGAATTGACATTCGAAAAGAACTCATTAAATAAATTAGCAACTCCTAAGGGATCAGACATAGTTGACATAGTTGAATTATTGTTGTTTATGATTATATCTGCATTGTCGTTTGATTTGTTTAAAATTTAATTTATGACCCCCCATTTCTTTTTAACGTTACCCAGATTTTCAGCTAATTTTTTACTAAAGTAAGTATCTCTATATAGTGGTATCTCGGTTTTTAGCTCTAAACATAATTTGTCATAATATTTTTTCAGTCTAACATTGTTAGGATGTTTTCTAACACTTAAGCACAATTTCTTTTCCAATCTAATTTTTCTTAATAAAGGGGCAGTCATCCATTGCTTAAGACATTTAAGCTTGTTATTTTTATTACATACAATCTGACTACAATTGGATATATGAAATTGTAACTTCTTAAGGAACGAATCAAAAGCAATAGATGGATCCTGTGAATTAAACACATCATCCCAAAACTCAAAATTTAAATGTAATTTAAGAGCGGCAAAATCAATTTTATTAAATTCCTTATACTTGGATTGATTTATTCTGGATACGCTACTATCAAGTTGAATACTTGTCAAACTATGGTCAGTTAGTTTCAAATCATAGACCGCCGTTTTAAAATTGACAGAATTGTTTCTGTGCAGCCTTATAAATATATGGTCTAAGCAAGACCCTATACGAGTTGGTTGACCCAACAGAGATTCGAACCCAAACGAAGACAAAATCGACAAAAAATTATCTACATCAACTGAATCAGACAAGATGTTAATATTCAAATCACCCACTAATATTATATTTTTACAAGTTAGAAGTTCCAAAAATCCTGAATATTCTTCCAAAAAGTTTTGCACTGTACACTTATGTAATCTATAGATGCATACAAAACAGTAAGACACACCAGAGATTTTGCAAGAAACATTAATAATATCAGCACTTTCCAATGCCCATTTTTTAATTTCACAACCTACTATATTATTTCTGAAAAATACTGCGACACCTCCAGCAGAATACGACTCATTACAGTTCGCTTCAAATCTAAAATTTGGTATTTTGTAATTAGTTACCTCTTCTTCAAAAATCCAAATTTCAGAAAGAAAAATGAAATCAGGTAAATGATCCAAAGATGCAAGATGTGCGAAAAAAGTATCAAAATTGGTTCTCATGCTTCGAATATTTTGATGGATGACCGAAAAACCTGATTGTTGTTCATTGCTTGGACGATCTATACACAAGCATTTCAAGTTATTAAAATTTAAGGATCAAACGCTAAAATTACTATTTGTATTTTCATGAGGATCAATTAATGAATTCCTAATTACGTTAATAATTATAAATAAAAAACAAAACAATTAATTTCCAAGTTTAGAAAAATCCTCAAATGTATTAATTTTAATTACTTTGTCACCTTCACTTTTCCTGGTGAGAACAGATGAATTCCTAATCCAAACAAATTTACATTTGTTCTTCCGCTTGAGATCATTTGCCATTTTCAATAACGATCTTGTGTAGACAGTGAGACAATCGTTGATGAAGATTTTACTGCCGCTGATGTTCTTGTTGCTACCCTCACCATTGATGTTGTTGTTGCATGGAACACGAAATATGATAGCCGAGATTTTGTTTTTGTTCTCACGCATCCTAGTCATTACAGCTTTCTTTCTTAAAATCGATGAGAATTTTACGCATACGATGTTAGAAGGCTCATCTTTTTTGTTTTTCGTATTCGCTTTCACATTCTTAACATAGCAAGATTCGATTTCACTTTCGTCGAGTTTCTCGCCATTAACAGCTGTTAAGAGAGTATTAAGCTTCTCTTTGACATTTGCATTATTTACATCAGGAATCCCAACAATGTCAACTGCACACTTTTTTTCTCTTTGCTCCAGTGCATTCAACTTTATTTCCAAAACATCAACCTTCTTGATAAGAGCAGCTTTGCCTTCCTCAAGAGATCTGATTTTGCTGTACAAAGTACGAATACAACTGACGGTAAGTAATCTAAAACGTTAAACTGTCCGTTCAGTTCAGTTTAAATACATTTTTATTTAACTAATTAATTTACTATTACATGCTAGACAAAAAAATGCATAAAAATTAGCTTAAATAACTTACAAATAATCTTATTCTAACTTACTGGCCCCATGTGAGCACTCTAAGTTAAACCTAACACTTAAACTATGTCTCTCAACGTATCTTACAGTCTAATTTTATTTTTATTTTAACATTAATTAATACTAGAACTAAGAAAATAAATTTTAATTAAAAAAACTTAGTAAATGGACTGTTTTTTTGTATTATAAAAACTTAAAACTAAAAACTTATAGACTACCTGAAAAAAAATCTTAATCTACTTAACCTACCTACTTACATCTATAACGTACACACATATATATATATATATATATTTTGATTATTTTTAATTTTTTATTTTTATAAATTTTTTTTTGTTTTTATATTTTTTTTTCCTACCATTAACTTAATCCTAACTAAAACTATGTAAGCTGGCCATGGCTAAAAAAAATTAGGTTGACCCACTTTGCTTCAGATAAAGCTATCTATCGCTGGAGGCATTCAACGACGAAGCATCCTTCCCTTCAACTAGCCACCAAAATTGCTTGTGCTGCTGAGCAACATGCCCCTTGTCGCGATTCCCTTCCACCCTACTGAACCGGAAACGGTCCACACTGCCATGTGCGACGTCTCTGTCGTAGTTGAGTCGCCTATCCGCAGCTGTTCGAACGACGTGGAAGATTAGCGGCACCGGCAATCTGTCCTGGATCAGAACTTTGCTATATAGATAGAGGAACGCTTCTGGAGGAATAAAGCCGTCAAAGCGAACTCTCTCGTGATACATATAACTGGGGTAGTAAGCCCCGGAGATCAGGTTATTCGATGAGATCATTGCTCTAGCAACGTGCCTTCGGGTCAACTTAATGACGAAATTGTCCACTCTTATTTGGTTCGCCCTATTGTACAAGACCTCATTGCGATAGAATTTTATGTACTCAGACTCTGGTGTTCCGTATAAGCGAAGAGAAGTCCTAAGGCAAGCCCTCCCAAACACCCGAATCGTTTCCAATAAACTTGCTCTCACGTTGAACCACACGGGACATCCAAATAGAAGCATGGGCCTAATAAAGGCCATGTAGCAGATTACCTTCACCCTCGCATCGAGTTGGCTGTTATAAAACAGTCTCTTTGTAAGGGCAAAAGCACCTTTGGCTCTGGCCAGAGCAACATCTATATGTTTGTTAAAATACAGATATTGATCTAGCTAGATCCCAAGGTATCTGACTACATTTCGACAAGCAAGTGGCTGCCCGTGCTGCCCCACGATTGAAAATTTTCGCCAATTCTTTCTGGTATCCCTAGAGGCCCCAGACAAAGACGTCATAAACAGAATGGTTTCCGACTTCTGAAAGTTGCTTTTCAACTTCCAGTATCGCTTAGTTTTGTCGAAATCACGCTGCAAAAGTATATTAATAACCTCAACCTTTGGACCTGATCTGTACGCGATTAAGTCATCTGCGTACGCTATGGTATGGTGAAATGAACCTATCAGATCACTTGTGTAAATGTTGAATAGGATCGGCGAATTCACCGCCCCTTATTGCAGACCGTTTTTAATGTTAAATGTTCCAGCAGAAGTCACATCGCCATTCTTCACGATGAACTTTCTACTGGAGAGCATATCAAAAAGAATATACAGCAGTGGTTTACTAATGCCCAACCTGTCCAGCTTGAAAAAGAGTCCTTCTAACCATACGGTATCGAAGACCTTCTCCAATCAGGCAGGCACCAGTGCACTGATTCTTGCCTTTGTTCCATTGGATATCAGAAACTAGTTTAGACACAGCATGAATAATATCATGCCCCGCCTTGAAACCGAATTGATTATCCGGAACTATACCATATGTTTGTCCTCAACCCACTTAGTCAGGACTCTGCTGATCACCGAAAAGCTTACTGATGTTTGGAAGAAGATTGATCGAGCGGAGATTCGCCGGATTGGAAGTGTCTTTATCCCTTTTGGGGATGGAATGTACCACCGCAGTTTTCCAACTCGCTGGACAATGTGCATTATTCATTGCATTATTAAACAGTGTGGTTCACCGCTTCTAGAGGGAGATGTCGAAGCACAATGTTCGGTATTTCGTAGGTTGCCACTGATTTCTTACGTCTAAGCGATTCGAAGATCGTTTGGAGCTCTACCTTCGAAATGAACGGGGGTAGTACCCTATCGTTGGTGATGACATTATTTGCCATATTCTCGTCACTGAACTGCGTGAAACCCGAGCTCTCGAATCGCCAATTCACAATTTCATTTCGAAGGTAGATTGCTTGTTCAATTTCGAAGAAATAATTCTGTATACAAAAATTTTAAAACTACATGGATATTTTATTTTCGTGTGCAATTTTTTTTTATAAATTAAATTTAATAAATAATAATTCTTTTAATATGGTTTTTTTTTTATAGCAATAAACGCCTTGCCTTTTTTTAGACATAATATCGATCATTTTATCTGGATCCACATGCATACCTGAGTGAACACACAGCATTGCAAGTGCTAGCTGTTGTAACAGGTAGTGTGGCCAAAATTGTAGGCAAGTAGCTTATATTCCTGAAGCAGGTATTGTCACATATGTGTAGCAGTTTCAGAACATCGGTAGAGGGATCAATCTATGAAATTATTTCGCACCAGAGTATGTACCCCGCTTTAACAGCTGACAAGGATATTGCGTTATCGAAGTAAAGAGTTAGCTTGAAACGATGGTAGAACATCCTCGTTGACCATAAATCTGTCAGTAAGATTTTGTATTAGATAATCTAGACAGGGAATAAATATAGAAACTCCAAAATAATCTTCTGGACATGATGTTTCTGGATTGGATCGTGTTGTTTGTTTCAAAGAAATCCTCGGAGCTGTTATGTTCATTTCAAATAAATCCTCGGTAATTTGTCATGCGGATTGAAAAGCATCTCTGAAATCTCCAGCATTTTCTCTTATGTTTTTTTAAAAGATTTTAAGACTTATTTTGTGTGATTTTTGCAGACACGAAATTCAAAGCGTCATTTTGTAGGAAAATTGATAAGTGTAGCATTAAACTAAAAAGGCATACAATGACACTTACCAGGAAACTACTTCTTTGAATTGCTGCCAAGAGAGTTGATGCTTTTGAAAACATTGCCCACTTCTTGCTGGATATTTCTTCAAGACTAACCGCAATACATTTGAAGAACTCTACAAATGAGAAAATACTGTGAAGCCTTTCAATAAACTTTATTACACAAAGGCGCAAAAGCCATTTTTTTCTGGTGCTTGTTTTTCTATGGCGTTTTGGAAAGTCTTATTTGCATTTGAATGGTTTCGGAAGAAACTGGGTATTTCGCTTACTACACCAAGCCAATTGCAAACCGAGGGTGTTGACATGGCATAGGCACAAGTGAACTCGTGAAACTCGCTCCTCGAGTGGAGAAAAAAAACAACCGTGCGCGAGTTCAAAACAAAAAACAGAACAATCAAAAAAATAAAAATCAACTTGTGCGGGCGAAGAAAAAAATAAAGAAATAAATAAAAAAAATTACAACATCAACGCGCGAGTGCAGTGAAATCCACAGTACGGACATTCCAACCTTCCTGCTCCTGGTCATACTGTTGCTTGCATTCGGTCACTGTTGTTGCTGTATTACATTATTATACTTTTATACTTCAAACTTTTAACCGTAACACCCATCCCGCTATGAATGCTCATCAGTATACCGTCAAGCCCACTTTCAGACGTACTCCAAAATATCGTGATTCGTTCCTAAGCCGTACAACTAGCTTATGAAATGCCCTGCCTAGCTCATTATTCCCTAGTCATTATAACCTTCAAACATCTAAAACCATCTTTCACCGGTACCTCTCTTTCGATCCTCCCTGATTTTCCTTCGCCCGCGCTGTGTACAAACATTTTAAGGGTACTTAAATCCCTTGAGCGCACGCAAATTATAAAAAAAAAAAAACTACAACAGAGCATCGCACACGGCAGTGTTGAACGTCTCAGGTTTAGTAGGTCGGTTTCAAAACGAGATAAAAAAGATGTTGTTTTGCAGCACCAAAATATTTGGTGGTTGAGTGAAAAAGATCCGATTCCTTCGTCGTTCCCTTCAAGTCCAAGTTAGCCTGGTCAGAAGGCAAAGTGGGCCATATTTTCCTTGCTATGTTTAGCAAATGACCGACTTACATAGAATTGGTTAGTTTTAAGATATTTAAGATTAGCAATCTTGGATTAGCTAGCAATTAGGTTAGCAACTTGAAGTTTGCTAACAATTAGGTTAGATTAGATTTTATAGTTAGGCTAAGTAGTTTAGTATAACATAGCATAGATAGTTAGTTTAAGCAGTTCAATTCAATTTTTCTTAAACACTTAATTTTTTCTTAGTTTAACTATAATAGATTTTAATGAACAGTAATTAATTAGACGTCGAAAGATATAAAATAAAAATATGTTATAGTTTAGCTTAGAGCGCCAACTTGGAGGGCCAGTAAGTTAGAATAAGTTAATTAAGTTATGGTAAGCTCGCATTTAAGCATTTTTCTGTTAGCATGTAAGTTTACTAAATTTAAGATGAATGAAATAAAATGCAATAAAAATGGAAATGAAAATGAATGACTTTAGATTCGTAATAAAGGCCAAACTCAAATATGTACCCAAAGGCGTTACTTTCGGTAACACCACTTCCAAGTAATATGGGGAGAATATAAAATATTGATTAATCTACTTAGGGGGGTCCAAGTTTAATATAATTTAGTCACGTGATTGAAACTGTGAAAAATCACTCACAACCGCTAAATTCAATTTCCGTCGGTGTCATGCACAGTGCATTTGCTGTTTAAATATCGACATATCCCTGCTTGATTAGCAGCTGAAGTTCCCTGCAGTCAGTTTCCTGGGTTTATTGGCTTAATTCATGGTAAACATAATACAGGAAAAATGTTGATTATTCAAATCTCAAAGTTGTAAACTAATGGGAAACCTAATCCCTGATAACAACATATCCTGATTTAATTTAGCTTTAACTCACGACTTGCCTTTGTTGACCCGCAGCTATAAATCAGTCACTATTTCTCATTTACTACCAATTCGACCAAACCCCATTACTCATAGTGAAGTTTCCATTTAATTTCGATTGTTAACTTCATTCGATAGAACTTCATTGGAATGAAACAACAGATAGCAAACAAAGATTAAAGCTTACCAACAAACTACCATAATTATCCTTATCAATTTTACGTCACGTATGTTACCATTCATATAGAGGTATAGCATATCCTTCTACAAATAACCCATATCCATTGGTTTAAGTGATAACAGTAATCACCACTTGTAGGCATTGGGAATCGTACAAACTTCAGACACCATCATCCTTATCATCAAATACGAATTAGCATATCAGCGGCTAGACATTTTTCGATAAAACTCAGCCAAGCAAATTTGTCCGATAGGATTCGTATTCAGTTTAATTTTGAAAAGCGTTCGGGATCGATTGTAGTTGATTTTGACGGAGTAACATACTAGTATATAGCATATATTAAACTGCCGCCTTAAAATAAAATGCAATGTGTATACCTATCTCAGAGCCATGACAGTCAGTGCGCTTGGGAACGTGACGAACCGAGTGAGATGATATTTTTTATGTACGG
This sequence comes from Volucella bombylans, assembly GCA_949129095.1. Classification (NCBI taxonomy): domain Eukaryota; kingdom Metazoa; phylum Arthropoda; class Insecta; order Diptera; family Syrphidae; genus Volucella; species Volucella bombylans. The sequence goes on along the minus strand of OX422144.1, from coordinate 48,910,577 downwards.
AATTCTTATTCCTCTATTGACGATGTTCGGATTCATTGCAAATTTTCTGAACGCACTTGTATTCATGCGACCAAAACTGATACCTTCCGCATTTACGTATCTGGCGATACTGTCCTGGGTGGATTGTCTTTGTTGTTTGATCATTTTACTGACATCTCTATCGAGGAGCATCTATTTCCACTCAACAATGTGGATTCGTTTTGATTTTCAGTGGCAGACGCCTTTGTTTGGAATATTGACTGGAGGTGCAAATTGGATACTAGCCGCCGTCACATTGGATCGAATGATTTACTTACAGCATGGACTACCACACAGTCCACCGAAATTTTGTACCCGGCGCATAGCGAAAAGGAACATCTTTGGAATAATGCTTATGTCAGTAATCCTGAACACTCCATATTTCTTTATATTCGTCGTTCGAGAGGACGGAAAATTTAATACAACGAATTTTTACTCTACAAAGTGAGTTCAATTCAATCGTTGGTCATAAATTTAAGCTTATCGATAAAAGTTCTGATACAAATGTGATTTATTTCGATATAAGCGAACTGTTTACTTTTCATTTTTACGAGTACTTGACGGTTGAAAGTGTTTTTATTTATCTTTTAATCACGTAACTTGGGGTCTTTTGTAGTTCCAATCCACTACATTTCAAACGACCATTTTTCTTTCCCAACATTTGTGTTGTTTTAAGTCCCGAATCCTACTTACTCACTTAGTCCCGGATCCTAGCATACTTAATTACTTAAGTGCCGCTACAGCTCGGGAAGTACCTGGGCTGCAAGCTTAACATCAACCTATGGTGAAGTTTCCCTTTATATTGCGTTGTCCCTCCGGATTAGATTCGAAGATTCTGCGGGCCGGACATTGATGTCCATTCGCTCTACATATCCGAGCCCTCTCAGGCTACTGACGCGCAGTGTTCTGACTATATCGATGTCGCTAGATCGATGATAGGGCCTTACTACGATATTGTAGCAACAGTCCAAAGAAACAGCGATTGGCAAAAGATAGTCTTCTATTTATTTCTACTGAGGTGTAATTAGTAGAATTGATAGCAGAAAAGGTAAACAAAGTCCTCTATCTCGAAGTTATGGCTGTCGACTGTGACGTTCTGTCCAATTCGTGGATGTTGTGTGTCCCTTCTTGTTGACATCATATAATTGGTTCTGCCCTCATTTACCGCTAAACCCATTTTTGCAACTTCTACTTCAATATTAGCGAAAGTGCTGGTTACAATCTGGTGAGTTTTGCTAATTATATCAATATAGGTGTGCGCTAGCACAGACTTCCACAGGATTTTGGAAGATTGTGCTTCCGGCGTTAGCTTACTACAAGGTTTTATTTTACATTTTTACAGATTTCTGTACGAGTCTTGTTGCCCTGACACGTTCTTTTTACCTTTTTTGGTAAAAATTTTGTAATGCAAACTCTCAATATCTTAGATCACGGGCTTCTCGCGTTATTTTTTCCTTTGTGGAGAAGCCGATATTCTCCCCGTTACTTTTGCTCATTTGCTCCTTTTGCTTGGCTCCGGTATCTGATGCTGATGTCATAGTAGTGGTTGAAAGATTTCGGCATGCTCATTCGGTAAATATTCTGGCAGCCTTTTGCAATTGCAGCTTTTCTACGTTGCTTCGGACATTTCTCATATGTACGAGTATTATCGGGGAGCTCGTAGAAACATTCTTTGATGACGTCGTCCTTGTCTTCCGTGGGGGCATGAGCGCATATTAGGCTTATGGTAGCGAATTTAGCCTTGAAGCGAATTGCCATAAGATGCTTACTAGCATGTGAAAAGTTCAAGACTCCTTGTCAAAGTTTATCAGTGTGATAAATCCGCACCCGAATAGCCGTGTTTCTAAGCGCTATAGCTATCACCACAGTAGTAGTCATTGTTATTCATCGCCCCTTTGCTCGGCCCATTCCATCATACTTGCTAGGTAATATCTGTATGATAGCAGTCATGTCAGTCTGCAATTTGTTCGGCTGTACGTGGCCTGTTAAGAGTCCGAAGGGTCCGATTCCACGTCCAAATCGAAAGTCATTGCCTTGTTTCGTTTACTAAGGTCGTCAGCATTAAGGTCATGCTTAGAATTGTCTAATTGTAATAAATATATGAACAAAGTTTTTTATCTGGCGATGCAGTATTATTTACAAATTTCTGAAGCTGCTGTGCGTCCATCAAGGGCTCCACCATCACCATTTTCATTTTCATAAAGAATAGCTAAATCATTAAGTCTATGGAAAGATATTTTACTGCATAAATCTGTAGATCGTCTGCGAAAGGATGAACATTCATTAACAAATATGCAGAACAAAACTGGACTAAGTATTGATCCCGGTTGTACACCTTGACTGAGGGGCTTAGGAACTGAGTGATAATTACCACAGACTACCTTTCGAATGCTATCAGATAGAATCCTCTCATAAGTTTGGTTCTTAAATTTCCAATATAAAGTATTATGACTTATTTTATCAGATACTCAGTGAATATCTAATGCAACTGGAGGAAGCAATCAAAGAAAAACGACTTACCAACATAATTTTAAATGACTCATCGTGACAATTTAAATACTAGCTTCTGTCGTTAAGAAAATCAGAATGGCGATGTTTCAAATAGAGCTGGCATAGGGTGGCTTAAATACTTTGAAACGCTGCAGTATTCTGTGACAGAAAAATGCCAATTAAACTTGAAGGTTTGTTATACACGACAGTCTTTCGTCCAGCTCTATCATTGAGCATAAATGACAGAAAAGAATATGAGAATGATATCAAAATTATCGGGTGTGACAAAACATGATGGAATTAGAACTACGCGTACAGATATAAACAAACTATAACTAATAATCAAATTTTGCCAAAAGAAATATAATTGGATCACACCAAAGAAGATTACACCGCGTGCATTAGAAATATATGGAAGGAGAACTATGGAAGGGTCACGCAAATAGGCAAAGGGGTACTTATCTCGTTTTTCCTTCCTACTTGGGGTTGCTCCTGTTTGAACGTTGTGGTTGGTGAGGGTGTTAATCTTCCCGGCACATTCAATAGTGTTGCTGTAGTTTCATTGGCAGCCCTTGAGTTGTCCCCCGAGTGTTTCTCGTTTGTTTTATTTGGGGTTCTTTTCCTTTCCTGTTTTATTTTGTCCGTTAGTTGTGATTCTTTCTACAATATATTTTTTCTATTTTTCTTTTTTGGTTTCTTTTAGTCTCTTTTTTGTGTTTTTTTTTTCACTGTGCCACTGTGCTACTTTGGTCTTAGATTTGAAATAACCACGCATTTGGGCTAGTTGTCATGTCACCCACACACACACTCACATTCATACGCAATTCCACTAAGGCGCAGAGCAAAGGGCCTCACTTCCAGAGCTCTGACAGCCTGCCTGTGGAAACACACCAGACGATGTTTTGTCGTGTTCGTCATGTTCGTTCTGTCTGTCGAGTGACTACTTGGGGGACAATTAAAGGGAGGTAGAGAGGAAACTTTTCCCAAAGTTATTATTTTAAGGGGCCCGTAAGTCTCCTTGCAGACAAGAATAATGGGTGAAGATCGTGGGGAATCATGGGCTTTCCTAAACAATTCTGTATTATTGGGGGTTTTGGGGGGTTCACAAATGTTTATCACTGGAAGCAAACAATGTAAAATGTAGGGTGGTTCCTCGGCCATTGCTGGGGTACTAACATATTGGGGCATCATCATGGCATAATTGCGGGAAGGGGGGAGGCAGACCGTCCGTCCGCTGGATCCTCTAACCGGCTCTGGCTCTATCCGGGGTACCTATATGGTCATCTCTGAAGCGGTAGGCAAAGAGAGGGAACTGAATCCAAAGAATCCAGTAAATACATACCACCTGTACCCTGGCATCCAGAGCATGACGGGAAGAAAAGAACGGGGACAACACAAGAAAATGCAGGTGGACAGAGGAGTGAAACAGACAACAAAAGGGGTGGAAGATTTTTGTGTCATGACGTGACATAGCGCTGCATATAAAAATACACACTGGCGTATCTTACTATTATGAATGAAATATAAAAACAAAACACTCACATTGCGTAACAGGATACCTGACTTAAATGTTTACATGACTAAGACCTATACTTTCGCGATCTGTTATCCTAAAGTATAAGCCATTGAAGAGTTGCAGGAAAAATTAGTGTTTCTTTTGGCGGAATTAATCCTCCATCCTTTCTTTTTACTATGTCGTCAGCATAGGTATTTAAGAAAGGTTTTCTGGTTCTATTAGTCTCCTCCACTTCTGATTGACAGAGGCCTGTGCAAAACACCACTATCAAAAAGCCCTATAGTGTTAATATGTAAATTTCGCGAATCCTTCTTCTTACCTCGAATTCTTCCGATTACATTTGTACTATGTACATTTCTGATTTTCGCTGTTTTCGCAAGAAGTTTGTAAATTCTCCAAACCTTTTCCACTAATGAAGGCAGTTATTGCGGGAGGCACAATGCTATTTCTAGCATTTGGACGTCAAAAAACACATCTTGGTTTTGGAAATATTTCATGTTTGATGATTCTGTATACGTTCTTTCTGTTGCATCTACTTGTTACTTCTGCAACTTATCCAGCCAATGCGTTACTGGATCTTTTGCGTCCTAACGTACACAACACTTGTTTATAATCGTATATAAAGGGTCTTTTAAAAGTCGCGCCTAGATGTAAGTACTAAGTAGTAAAAAATTTATTTTTTGTATGCCCAATACATTGGTGTGCGAAAGCTCCAGATTTGACAATTTTGGATTTCTACGTATGGGAAACATCTGAAATAAGAACATTGGACAAAATTGCAAAAACTGACATCAGTAGCGGCACAACATATCAAAGAGGCTTTACCAACTATTAATATTGTAAAATGTTTGTGTGATTACAAATGGTAGAACTTATTCCTTTCAATACAATCGCTTTGTTCAATACAATTACAATTTACAATTCAATCGCTTTTCTCAACCCACTTTATGTACTTTTCTTTATCTTTTACTAAACCACTTTATCCGTACTCGTAGTTCACATTTCTATTCCACTTTAGAACTGACTTGCATATCTTGGATGATGATGATATTTATTCTCCCCTGATATCTTTCGAGAACATTCTGTATCATTCAGCGTCCCATACAAATTTCCGTTTTGCCAGAATATTCGATAAATATCTCTATTTTCGTTTCTCCGATGGTTGAGTCTTCTGCTATTCAAATGTGTAAATCTTCTGCTATTCAAATATAAATGACGCTATTCACATTAAAACGGATATCACACTGCACCCCCTTAAAGTTGTTCGTCTCGAACAACTTCATCATCGTTCCGTTGAAATGACACATTCCATCAGAATGGTCCACCTTCATTTTTATTAATACGGGTTAACTGCTTGTTTGGACCTTCCCAATCCTGTTGCAATTTTGTTGATTTGCATTCTTACGCAGAGGATTGTACAGCCACATCAGAACTTCTTCGTTGAAGACGGAGGATTGCGTTTTGAAATGATGTCATACCTAGTCTTCATGTGGTTGCTCGCTAGCTTTATCTCAGATATTTTCATGCTGGGCAAGTCATCCACGTAGTCGTTTACTTCGGGTTCTATATGAGGGGTTACGTTTCACTTGGCAACCGAACTGTTTGACCAATAAGATGTCTGATGGTAGACCGCGTTTCGGTAGGCCATTAAGAAGAGGGGTGTATGTCGATTCCAGTCCCGCTGGCAGTTGCCGACGACCTTAGACAAATACTCACTCAATGCCTTATTGAATCGCTCGATCATTCCATCAGATTGAGGGTATAGTGACGTTGTCCTTATTCTTGTCCTTGTCTTCCTTATTTCCAGATATTGGCACACTTCCTGGAAGACTTTTGATTCAAAGTTTCGCCATTGATCAGAATGTAGCTCTATTGGGACCCCAAATCTGCTCACCCAGTTGTTCACTATCTGTTCTGCTACGGTCTTAGCCTCTTGATTTGTGATTGCGAATACTTCTGGCCACTTACTGAACTAATCCATGACCACGAGTGTGTATCGGTTGCCATTAAATTTTTCGGTTATTCGTTGGGAATGGTGCTCCGACATTGTATTCATACATTCGTTCCTGTAGCTTTACTTTGGGGCCTTTGGTAGCCAAATATCTTATGCACTTTTTGCCTTCTCGACATATTGTTTTGCGCTTAGCCAATAGAAACGTTCCCTTACCTTCTTCAACGTCTTGTTTAATCCCAATTGACCTCCTCAGATTCTGTCATGTATTTTATAGAGCAATTAACTGACTCGATTAGCTGCATACGAGACGTTGTTCCATCTACACTTTCCCATTTTCTCTTCAGTACACCATCATACACACAAAGCGATTCGCACTATGCTCAATACGCCTACAAAGTTTGGTTCCGGTCCTATATCTGCTGCCAGCTTGGTCTTTCCTCAGGTCAATATCAGTTCAATGTCATTTTCTTCTTTATTGAACGAACTTATTTCGTCTGTACTTCAAACCTCTATTGGTTCAGTTCTGATCATTTGGATAGTAGCCTGTTCTTTCGCTTCCTTACTACTAACTACTACTGCCAGGAGAACTTCATTGCGAAACTTGGAAAATTGCCCTGGGGCCGCTGACTCCTGCTACCGACTTCCGCCCCGCGAAGTAAGCTATGCAAGTATCGGTTCCAATCTGTTGTGGATATGCTGTTAATATCGGAATTTAATGATATTCAAGTTCTATAGAAGAAGTGCACGGAGGTCAGCACAGCAAAGTCGGATTAGAAGTAGCAGACAAGAGATCTACATGAAAATTAAAAAAAAAAGAGTTGGGGACAGAACGTACGAGTAGCCCTGAGGTTCACCGCCATATATTTTGTTTGTAACTGATTGGAAACCGTCCAAGACAACTTAAATTGAACATTTCGAAAGCTCAGAAAGAAGAGATTCATCGATCGCAAGTTCGGGTATTTTCGACAAAAAAGCCTGATGCCAAACTCTGTCAAATGCCTTTAAAATATAAAGTGCAATGGTCTTGCTTCGCCAGATTGTCATCGAATCAACGATGGACACGGTTGAATTCAATTGAATCATTTTTCCAGCGGATGAGTAGAAGAACACATTTTCAGGATAAGCGGAAATATGGAAATTAGATTGAGGAAGTGGATTAATCCCATAAAAGACTCGGTGCGCTCTAGTGTAGCCATAGACATGACAACCTGGAATAGTTTATCTGGCTGGTATCAGCAGTTTCAAGGTATCAGTAATTAAAACCTTCAAAATGGTTTCTTCAAGATTATTATTCTTGTGCTTATTTATTATATGTGTGACAACATGTGGCTGTAGATTATTTTTGTCCTTGGTTGTAGTATTATTAGCAAATTTTGTTTGATTTTAGAAGTACTTCTTGCCATCCTTCTAAAGATTTTGAGTTTCGCTAAACCCCAACTTGTGCCCGAGAGATCAGTAATTTACCCTTATCCCTGAAAAATGTTCTTACCTGGAAAAAATTTTGTACACTTTTCTAATTTTATTATATTTAAGGTTTTACAGATTTCACAATTGGCTGTCGTTCATAGTACTTTGCATTATACCAGGCATGTTCCTTCTGGGAGGGAACTTGGTTGTCATCATCATATTTCGTCGCTGGATGAAAAAACACCGGATACTCGGTCCGCAAAGATCCGACTATTCAACAATCCGCACGCACACTAAGGTATACCCTCCATACACTTACATTTTCAGTTTTAGTTTAATTGAATTCCTTTTCTCAGCAGTATCAAACAAAACTAACATTAACGGTAATAACCGTAGTTTTCCTTTATCTAGTGGGGGAGCTACCAGCTCATATAACATCAAGAAAAAGTGCTCTGAACCTTCTCTATGGCGGCGATGTATCTAAAGTTCATTTCAAAGCCATGGAGAAATGTGAAGTCATATTTCTAACATTGAACGCCCTGCAGTTGAGTTTCAACATTGTCATATACGCCGTCATCAATCCAATCTTCATGACTGAATTTTTCGTATTCCTTCGGGAGGCTTCAGATCTCTGTCTCGAAATAATGGGATGCATTACAATTTATAAATGCTGGAATCTAGCCAAAACGAAACTCCGCGATAAAAGAAATGCCGAGGTATCATTATCTGAGGAATGTGAAAATCGAGGTCCCAGCACTTACCGTAATGAAGCATCTTACCGCGAACAGGAATTTAGCTTGGAAATCGACCTTAAAATTTACGAAAAGTGGATAACACAAACGCGTGAAAAATGGAAATCCTGTTTTGATCTTAGACTGCTAGGACTGGACTGCGAGGATTGGTCAAATAGAGGAAAGGCTCTTAAGAGGCAATCGTTGCCACTCTAAAATGACTTAAATTACTTAACGAATAAGAGTGTAGAATAAAGTAAAAATAATATTTCATTTTGTTTTCATTTTCCGTTTCTAGAAAAACTGATGTAAGAAGAGGCAATGGTCTATCAATAGATCCTGTAACGGAAAACTGGAGAGCCAGTGCTTCCTCAATCTAATAGTGGGTCTATATAAATTCTGTGAATCAAATAGACCGTAACTTTTTTAATTTCGCACTATGTAACTTGAAAAGCAACACTACCGTCAGCTACCATCTGTCAATAGACTTGAAAAGCAACACTACTGTCAACTACCATATGTCAGTAGACTACTGTCAAATTTGGAGCAAGCCTTACTTAGTCTGTATCTGAGAGCGAAAGCAGGTATCCGCGTAAATTTTGGAGAAAATGGAGTGAATTTCGTGTGCGCATCAAGTTTGGCGTTGTTTAACCGCAATTATATAGGACAAGTTCTTACGCCATTTCATAACCGTGGATGAAGAATGTATTATCTTAAGGGTAAAAAGGGTAAAAACAATAAACAGCACGTATTCAGTTCAACGTGAATATGAAGAAAAACGACAGCATTCCTCCAAGAAAATAGTGCCCGTCCCCCTTTATTTTTACTATGGTACCGAGTACTGAGCAACTACTACTTGCTACTTCCTCAGCAGTGTCGGTTGTTGGTACTATTGCAATATGCATATCATATAACAATCGGCTGCTAGCCGGTTATGGGTGCGAATTTGTTTGGTGCATTGTTCGGTAGTGCCTGTTTACATTGGCGGGGGGTTGGAACTCCTCCCCATGAACGTCATGTTCACATTTTCATGGGGTTGAAAGACTTTCTGACAAGTGGAATACCTGAATCGGAGCATTTTTTATCTTTAAATTTAAGCAGTTGGCCTGAAACATACCTTTTTTCCTATTCTCACACTTCCTTACTCATCAACGATCAAAACTAAAATGAAAAAATATGTCAGAAATGGAACGATATGAAAAAAACGACGTGCTTCACCCGACAATCCACTTTAGAAATGGATTTTCGGTGGAAGTAACCCTTCTTATTCCCACTTCAATAAAAAGCGTCCCCTCTCTTTCGGACAATCTTCCTGCCCGCGCCAATGTGAAGATGAGAAACGCCGTCTCACTGTTTACTTTCGTAGTTATGGTTAAAATTCAGACTCCTTAACCAGATTATCCAGTACTGCTTTTGTTCAGAGTAGAAGCAAAGTGTAACTATTTTAGATTTATTTTGGGAACTCTAGAAATCAACTTTTATTAATTACATTGTCACTAAATCACAGTTTGTTGCAAGCCATCAGTTGCATATTGCATTGCCGCTTTCTTCATGTTTAATTCGTAATTGCTCCAATAAAAATTGAATTGTCGGAAAAGTAGTTTGACGAGTATTTTTTTTTCTTTGAAAATCGAAATTTAGCATAAAACAATGTTATTACATTTCCGTTAAGTTCGCGGCATTCGTTTTATTAAAAAAAAACCATACATATATCGTTGCACATTTATGCTGGTGGCTTTATATATATATATTGCGTTAAAGTAAATAGTTCCAGTTCTCTAATCAGTCGATAGTGATATCGTCAATTCCGGTTTTTATTCCTTGCCGGGCTGATTTACCGATTCGTTGTTGTAAAGTAAATAACTGACGTAGACAAAACTTTCGATATCTTTGAATAGCTACACATTTTCGTGTTCTCACTCGCTCGAATTCTCGGCATCAATGCAACCTCCAAAATGACTGGTGGAGCGAAACCTACTTTAGGCGCTTCATTTTTTAAACGCAAGTGTTCGTCAATTATAAGGCGGCTAATGGATATGAAGAATTTGTTCACGGCAGAATATCTTCAGGACATAGATGAAGCTTCGCTTATGGCAAGGATCGAATCCTTGGACATCATACAAACAAATTTCGAAACCAGTCAAGATAGTTTGGAAAAGAAAGTCTTCAACAAAATTGATAGCGACGTTCACGCAAAATTTTTCTACAGCTTTCATGGAAACTAAGGCAGCGTCAGTTGAGGCAATGCCATTTTATGGAAACTCAACAGTCATCCACGGTTAGGAATTGTTCAACAGACGAGCCTCATCCTTCGTTTATCGCGGCGCAGCCTAAATCGCGGTTACCGGTTCTGCAGATTCCCCAATTTAGTGGAGACTGCACTGAATGGCTTGATTTCTATTCAATGTTCCAGACTGTCGTTGATAATGATAGTGAATTAACCAAAATCGGGAAGTCTCAGCATCTTCGGTCGAGCTTAAGGCCTCAGCGTTGGACACTATCCGTTCACTGGAAACTAGTGATAAAAATTATAAAATAGCAATACAATTATCAAAAAAAAGATATGATAAAACAGGTTTGAATTTTCAGGCTCACATAAGTTAGATGTTTGCACTTAAAATCATGGAAACAGGAGGGGTTTCGAAGCTTCGTGAACTAACTGACAAGATAAACTCCCATCTACGAGCACTACAGACCATGGGTACAAACGAACAACTCGCATATTGTCTACGTACACACCTTATTGTTCACAAACTTGATATAACTTCGCCAACAAAATGGGAAGAGCAAACGCCAATCGACGTTATACCGACCTGGAAGTCAATGTCAAAATGTTTAGAAAGAGATGTCATATGCTGGATAACGTGGAAAACGCTGAGGTAACTGAAGCACTTAGCAAATAGGTTAGTAAAAAATCATTTCAAAACACCAACAATAGGCGAAAGGTATTTCTGGTATCCAATAATAATGCCAATTGTTGTACATTTTGTGATTCTCTCTAACATGCTATTCTAAATTGCCAACAATTCTCAAATATGTCTCCTGCGAATAGATACAAAGAGGCAAAAAGTTTTCATTTATGTCTTAATTGCTTAAAAGAGGCGCATATGGTGGATTGTTAGTCAAGATGTTGCCATTACTGTCCATAAAAGTCATGTCCATCTTAACACTTCTTCAGCTTCGCAATCTGCTTTGATCTCCACATCTCGTATTAGTTCTCAGCAAAGCGACTCAAGACAACTGCCAGCAAATTGCGTTCTCATTGCCACTGCTGTTATTTTCGTAAGGAATAGAGCCGGAATGTTGGTTCCTTGCAGAGCAATTCTCGATTCAGTTTCGCAAATTCATTGTATTACAACTCAAATGGCAAATCAGCTACAACTTAAGAGGACAAAATCAGCAACGTTCATTTCTGACATAGGTCTAGCATATTTGGTCTGTAGTGAAGCCATTGAAATCGTCTTAAAGTCTAGCGTTGCTACTGCTACTATAGTTCCAACATAACGGGCAATCAGCCTAATTGCACTGCCCACAACATCAATTGGAATACTCCTTCCAACATAGAGCTGTCAGGCCCTTCATTTTTCAAGTCCCAGCGAATAGACATTCTTATAGGCGCTAGTCTGTGTTTTGAGATTATGTGCATTGGCCAGATACGTTTGCGTGGAATATGTCATTTGAGTCTAAATCCGACGCACTTTTGCATGATTTAGTAAAACGTTTCTGGGATTGTAATCTCACTGCACCAAATAACACAAAGGAGGAAACTGATTGTGGAAAACACTCCATCGAGAATCACATTCGATTAGAAACAGGTGAATATTCGGTTCGCCTACCCAACAAAATGTGTCCCACAAAGCTTGGCGGTTCATATTAACAAGCTCATCAGGGTTTCCATAATTTAGAAAAAAAAACTTCATAACTCTAGCGATCTTAAAAGCCAATATTTAGAGTTCATAGAAGAATATGCTGCCCTCAAACACATGTCACCAATAAAATCCGTTCCTCCTGGAATACCTGCATTTTTCCTGCCGGACCATTGCGTATTGAAGGTTGACAGAACAACCACTAAATTACGAGTAGTTTTTGACGGATCTGCTGCTACTTCTTCAGCATATTCATTGAATGATATTCTGTTTGCGGGTCCGACCATTCAGCCACAACTATTTTTCACTTTATTGAGATTTCGTTCTTTTAAAATTGCATTGACCGGTGATATTTGCAAAATGTATCGATGCGTTGAGGTGTCATACCCTGATAGCTATCTTCAATGCATATTGTGGCGAGACGATCCTAAAGATTCAATTCAGATTTTTAAGCTTAATACTGTTACATATGGAACCAAACCAGCTGCATTTCTTGCCATTCGGGCAATGCATCAATTAGCTGCTGATGAGGAAAAAACTTATCCGGTTGGAGCAAAAATCGTTTGTAGGGATTATTACGTAGATGATTTGATATCTGGTGGAGATTCAACAGAAGAAGTCCTCGAAATCATGCAGCAAACGACTCTATTGCTAGGCAAAGGGCATTTTCAATTACGAAAGTGGTGTTCAAATAATCCAAACGTTCTTACTGACGTCGCAGAAACAGACAAAGAACAGCTCCTAAAATTCCATGACGGATGTGATGTCACAAAAACTCTTGGACTAGTGTGGGACCCCAATTCAGATATCTTTTTGTTATCGTCCAATTCTTTTCCTCCCAACCAAAAGATTACCAAACGCACTGTGCTATCTTTCGTTGCTCGCTTTTATGATACACTTGGGTTGATAGGGCCTGTGATCACAAAAGCAAAATTATTTTTTCAACTTTTATGGAAAGAAAGAGTAAATGGGGGTGAAAGTCTCCCGCAATGGCTACAATCGATTTGGTCAAATTTATGTGCAGACTTCAAATTAATTGATAAATACAGCTACAAACGATTTGTGATGGCTACAAATGCGCATTATAGAACGGAGATAGACGCATTTTGCGACGTTAGTCTTATTGCTTATGGTGAATGTATTTACATACGGATCGAATATAATGGGATTGTTCAAACTAATTTGCTGTGCTCGAAATCAAGAGTCTCTCTATTCAAAACCCTTACTGTCCCTATATCTCGGACAGATATTTTTGATTGTGAAATTCATTGCTGGTCAGACTCTACTGTTGTCTTATCTTGGTTGAAAGAAAAGCCCTCCAACTAAAATGTATTCGTGGCGAATAGGGTGACTAAAATACAAGTTTTAACCGATGGAATGACGTGGCATTACGTTCCCTCTTTAATGAATCCGGCTGACATTCTATTGAAAGGAGCTACTCAGAAGCAGCTTATAAGTTGGTCCTTATGGAATATTTCTTAAAAAAGAACAATCTCTCTGGCCTAGCTATCCAAGTTTTACTTCAGATTTACCTAAGAAGCGGAAAAGGATTCTACTTTCTACGACCAAGGTAGCAGATTTATCTATCGGTTGCAAATTTTGGAAAATGCAAAGAATTTACACCTATGTCTACCGATTTTGTACAGGTAGAGAGAAATACGACGGTGCTCATTTGTCATCTGGTCCTCCTACTCTTGATGAAATTCAGCAGGGAACATATGTATGTTTTAATTCAAAAAACAAATTTAGCTGCAGAATAAGCACGCTCGAAGCAAGGAACAAAATCAACTCTTCCAGTAGCATTATTTTGCTTAATCCGTTTCTTGATGGTAATGGTCTGCTGCGAGTTGGGGGTCGGCTACAAAAATCCGGTTTGAATTTCGAATCGAAGCATCCTCCCGCAGCATCACGCGCTTACAGAATCAATCATCTATCATTTTCATCAGAAGTTCTTACATGCTGGACTGCAATCTTTACTCGCATCCTTAAGACTACAATATTGGCCTATTGGTGGAAGAAAGACACTCATTCGTGAGGTAAGCAAATGTATTCGCTGTTTTCGACTTAAGCCAAGAATGGCGCAACATACTCGTATAATGGGAAATCTACCAATTGAACGGGTGCAATCCAAGAGAGTTTTTTTTGTTGCTGGAGTCGAGTTTTGTGGGCCATATTACTATCAATATGAAGTAAGAGGTAGACCTCCTACAAAGTGTTACATTTGCTTGTTTATCTGCCTGGCAACTACAGTTGCGCATTTAGAACTGGTAAAGGATTTGTCAACGCCAGCCTTCCCAGCGGCACTAAAACGTTTTATTTGTACCAGGGTCAGATCGAAATGCATTTGGTCCGACAACGCTATAAATTTTGTTGGTGCAAAAAACGAACTAGCTGATCTTCGAAATTTATTCCTGGGTGATAGTCACAATCAAGCAATTCAACAGTAATTTTGTGAGGACGGGACCGATTCCTTCCAGGTCCCCGCACTTCGGTGGCCTCTGAGAGGCCTTGGTTAAATTGGCCAAGTACCATTTTTAGCCCACAGTTGCTCTTGTAACTTTGAATTTTGAAGAGCTTAGAGCATTAGTTTGTCAAATTTCTGCAGTCATAAACTCACGACCTTTGTGTCCCATTATAGATAACCCTAACGATCTCGAGGTTCTTATTCCTGCTCATTTTCTTGTGGGGGCTCCATTTATATCTATAGCTGAGCCTGAGGTTACGATGCTTACTATCGATCGCCTCAGTAGATGGTAACGTATGTGCTTCATTGAACAGCTCTTTTGGAAAAAGTGGAGCACCAACTACTTGACTACTCTACAATATAGCTGTCGGAAATATGGTGATGCTGAAGGATGAAAATCGTCGACCTTTGAAGTGGCCGCTAGCCAGATTTATCGAAACCATTAAAGGACGCCGTTGTTCGGGTAGAAGTAGTGCGAACGAGCACTGGTATATCAAAGCGCGCTATTGCAAAGTTATACGTTCTTCCAATCGATAATAAGTCAATTGAAAGCCTGGACCTTCAACGGGAGGATGTTCAGAGTAGAAGCAAAGTGTAATTATTTTTAATTTTTTAAATCAACTTTTATTAATTACATTGTCACTAAATCACAGTTTGTAGCAAGCCATCAGTTGCATATTTGCTTTCTTCATGTTTAGTTCGTGATTGCTCCAATAAAAATTGAATTGTCGTTTGACGAGTATTTTTTCTCTTTGAAAATCGAAATGTAGCATAAAACAATGCTAATTCATCCAGCTTTATTTGCAGAATCGCCAAAGTGGACATTAATTAGATTTTTAACGCATTTGACGCGATATCTGACTCCATTCAATGAATTATGTCCCTATATCCATACATTGAGACCGTTATTGCGGGCGTTTTCAATACATGCAATTCTAGATGGCTTTGATATTCTAGACAGACAACACCTGAAGAACGGCGTCACTGCGGAAACATCTTAACACCGCTTGTTCCTGAGTCGACCCAAGTAATTGATACTGAGGATCCAATATTAACAGTATAACATATCTAGTTGGGGAACCACGAATAGAGTAAAATTTTGTGCTGTCTGTTTGCCTATAGATTTTAATATCACTGGTATAGATAGATATGTGGGAGTTCTTCAAAATATTAAGAACGTCATTATAAGTCAAAATGAACGTGTAGCACCCGAAGTTGCTTTAAGTGGTTTAGATAAACGAGAACGAAATCGGACTAGGTAACAATGTTCTTCCAAGTTGAAAACCAAATGTATTGAGCTTAAAAAGAATTCACTTGTATGCGATCTTACCAAAGTCTTTGTTGAAGTCTATAGCAATCGCTTGGTAGTTACGGGCCGGCCTTTAAAAAATCATGTTTTTTCGATGCAAATATATTGTAGATTAGCAATGCAGCAACATTACAATATAAATGATTCTTTCAAGGATTTTAGCGATGCAGGATAGCTAAGGAATGGATTGGTAGTCGGTAATATCCTCTTAGTGTTCTTTTCTAGGAACAGGAATTGAATAAGTGGTTTCCAGAGGGCGAAAAAAAAGCCCTTGGGAGATCTAAAGTCTGAAGATATTTGTGAGTTAAATAAGAGTATTGTTTAGGAAGAAGAGGAGAGTACAAAACCACCTTTGCGTTATGATTCAAGAGTATTTTTCGCATAACTTAAAATTAGACTTAGGGTTTTCTGAGACGAAATGCACGTGAATTTTAAATTTGTATGTCTATATCGTAGACATTCCGCAGGCCACTTTTATTATTTCTTAGTTTCGTACCTTGTTTTTCTAGATTGTCGTTGAAACTGCGGCAATCGTAAACCACTGCAGCTTCCGTGATATAATTCCCAACGAACAGCCATATATTTTGCAAATAAAAACGTTTGCTAACATAGATTTTTTTTTGGGACAAGTATTGTCTATTCTTCGTCGGTATACGTGTTCAATACTACCCATGTGACCATGCTACCTAGTTGCACAAACGCGAGTTATGATACAGTCAGACCACCCAAGCAATAACACAAACACAGCAGTTCCTATGACTACTGCTGCAGCAAAATCGATCTTTGGATCATGAATATACCTGACCCAGATTGTATTTCAAATACAAAATAAAAAATCATTCTAAACGGAAACCACTTAATGCAAATATAAGTATTCCCGACGTATCATAAAACGGAAACCACTGACAAAAACGGAGTCATTGTATCATAAAACGGAGACGAGTGACATCTTTCACTCCCAGTATAGATTAAAATAAAGTATAGTAAACTTAACTCAGTGTTTTATTACAAATAATTTATAATGACCATAACTCGTGCGACAAAAACTCATGCCATATCCTTTCAGTTCATTTTCTTTAAGTTGTTACTTCAAACAATCTACAGCTAAAAATTATGGTGGCTTACTAAATGAGGCACAGAAATTAGTTTTATCAGATCATTTGAGGCTAAATAAGTTATATGGAGATATCCACTAATAACAGCATTAGTAGTGTTAATTTCAATTTCTTGTTTTTGTTCACCTGTGACAAAATTTGGGATCAATTTTGATGCCATTTTTCAAGTATACTATGCTAGCGAACCTGTGTTATAAATTCTAAGAACTTCCTCGTTTCTGCCATAGAACGTTCTATGCACCGTGCCTTCTTTTCAGCCAGAATATGGATGTATATTTGATATGCCGTAAGAATCTATAATCTTGCTTTGTTAGATCAACTTTTTCAATCCAAACAGAAAGTTTCTTCATCTCTTCAATAACATTGTTTAGTTTGTGAATTAAAACATCGAACCTATTCTTTAACTTGCAATGCATGTCATTTATATAAGTTAATGTAACATCAGCATATTTCTCAACCAAAGCTTCCCACGGTCAAAGTAAAAATCGTTTCCCATAGACAGCTAACCGGATTCCCAGTTCATTCAACACCTATGAACAATTGATGATAGTGCAAACGTGCCAGACAACAGAATTCCACCTGATATGCGTCGACCTAATTAAGGTGTAATGTATGAACAAGAATAATTTTGTATTTAGTCTTAAGAAAGAAATTGAACTGTAATAAAGTTTTTTTTTTTTTAAATAAATTCTATGAGAATTTATTTGAATAAAATAAAATTAATACAACATCAATAATTGACCGCCTTTATTGACCTTTATTTTTGCTGTGTTTTTTATCACTCTTTCGAGCATCTCGGACGGTATAGCGATGTTTTCGGCACGAATGTTTGCCTTAAGCTCGTCAACGCTCTGAGGATTGCTGACGTACACTTTGCTTTTCAAATAACCCAACAAAAAGAAGTCCGGAGGGGTCAAATCTGGAGATCTGGGTCAGTCAATATCGCCATTTTTTTACCGCATTGTTTGATATGCATGGCGCACCGTCTTGTTGAAACCAGTAACCCTTTTCTCACATTTTTATGAGCCAACATCCACCGATATCGATTCCTATTAAATGTTTCGCCCTCTCTGAAGAAAAATGGGAAAATGACAGGTTTGGCGCAAACGTCGCCCCAAACAATCACTTTTTGGTCATGCAATGATGTTTCATGGATCTTGTGTGTATTCTCCGTTCTCGAAATGCGGCAATTTTGCTAGTTAACTGTGCCAGAGTGTGAAATGGGCCTCGTCGTTCATCAAAATTTGCTTCCAAAAATTAGGTTCAGTGTCAACCAGTCGAGCGGCTGTTTGTCCGTATTCCAAGCGACGTGGACGGTCTGTCGGCAATATTCTTTGAGTCAATTGCACTTTATACGCAAACAGATGCAAATCATCCTTCAAAACGCGCCGTAAGGTGATTCCACTGCCTCCAAAATGTTGAGCGCCGTAACAATACGACACATGTGGGTTCCCGGCAGCACTATCTCCTACCGCTTCAACCAGTTCATTGAAATATCTTGGGTGTTGATGAAAGGCATGTCGACGATCTCCCACTGTCCCGTTCTCAACAAAATTCGGCACCAAACGACGAATAGTGTTGTCAGACAACTGAACGATTATTTTCAATGTATAGCGACACTGTGTCGGCGCGTTGTTTGGGTGTGAATCCATGAATCGCTCACTCTCCATCTCCAACTCAAGTAATCGCAGTCGATCCACCGAAAACCGAGGCGACAATTTCTCGATTTGGTACTTCCTGAACATCTTCGGAATGGAAACAACGTCTTCATAAACTCGACAACTACATCAAGTCTGAGTGTGTAACATTCACTCTCTATTGTTTATCTGTAACCACAGACTCAATCTGGCTTGTGAACTGTTTTTAAGGGCAGATTTAAAATCACCATAGACAACTGCCAGAAAGTCACATCGCCCAGCAAATCAAAGTCTTGTCGTTTCAAATTAAACATTCCCAGTAAATACGAATGGCTTTTTCGTAACCCGTCCACAGAGATCTTCCAACTTGATGGAATGAAGATGCTCTCATATGATGAATGTTGGAACAGGATTTCTAGCGACTGATACTCGCTAACTGAAAAAAAATATAAAATAATATTATTTTTGAAATAACTTGAAGATGTAGATGCCTAGATGCGTAAATGCGTAGATGCGTAGATGCGTGGAAAATAAACATTATTTATGGTGAATGGTTGGTTTCGAATGAATTGTTGACATCAGGAAGCAGGCATAACCTTGTAATTTGACGTTTGTATGTTTTCCCATTTGCACACACAGTCACAACCCTGCATATGCCATCTGCTTCTGGATGCACTTCGACTACTCTAGCCAGTGGGAAAATCTTTCATCCGTGATGATGACTACGAGTATATCGTTGATTTGTAAATTTCCTTTTGATTGTGTCCACTTTAGACGTCGTTGTAGGTGCGACAGATACTTCTTCTGCCAGCTATCTCAAAAGCGTTGGAGCATCTGCTGGATTTGCTGCCATTTATTCAATCGGTTGGTTTTAAGGTCCAATACTGATGGTTCTGGAACAATATTTGCAGGCTCTCCTATCAGAAAATGGGCCGGAGTGAGAACGCTTAAGTCGGTTGGATCATCAGTAAGTGGGCACAAAGATCTGGAATTTAAAGTGGACTCTATTTGAACTAGGTTAGGTTAGGTTAGGTTAGGTAAGAGTGGCTGTTGGAAATACCAACCCACTTAGGCCTATTGGCCCATTGTGATGCCACGTGGATCTATGATCTTCTTACTACTCGAACCAGTTTGAGCTTTTAATAAAGCGTAGGAGACTGTTAACGTCTATTTTTTCTAGATCGTTTAGGTCGTTGTAGAAGAAAGCTCCTAGATGAAGCTTCTTTCTCTGAGAGAGAGCTGGGCATGTGCAGAGTAGGTGGGGGATTGTCTCCTCCTCTTCCTCGTCCATGCAGCTTCTACAGAAATCGTTAGTAATCGTTGGTACCTATACTACCCTTTTCCGGTAGAATAGGTAGAGTGGTTCCAATTTTGGCGAGTTCATTGGCTCTGCATTGTTCCCTGGAATGTCACCCAACAAAGGTGAATGTTGAACTGTTTTGCCATCTCCATGAGAGATGATCGGCATTCAAGGGCCGTTTTAGAATATAATGAAACCGAGTCCAGGGAGTTGATGGCGGCCTGACTATCTGAAAACATACGGATCCTTTGCAGATATCACGTTTTTCTTCAGCCAGGCCAAAATTTCCGCCTGGAACACGCTACAGTGATTTGGAAGACGGAAAGAGAGGCTTAGATTTAGCTTATCTGAGAAAACACCGCCACCAACTCTGTTATCGATTTTAGATCCATCTGTGTAGAGATGGATTGACTTGTCCTCCATGAAAGCATCTTCCTCCCAGAATGATCTAGAGGGGAAGATTACATGGAAATTTTTGTCAAAATAAAATTCAGGTATGGTGTAATCGATGTTCTCTGTGAGGATTCCTAATGTATTAAGAATGTTGGCGTGGCCAAATGAATTATTTGTCCACTGTTTAGTCGCTTTAAGGCGAATAGCTGAAGTCGCAGCTACTTGCTTGCTTAAAATGTCGAGGGGTGTCAAATGAAACAGAATATCTAATGCCGCAGAGGGGGTAGACCGCAAGGCTCCGCTTGTGCATAGACATGTTGTTCTTTGGACTCTGCTTAGTTTAATGCGGTTGACTGCATTTTCCAAGGCCGTCCACCAGACAACCACCCCGTAAGTAAGTATCGGTCTTATGACTGAGATGTATAGCCAGTGGGTTATGCGAGGTTGAAGGCCCCATTTGTTCCCAATGGCTTTTTTGCAAGAGAATAAAGCAGCTATTGTAGGTTTCCAGTTTAGTTTCCTGTCAAAAATGAGACCCAGATATTTTGCTGTATCGGAGAAAGCTAAACTGGTACCGTTTATTGAAGGAAGGTCTATGATTGGAATTTTATATTTCCTAGAAAAGAGGACAAGATCAGTTTTATGGGGGTTTATTCCCAATCCACAGCGATCTGCCCAGCGGGTTAATCTGTTAAGATTTACTTGGAGGAGTTCTTTAATGGTATTTAGATGTTTTCCTGAGACGGCTATGGCAACGTCATCCGCATAGGCAATCACTCTGCTACCACCCGCTTCCAGGTATATCAGTAGTTCGTTAACTACTAAGTTCCAGAGAAGGGGAGAGAGGACACCGCCTTGCGGCGTACCCCTACTGACATATCTTTTAGCAGAAGTCTCACCCAGTTTGGAGTTGATTATCCTGCTGGTTAGCATTAGATTAATCAGCTCCCCAAGTGAGCCGTCTACCTGCAGAGTTGACAGCGCAGTCGTGATTGCGGATGTGTTGACGTTGTTAAAGGCGCCCTCTATGTCTAGGAAAGCAACCATTGTGAACTCCTTATATTGTAGGGATCGTTCGATGTGGCTAGTCAGAGAGTGCAAAGCCGTTTCCACCGACTTTCCTTTACAGTAGGCATGTTGAGCCGTAGACAGAAGTCTTGGATCAACTTTAGCTCGAATATGGATATCAATCAGTCGTTCTAAAGTTTTCAGAAGGAATGATGATAGACTTATAGGCCTGAGGTCCTTTGGGACTACATGAGAACATTTTCCAGCTTTGGGAATGAATACTACATTGACTTCTCTCCATAACAGTGGAATGTGGATAAGTTCTACACAGCTCCTCATAATATTTTCCAACACTGGTAGAATAATATCTGAGGATCTCTGTAGCTCGGCAGGTATAATACCGTCCGGACCAGCAGACTTGTATGGTTTGAAGCTATGCAGCTCCCAGAGCAGTTTGTCTCTCGTAATCAGACCATGAATTTTGGTCACGGTTGCAGTAGGCTTGTTTGGGCTGCTACTGGCAGCGAGTTGGGAGCTACCTGGAAAGTGGGTGTCCAGAAGCAGGTTGAGTGATTCATCACTTGAGGTTGTCCAAGAGCCATCGGTTTTTTTCAAACAGCTGGGCATCATAGGATTTGTGGAGAGGATTTTTCTTAGCCGCGATGCCTCAGAGGTTTCTGTAATTTTGTCGCAGAATGACCTCCAGGATTGTCGCTTTGCCTTCCTCAGTTCTTTTTTGTATAATTTGAGGGATTCTTTATATGAGTCCCAGTCGGTCACTTTTCTTGTGCTTTTTGCTGCGTTGAAAAGTTTTCTGCAGGTTTTTTTTTTTTTTTTTTTTTTTTTTTACCAGGTTGTCCATCAAGTGGCCCTTGTGAAGCAGCCGGTAATTTTAATACCGCAACTAAGTAGAACTTATCAAGCAGTTTTTATTTCATAAGTTAATCACGATTGGTAGGACACTTTCCAATGAAAGACCCTACATATTCCGCTTTCTTAATGCGGTTTCAATTTATCGCGCAAGGTCCAACGGTTTAGTTCGTTGAAGACGGCGTAGTATGTTTCGTTCGTCCAAGATTTCTAGGACTGTATTGTTGATATGGCCGCTTAACCGGACTTTATGTTTTCGTGCGCAGTTCCTGACTTCAACTTCCACGAAAGGAACTCCGAGGTCTCGATGCAGGTCATTATTTCTTATAAACCATGGGGCACGTACAAATTGTCGTAGCACTTTATTTTCAAAAGTTTGTATTATATTTATATTTGATTTCTTAGTACAACCCCAGAGTTGTATACCATAGGTCCACACCGGCTTTAGCACTTGCTTATAAAGAAGCAGCTTGTTTTCTAAGCTTAGCTTGGAATATTTACCAAGTAGCCAATACATTTCTTTGTATTTGGCCTCTAGTTCTTTTCGTTTCTTTTTAACATGCGTTTTCCATTTAAGCTTCGCGTCAAGTGTCATTCCCAAATACTTAGCTTCGTTTGCAAAGGGGATACACACCGAGTTTATAGAAATGGGCAAGTGATTTATCTTTCTGTAGGTGAAGTCAACATGTACAGATTTTGTCTCATTAAAGGTAATTCGCCAGATCTTTGTCCACTCGTAGACTTTATTTAAAGCAGTCTGAAGTTTCGCCGTTGAGTCTTCTATTGATTCTCCAACCGCTAAGATAGCGGTGTCGTCAGCAAAAGTAGCGAGAACAGTATCCTCGACGTGTGGTATATCTCTTGTATATAAAAGGTACAAAAGTGGGCCCAGTACGCTTCCCTGCGGTACTCCGGCTAGGATATCTTTAAATTTCGAAACATCATTTCCGTATCGAACGCGAAAAATTCTATTTTCAAAATAGCTTGTCAATATATTATAAAGCTTTAATGGCAAAATTCGTCGCAGTTTGAACTTCAAACCTTCATGCCATACTTTGTCAAAAGCTTGTGAGACGTCAAGAAATACGCTCGAACAAATCTTTTTTTCTTCCAGGGATTTTTCAATTACATCAGTAATTCTATGCACCTGATCAATTGTTGAATGCTTAGTCCGAAATCCAAATTGATGGTCGGGAATAAGATTTTGGTTTTCGATAATTGGGAGAAGACGTTTTAGCAAAATCCTCTCAAAGATTTTCGACAGGATCGGTAGAAGAGAAATGGGTCTGTATGATTTTTTATCGTTTGGAGGTTTTCCTGGTTTTAGTACCATAATGACTTCAGCAACTTTCCACTGACTTGGCACGTATTCAAGCCTCAGAGCCGCGTTAATAATGTGTAAGAGCTTTATAAGTGCTTTTTGAGGTAGCATTTTCAGAACTTCTCCGGTAATAAGGTCATACCCCGGAGCCTTCTTTGGTTTTAATTTCCTTATTACAGTTTTAATTTCAGCAAGAGTTGCATTTGTCATTACAAAATTACTATATGCTATTTCTAAAGAACTGGTGTCGGGTATCAGTGTTGGACCGTCGGAGGGCTTGAAAATTTCTTCAAGATAGTCGGCAAAAACCTCCGCTTTTTCCTTATCCCCCTTAGCCCATTCGTTATTACCGACCTTGATTGGTGGCGCGGGGATTTTGGGCCTTTTTAAGCATTTTAAAGCTTTCCAAAGCGAGTAATTTGTTTCTTTTCCTGCCGTCAGGTTTTGAACATATGTATTTACTTCGGAATTTCTGTAACTTTTAAGAGTCTCCTTGAGCAGATTACAGAGCCTGTTTAGGCGTGTTTTATCCTGCGGCGCTCGAGTTGTTTGCCATCTTTTGCGAGCTTTTCTTTTTTCTCTTATCATATCTTTTAGCTCAGGCGGGTAGTTTAAGTTACGTTTAGCCGTGCTTTTTCGTTGACAAGGTGTATTGTTCCACGCAGCACATTGGACTATTTCAACGAAAGAATCCACTTCGATTTCGAGTTCAAGTGCTGCTTTAAGTGAAACGTCTAGTTCTAGGTTATTATTAATCTCATTTCTGAATCCTTCCCAATTAGTATTTCGTCCAGTTAGTCTTAATGGTCCTTGTTTTTTAATAAATGTGTCGTTCATTGTCAGTATGACTGGAGAATGATCGGAAGAAAGATCGAAGCTTTCATCGAAGATCGAAGTTTTCTGCAGGTGTTTCTGAGCAGTCCCAGTGCCGATGTCCACCAATGTGGCTTTTTCTTGCCTCTTGGTTGAATAAGAGCTGCCCTCTTATTCAAGCGGCCATAGCCTTATTGAGAGTCAGAGTAAATTCCCTGACTTTCATGTCGAGCTCATTGGTGTCACGCGGGGGACTTGATAGTTTAGAGGATATCGTTACCGACAGTATTCCTCTATATTTTGTCCAATCAGTTTTCCGGTAGTTCCGGAAAGCTGGTTGGCGG
Organism: Volucella bombylans; assembly: GCA_949129095.1. Taxonomy (NCBI): domain Eukaryota; kingdom Metazoa; phylum Arthropoda; class Insecta; order Diptera; family Syrphidae; genus Volucella; species Volucella bombylans. The sequence goes on along the minus strand of OX422144.1, from coordinate 48,886,021 downwards.
GGGGGAGCATCACTCAGACTGAATTGGATGTATCTATGGTCTGAAAAGGAGTGTTCAGACGATACCTTCCAGTTTGTTAGCCTTTGGGTGATGCTGTCGGAGACAAGAGTAATATCTAATACTTCTTGTCGGTTTTTTGTTATAAAAGTGGGCTCATTGCCAATATTGCAAATTGAGAGGTTAGTACTTAAAATATAGTCTAAAAGTGACTCACCTCTATCATTGATGTCGGTACTGCCCCATACCGTATGATGTGCGTTAGCGTCGCATCCGATTATGAGGCCAGTTTTTTGCCTTCCCGCTTCCAGTACCATCCTTTCTAGGTTATCACCAGGGAGAGGGCCCACTTGGTCGTGGCCAAGGTAAGCCGATGCCAGCCAGTAAGAGCCTTTGGCAGTCTCTAATCTGGCAACGGTTAGGTCGGGGTCACTGAGGTTGGGAAGTAGAAATACATTAAGGCTACGTTTCACTAATATACAAGTTCTAATCTTACCTTTGTCTCTTGTATAGAGCGGAACGTATGTGGGTGTCCTAAGTCCACGAACCACGCCTTCTGCAATCCATGGTTCCTGGATTAGAATTATGTCTTCTGCGTTTTTGGAAAGACGCAGAATGAGTGCGGCCGAAGCCTTTTTTGAGTGGTGGAGATTAATCTGGAGAAACCGTATCATTGCTACAGTCTTCCAGAGTCGCCTCCACCACGGTGTTGTTGAGGTGCTTCGATTCTGAAGATGTGCCCAAGAGTTCATCTTCTATCTCTGATCGTGTAGAACCTCTAATTGCTTCGTCATCGGTTTCCATTTCCGACAGTGTGTCAGAAGAGGAGACCGACGGCTTGGTAGTCACCTCGGACAGATTGGAGTCGTCGCTATCCAATTCTGGAAAGGATATCGACGCTCCAAGATCCAAGGTTGTGATGTCAGGTGTTAAAGGAGGAGGAGGTTGCTTATCAGCATCCAGCTCATCCTTTTTGTACACCCTTAAATGAATGGACTCGAATCCGAACCGAATCATGCCTTTCGTCTGCGCCAGAGGATTAAGGGATTCCTTATTGATCACAATTAACGCGCATCTATAAGAACCCCTTAGTTCCTCCAGTTTCGCGACTTTCCAGTTATGAGTCGGAAGAGTCAGGTTGCTGAGCCGGATGATTTCCAGGATACTTTCTGGAGAGGAGGGTTCGGCTGGAATCCAGGTACGAGTTCGAGGTCTACTAGGAATGTCTTCCTTAGATATGACCTCGAGTTTTGCACCTGGCCAAATCTCTCCTAAACCATTGATGGCCTTGGTGAAGAGATCGAGAGATCTCTGGTTGGAGCAAGCGATGAGCTTGACATGGCCTTGGTGCCAGCCAGCGTCGCTTGTGATAGGAGGTGGTCCTGGGTCCGCATGATGGCCAAGAAGTTGCTCGAGAGCTTCAACTTGACCAATTTCCACCGTTCCGGTGTAATGGAACGGTCGGTATCGCTCCTGTCGATCACCGCGATCACCAATGCGTCCTTTAGGACTTCATTATAAGACCTCAGAGATCTGCTGTTGGATGGCCTAGGGGTTGTAGAGCTGTGTGTTTTGGGCCTCTTGAAAACCGGTACGGTTTCCTCCAACGATCTCTGACGCTTAGAGGAGTCTTTTGACGTTTTGGGAGCAGTGGAAGCAGTGGGAAATCCGTCTTTTAGGATGTTTTTAGCCCACTCAACCTTGCTCTTGATTTCCGCACTTCTCTCAACCTCCGGAATGGATCCGAAGGTTTTGATGATACGTGAAGCATTTCGGCGTCTTATGTAGAGCGCTTTAGATGGAGCTTGCCGATGCGGCTGAGCTCCAGATTCCTCCTTGGAGGGAGTTTTGGTAGTAGCAACAAGTCCGTGGCTTGCCACAAACTCGCTGCTGCTAGGGGCGGAGGAAGTGATAGGACCACGGCTTGCCACAGTCTTAACACTCCCTGAAGGTGTTTTGGTAGCAGCAACAAGTCCGTGGCCTGCCACAAACTTGCTGCTGCTAGGGGTGGAGGAGGTGATAGGACCATGGCTTGCCACAGTCCTAACACTTCCTGAATTCTTATTTTTTGGCTCGTTCCTTTTGCCTTTAGAGGATGGCGCACCATGGCCTGCCACAGTTTTGCCTCCTCTCGGCAATGTAGGAGCCTTGCCGGTAGTCGGTGTAGTTACCGTTCCACCGCCCGGTAATGAAGGAGTACCGGTCTCGGTTTTTGTTTTTTGGTTGTTATCCATTAATGGTCCCACGAGTAGCGGAGAAAGGGGTGTCGATCTGTACAGAGATCCGCCGTATACAGATAAGGCTAACTAATCCGGAGGTCGCCAGGTATCCGGATACTCCGTTTGCGACTGAGCTATTTTTAGAGATACTGGGCCCTCAGCCAGGTTGATCTTCGGCACGGGTCGTATAACACCTTGATCCAGCCCAGGGGAATGATGGAGTGCTTAGGGAGTTGGGGAGGGGGGGGAGCATCCTTTGGTTTCAAGACTCGTCTGGAGAAGTTCTTCTCGAGATTCATTGACCCTACTCAGCCTCTACAACTCGACAAGTTCGCGGCTCGCGGTAGAAGCTATTTGAACTAAGAAAGTATTCATTTCTTCAAAAGTAAAAAATGTATTTAAAAGAATTTGTTTAAGATGATACTCAACTGATTTCACTCCTGCCTCCCATAATCCACCAAAGTGTGGCGAGGCAGGTGGAATGAAGCTCCTTCGTTTTCCATCTGGACACGAGCATTATGTGAAAGAAATTCGAGGAATTGACGATTCATCTTTATGAGCTCCTTGTTGGATCCTACAGAGTTTGTCCCATTGTCACTATACAAGTGACTGCAAGCTCCTCTTCTTGAAGTGAACAGTCGGAATGCAGCTAAAAATCCTTCTGAAGTCATATCTGAGACTCTATTTGAACTAAGAAAGTATTCATTTCTTCAAACGTAAATAAATTATTTAAAAGAATTTGTTTAAGATGATACTCAAATGATTTCACTCCTGCCTCCCATAATCTATCAAAGTGTGGCGAGGCAGGAGCAATAAAGCTCCGGGAGGTACCTTCGTTTTCCATCTGGACACGAGCATTATGTGAAAGAAATTCGAGGAATTGACTATTCATCTTTATTGCTTTAGTTACCAAACAGATAAAGATACAGATGAACCCTTTGTATGTCTTCGGTGATCTTCCTTTAGATAGCTTAAGGTCGAAAGGACCAGCATAATCCGTACCGCTGTGTCGAAATGCTCGGTTTTCATTTACTCTTGCTTTAGGGAGTGAAGCCATTAATTGTGAAGTAATTCAATGTTAGCTCTGAGCTCTTCCAACGTCGTCAGCGTGTTGTCATAAATCAAAGACTTAACGTAGCCCCACAGAAAATAATCAAGCGGCGTTAAATCCCACGAACGAGGCGGCCAATCGACTGGTCCATTTCTTGAGATAACACGCTCAAAATACTTACTCTTCAATAAACCATTTGTAGCGTGTGCTATGTGGTTTCAAATGCAAATGCTAGTGATAATTTAAAACACGTGAATTCTAATGCTAATTTACATGCACATTGCAACCTCTCGGTGAATACCCACACTCACAGGCCAACGATGAGCAAACGTGGTGCTCTCCCTTGCACAAGTGTGGGAGAAGCGAGGAACTCAAACACTAGCGATTGGACTCTCGTCATCGGCAACTTAAAACGATCCGCAAACAGCTACACTACGAATATGGGAAAAAGGAAAAGAATAAGTGACAACGACCAGAGTCATTGTTCAAACACGAGTCATCAGCTATCTACACCTGATAATAATTCTTTTTCACCATTAGCAGAACTAAACGATATGAACAATTATTCCTTTGGCAATAGTGTAAGTAATACGAGACGCGACATTCCTACAAAAAGCCAGAAATTGCCAACGAATTCTAAAAAGGATGTGACAGAACGAAACAGCATTGTATATTGCCCACCTATTTATGTATATTTTTGGTGCTAATTGTAGTTTATTAACTTATTAAATTGGCTGCTCTAGAATGTAGCATTCCAAATATTCAATGTAAGTTTGTAAATCTTAGTTATCAGAAAACAAAGGTATATGTAAATAGTGTGAGTGTGCATAATTTAATCATAAAACGTCTTCGAGAAACGGGTATAGGAGCATATTCATTCTCCCCTAAAGAGACTAAAAAAACCTCTATACTTCTTAAAGGTTTTGATGGGGATACATCTGTTGAAAGCATTCGGGAAGCGCTTAATGAATCTGCGCCAAATGTTAAGTTTAGTAAAGTAAGTCGTTTTTTCACTGCTAGAACTAAAGCACAAAATATCAAATTAAATATTTTTGTTGTTCAATTAGAAGTTGGGGAATCCATCAAAGACTTAATTAATGTTAGAAGCTTACTGCATTAAAGGGTGTACTGGGAAAGGAAAAATAATAGGGTAGTTGTGAGGTGTTACCGCTGCCAACGATTTGGGCATACGGGAGACTGTTGTGCCTACAGTAGTCGCTGCGTTCTTTGTGGGAGAATCATGACTCAGAGCTTTGTAATGAGTCTTACAAAAAACGTAGTGAAACAAATCAGGAAGTTCCAAAACTTAAATGCATCAATTGCAATCGAACATGTCATGCAGCTAGCGATATAAGCTGCCCATCGTACTTAAAATATAAAGAAAAAAGAGAAGCCCTAGCCAATACCTCAAAAGCAAACAAGGCTCTAAATATAAGGCATGTACATGAAACGGTAAATCATCTCACAAGGCCGCAAGCCTCCTATGCTGACGTAGCTAAAATGACATTTAATGAGGCGCAGCCCCAACACACAAGTGGATTTAGCCACTTCCTCAATGAATCTCAAAGTTTATTTAACATTCCCTTTAGGGACGTCTTACTAAAAATTAATCAATTTTGGCCAAAATATCAACAGCTTCAATCGAAGGAAGAAAAAATTTTTTCTTACTTGGAATTTGTAGCCACAATCGTAATTTAATGGCCCCAATAAAACTTAATATAATATCTATGAATTGTAATTTAATTATTTCCCACGAAAGAAGATTTGAGATTTTAAAAATACTTTAAACCAAGAAACCTCAAATTTGTTTCCTATCGGAAACTAGATTACAACCACGACACAAACCTAAATTTGATGGCTATAATATTATTCCCAATTACGTTGGAAGAGGAACGGCAATTATTTTAGACGAAAAATACAAATACAGTCCTGTACCTTGTAGCAGCAACATTTTTGCAGTTCCTCTGGCCTCAATTACTCTTAAAAATCCACAAGGAACACAATCAATAATACTAATAGAAAGCATTTACATCTCAACAAATGCAGGCCGAAATTTAGTAAGAGAACTCGATAGGTTATATAATGTAGCCAACACATTTGACGCGGTGCTATTTGGAGGAGACTTTAACGCTCGCCATCAATATTGGGGAGATAGCGTCGTAAACAGCAATGGGAGCAGAGTTTATGATTGGTTCTTTAATGGTTTCCATTACGAAATTTCCTATAAAATAAGTCTTGGTACGTTTACACCTATTTTATTACCACCAACGGCGTACAGAAGCTTCAAAAACACCAACTGGCCAGCTTTCAGATCCGATCTTCATAATGGTCTTTCTCGATTCAACGTTCCATTTAAAAGAAACCTTTCTAATACAGAAATAGATGCATTTATAGAAAAAAATAACTCAGCATTGGTATCAAGTATTAATTCTAACTCGGTAATATACCAACCTAAGTAATTCAAATACAAAAGCCTATGTTCTCTTACATTGAAAGTGATTAAACTACGTTCCCATTGGCTTAAAAAACTTAAAAGAATTTACGATAGACATCTCAATAGAATAAATCAAGAATATCGCGAGTTGTCATCAAGAATTAATTGTCTTAGCAAAATAAATAATATCAATTCTGCGTTCAAATTAAAAATACAGAAAATAAGACCTTCTCCTCAAGCTTTTAAAGAAGTAGATAGAATAACAGGAAGAAAATTTTTTGATTCAGACATCTCAAAAGACATTCTAACATATAACAGTCTGGAACTAGTTGATATTGATACTAAGTTAACCAGTTTTAAAGAGTTCTATGCCAATATTTATTCAGAAAAAACACCACATTTCGATAACAGTTTATCTACTGAAGTTCTGTCAACTGTTACTGAATTTCGTGCTAGTCAATGTGTTACCTCTCTTACAACGTTTTCACCATATCTTTTTTCTACGAACCCAAATCCGCCACCTTTTACCACGCCTGAAAAAATCAAAATTCTTAGAGCCAACCTTAATAACAAGCTGTCATCGGGCATTGATGGGATATCAAATTTTATTTTACGCAAATGTTGCCCCAAGCTGGATTCAACATTGTGCTCCCTGTTTAAACTTTCCCTACAATTTGGAAAGAATCAAAACTCTTACCAGTAGGGAAAAAAAGATCAGCTAAAGAAATCGAACACTTTCGTCCTATATGCTTGCTTTCCAATATAGGGAAATTATTTGAAAAAGTTTTAGCCGAACACATTCTCGTTATATGTGATCCCAAATGTGATCCCAAGCACGCAATTCGGATTCAGGAAAGAGCACTCAACCGAACACGCGATACTACTTTTGAGTAACAAGATAATCCAAAATCTCAGGAATAAAAAATGTACGTTGGGTTTGGACATTGACCTTGAGAAAGCGTTTGATTCGCTTTGGCATAAGGGCATAGTTTTTAAACTTATAAAATTAAACTTTCCAACATGGCGTGTACGACTAGTCTATAACTATCTACAAAACCGTTTTTCCGCAATAGTTATAAACTCTGAGTTCTCAGAATCATTCCCAATACTATCGGGCATTCCGCAGGGGTCTATCCTAGGTCCGATTCTGTTCATAATATATTTGTACGACTATCCATATGAGAGTGTAATAAATAATGGAAGAGACTTTGGCGAAATTTTCTTTGCAGATGATACTCTAATTTTAGCTAGCGATTCGAGACCACAAATTGGCTCTCAACAAAATCAAACAAAAGCTTCCTTTGCTGTTAGGCTATTTCGAGAAATGGGGGCTAAAACTCAACTTAAGCAAGTGTGGCATAACTTGCTTTCGCAATGCAAGTGGGAAAGGGCACCGCCTAGCTGTGAAGGAAAGCAAAACGTTGAATCTGCAAATCGACAACCGCACCATTCCCCTTCGCACAGAACTGAAATACTTGGGTGTAACGTTTCACAATAGATTTCTTTTCAATAAACATGACAGGAAAACCTTAGCAAAAGCCAAGAATAACCAGATAATAAATGGTATCCAAATAAACTTCTTTACGACACATGCAAGGTAACACCTCTTATGACATACATTATTAACCTTACATTAAGAAAACTTCAACGAGTAGAGTTTCGTCCTAATTCATTAATCAAACCTTTGTTGGATTCAAATACAAATGAAAGTTTAGACGACAATTACTACCTTTCGCTATTTAACCTTATTAATGAAAGATCCCATTCTCATATCGAACAATATGTTGGTAGAAACCTATTGTTACCCTTTTATCTGAAAGCGTCAAGACTTAATTTAAGAGGATAACTCATAATATGTATATGAACAAGAAATTTATTGGTCGAAAATCATGCTCGCATTATATCACTTTTGAGATTATGTACATGTTTAAAAGTTAATTCTGCTTTGGATTATCTAATAGCTTATATATTAACAACTAAGCAGATTAATGGAAAACTCACACATAGAAACATATCTGTATCTTCTGGGTACTGTAATACTCGTAATAATTAATATTGAAATTAACTGCATTTTGCGGAATGAGCGGTTATGTATAAATATATTCTAGTCATTATTTTAAGTTATAATAGGGATTGATTTAAGTATGCCGGGAGCAAGCATATAGTGAAATACATATACTGTTGTTTTATAATATAACACATATATACTGACTGTTAGCTTATGAAGTTATATACCTTAATTTACAAGTCTTTAGTTTTAATTTTTTTTAAATTTTTTTTTAATTTTTTGGTGGGGGCTAACGCCCCCATTTATTATGCTTAATACAAGCTTAAAAACTAAGACTTAAACTAATACTAGGGCTTAAAGCTAAGGATGGTGAAGGAGATCGAATTTGAGGGAAAGTGTGCTGCGATTAAAATCGAAAACGGAAAGGTTGGAGTTTACCTTACGTAGCATACGGGAGATTGGTTCGTTAGAGCCATATGTGGTGCGGTGGATAGGTATATAAAAGAGACGGGTGGAACGTAGATTACGAGGGTTAGTGTTAAAGAAAATGGAGTTGCAAAGAGGCATGCACACGACGGAGCCTCAGAGGAGTCGGTGAATGAACAAAATGTCTGCTGCGTCCCTTCGTTCCTCAAGGGTATTCAGGTTAATGAGTTTGAGACGGTCTCGATAGGGAGGTAAGATTAGAGGATCGTTCCAAGGTAGACCTCGAAGAGCAAAGCGAAGAAAACGACGCTGGATCCTCTCAATACGAGATACATGAACTCGTTGAAAGGGACACCACGCTTGGCTAGCGTACTCGAGAAGGGGGCGAACGTAAGTGATGTATAGTGATCTAGTCACGTACGGGTTGCAGAATTCTTTGGACCATCTTTTAACGAAGCCGAGTGATGAGTTTGCTTTAGAAATTATCTCATCAATATGCGAGCGGAAATTAAGCTGCCTGTCGCTTAATATACCAAGGTCGCGGATAGATTCAACAAGGGGTATAGGTTGGCCGTCGTGATGGTAAATTCGTTGAGGAGACTTCTTGCACTTACGTGAGAAAGTAATCGATTGACATTTGGAGACATTGAGTTCTAAGCAGTTCTTGATGCACCAGGTGGAAAAACTATTTAGATCTATTTGAAGGAGGGTGGAGTCTTGTTGTGAGGAAATGGGTTTAAAAAATTTGGTATCGTCAGCATAGAGAGAAAGTGTTGAGTGTTGAATGAGCCTTTGAAGGTCGTTAATAGTTAGGATGAAGAGGAGTGGACCTAGGTGACTACCTTGAGGAACACCTGAAGTGACCAAGAAAGGGGCCGATAGGACAGATCTGAAACGAACATTATAAAAACGATTATCCAGGTAAGAAGATATCCATTTAAGCAAAATGGGTTCAAAGCCCAGGACGGACAATTTGAACAGGATTAGTTTATGAAATCAGTTGTTATAACGTCAACTTCTTTACCATTTTCTAAGGCTGAGAGAACAGAGGACACGAATTCTACGAGGTTAGTGGTAGTTGATCTACCCTTCAGAAAGCCGTGTTGATTGGGGGAAATAAAAGATTTACACTGAAAGCTTAAGGCTTCATGCAAAATACTTTCGAGGAGTTTGGGTATATGGGAAAGTTTAGCTATAGGGCGGTAATTAGTGACTTCGCTCTTTAATCCCTTTTTGTGTATGGGTGTTATGAAAGAGGACTTCCATATCTGTGGAAATTCACCTTGAGAGAGCGATAATCGGAAGAGATTAGCAAGGGGGCGTGAAAGAGTTGAGGAACATTTTTTAAGAAACACTTTAAGAAATATGGATGGAAGGCCATCTAGGCCGGGTAAGTATTCATCATTAAGTTGTTGTAATTTGTTTTCTATTACTGTATGATCAAAGCTATGAGAAATAGTAGGGCCAATAGGGAAGATAAGCAGGTATTTGAAATAAGAGGGATCCGGTACGAAGGAATTATCGGCAAAAGATTGCTTAAAAAAAGTAGCAAAAAAGTTTGCTATGGTATGCGGATCAGTTGATGATATATTTTCGTATGAGAGGGATGGAGGAAAACCGTCGGATTTGTTTTTGTAATTAACGAATTGATAGAAAGACTTAGGATCATTTATAAGCCTTGATTGCGCACTATCAAGGTATCGCTGATAGAGAAACTTATAGAGCTGGGCGAATTGAAGGTATGACCCGAGATAGTTTGAATAGTCAACAAAAGAGTTGGACCGGAGGAAAACTGTCCATAATTTGTTTCTTTTGTTACGTAAAGAGCGAAGTTTACGATTATACCACGGGGGGTATAGAAGAGGTCCTATTACGCGAAAAGGGGACATAGAGAGAAATAGAATTAAGTAATTCTCTGTAGAAAATAGAGAGAGCACTTTTTAGGGGCATATTGGCGAAATCAAAAGAACACTTTCTAAGATATGCGTTAATTTTTCGGAAATTCGCTTTATGAAAGTCGTAAGAAGTGGTAGCTGCAGATGGGGTGGGGCGGAAAGTAGAGTGGTGGAAAAGAGAAAGAAGAAGTGGTGGGTGAAAGTTATCAATGGTCGATAGTGAAAGGGGACAGAGCGACACAGAGGAGTTTATGGGGTCAGTGGTGAAAATGAGGTCTAATTGCCTTCCCATATAGTTGGAGACTCCACTAACTTGGCATAAGCTAGAGTCTGTGAGCTCATCCAAGAAGAGACATTCTTTACTCGAGATGGGGTAAGCGATAAAAAAAGATTTATCATCTGATTGAGTCCAGTGCAGCTGAGGTAGGTTGAAATCGCCAAATACGATGATATCATCGAGAGGATCAGATAAGTTAATTATTTGATCAATTGCATCGATAGCGAGTTGGTAGCATTCGATTGGTTGGGCCGGTAGGATGTAAAAACACATAATGTACAGGGACCTGCAGGGGAGTGTTATCTTTATTGAAACGTAGTCAAGTTTAGAGGAAGTAGAAACAGCGATTGGTGAAGAGTTTAGGTCATTGCGGACGGCCAGTAGGACACCTCGACACGGAGCATCATCAGATCGTCGTCTCGGAAAACATTTTACGTTTTGATAGTAAAAGGTAAGAGGAATGTTATCACGAGAGGGCGTAGGAGTGGATGGTCGAAACACTGGCAATGGTAGCACGTTAGGGACGAAAAAATTTGTCGTTGTCAGCTCTGCGTCGTTGGAGGTGTGAGATCCTTTTTGAGTGCACATAGTTACCGAAAGCAGCAAAGTCGTCTGAGACTTTTTGCGGAGACATGTTAAAAATCTCGTGGAACTTGATGTATAAGTTCCTCAGACTTGTAAGGTCAGTAGGGAGACCTTCCTGCTGTATTGAGACCATGACGCTTGTTTTAGTTTTCCCCTCATAACAAACTGAGTCTGATTTGTCATGCAGATATGCTAGAAGGAGACGTATATTCTCGTACGTCTTTTTTTCTCTAAGCCTAGAAAGTGCATAATGACATTCTGTTGAGCCAAAAGTTTGTTGGGTTATTTTAACTGTGGGTGGCAGAAGGGGGTCAAAAATGGGGCAGGTGGACGAAGATTTTGAAGGCGATGCAGGGGTGATTGAAGGGGCATTAGACACATGTTCATGTGAGGGATTTATAACATGGGACCTAACGAAATTGGGATATTTAGCTCCGGTTTTAAAGTCAAAATTAGGGAAAGAAGTGCTAGTGGGGGCACGTGCAGAGGGGTTAGGTATTTCCGAGGGGTTATTGTGAGCGGTTGGTGCTAATTTGAAAGAGACGCGTTGACTCGGTGGCTTGGGTGGAACGGAGGCTGCAGGTGCAATATAATTAGAGGACCGATGAAGTCGGTTCGGGATGTGAGTGGGAGGGGCGAAATTGGGGAATATATTAGTTTTAAATCTCCAATTAGAGTCAGAATTGGAACGGGAGTTGGAAACGGTTTTCGGTACAGAGTCAGGTTTGCTACGGTTTGGGACGGATTTCGGTATTTTATTAGAGTCCGGTTTGGGATGGGAGTTGGAATCGGAATTAGGTAACTTAGATTTAAGCTTCTTTTTATCCTGTTTCTTGGTAGGTGTTTCGATCCATTTACAGATGCGCATCTTTCCAACGTTGAAATTAGTACCAGCAGGGTTTTTAAATAACCATTCGTATCTAGCAGGGAGGTCGAATTTAAAGCTTCGATTACCTTTGTGGTGAGATGGCAGGAACATTTCACATTTGCTGATGGTGATGCCGTATTTGTCTGCGAAGAATTTCGTGATCCAAGAAATATCAGCGTTTACGGGGGTGCCTTTGATGAAGAATATACTCATATCGGTTTCAATTTTTTCCAGTCTACGCCTCCATTCGGAAGGTATCCATATAGTACCAAAATGTTTGATTAGCTTGCGTGGGGAGGCGATGGGAGGAGTTGACAGTGAAACAGTTTCGGTCTCCTGGATTGAAGTGGCAGCGGGAGAATTTGTAGATTTAATTAACCGCCAGGCATACGCTTTCTAAGTCGGCTACAATTACGAGTAAGTTAAATTAGACATGGACTATATGTATTATAATTGATTTTTTTAAGTCTCAATAAAGAAAACTTGAACTTGAACTTGTGTGCTATGAGGCTTGTGGCATCATCCTGTTGAAACCACATGTCGTACAAGTCCATATCTCCCATTTCGGGCCAAAAATAATCGGTGATCATGGCGCGATAATGCTGACCATTCACAGTAACGTGACGATCGTTATCGTCGACGAAAAAATATGGCCCAATAACCCCGCCGGCATGCAAACCGCACCAAACAGTCATTTTTTGTGGATGAAGTGGTGATTCATGAAGCACATGTGGATTTTCACCCGACCAATAAGGCATATCCTGCTTATTGACCAACCCATTGAGCCAGAAATGAGCTTCGTCACTGAAGATGATTTTGCGATGAATTTCATCATCTTACGTCGCTTCAAATGGTCCATCGGCTTCAATTCTTGAGTCAGCTTGATCTTGTATGGGTGTAAACCAAGATCCTTAAGCGAAATACGCCATAATGTGGTCTGAGCGATGCCCAATTCTTGAGAACGCCGTGGAATTGATTGATTTGCATCGTTTACTACGGACACCTGAACGGCAGCGATATTTTCGACACTTCGACCAAACCGTTGTCTGACTGACACGGCAACATCACACAACGAATATGTGGACTCAAATTTTTGCACTAAACTTGTTATTGCCTGTCTACTAGGGCGAGAATTACGACCGAAAATTGGAGTTAACACTCTTAAAGTTGCAGTCACCGACTCCGAATTTCGGTAGAAATTTATTAATTTGCAGACGCTGCTCGTTCGTGTACTTTACCATGATGAAAATGTTTACTGAATAAATTGACAGTGACAGTTTGATGATTAGTGAAAGAGTGCGTTCACAAATTAAATTCAAAGTTGTCAAGTCCCTATTGGAAAACCCTTTATTTATTTTGGATATATTTATTTCGGATATAGGACATAATCAAGATAAGCGGATATTTTGAGTCTTCGTCTATATTGGCAAATCGAAGACGACCTCCAGAACGAAGTTAATTATTTTTGTCAATGAATGGATGTAAATTAAGAATATCGCTTCTGGATGAAATATCCTTTTTAGATGTAAAACCTTTTATTTCGTCTGAAAATGATAAGGATTGTTGATAATGATGTGTTGATCTACTGAAAATTGTCTTTCTTTTTAGACGAATTCGAAGAATGTATGATGTCACTCGAAGTAAACGTTGAAGTGAGCTATATCTGCTCAGAAGATTTGTTGAACATTTTAAAAACATATTCGTACCTGTAAATATTTTTGTTCTCTCTTCAAGATCAGTACAAAAACGAGCTTTATCTTGACTGGGCCTTTCGGATTTTGGGAAACTGAGCCATAGAGGGCCATTCCACCAGAGTGTGTGATTTTGCAGTACTATCAGCTGGATTGTTTTCAGAATTTACGCGAAACCATTGATTGAGAGTTGTTATTTCTTGGATTTCATTTACACGATTGGCGACAAAAGTCTTCCAACGAATTGGTAACGCATGAATCCAGCCAAGTACGATTGTTGAATCGGACCAAAAGAACGATTCTAACTTAGTAGTTGTCATTTGTGTTGAAGAGAGGAACTTTTTAAAAAGTCTAGCCAAGAGGACTGCACCACATAACTCCAGTCTTGGTAGTGAAATTTGCTTTATTGGTGCAACTTTAGTTTTTGCAGTAATTATACTAACCAAAAACTAACCTTCAGGCCTTTGAGTTCTGCAGTATAGAACTGCAGAATATGCATAGATCGAGGCATCAGAAAAGCCATGGATTTCAATGAATGATGAAAATGCAGTATTTAGCCATCTGGGTATTTTGATATATTGTAAAGATATAAGATTCTTGCTAAAGTTTTCCCATTCGGAACTAAATGTAGAAGGAAGTGGATCATCCCATTTTGTACCTTTCAACCAAAGTACCAAAGTTGTTAACCCCAATTACCTTTACCACGAGAATGTGCGCTCTGACGGCTTCGTTCCACCTGAAGCATTCCTCTACCTAGATCAGATAGGGTTGATCCAGGATAGATCAGCGGTGCCGTTAATCTTCCATGTCGCTCGGACAGCTGGGGACAGGCGACTCAACTACAACAGAGACGTCGCACACGGCAGTGTGGATCGCCTCAGGTTCAGTAGGGCGGTGGGGAATCGCGATAAGAGGGATGTCGTTCGGCAGCACCAGCATTTCTGGTGGTTGAATGATGGGGAAGATGTTTCGTCGTCGTTTCCGTCAATTAGAGACCAGCCTCACTAATGAGGCAGAGCTGACCAATCCGTTTTCTCTGTGAATAGCGATGGCCAGCTTGCATAAGTTTAGGTTAGCATTTAAGAAATATGTACATATATTGGTATATACAAATGTATATACTAATTTATGTATATAATTGTGTATAATGTCTATGTGTGTGCATGTGTGTATTGTGTATATAGGTTAGGTAGGCTAAGGTTTATTTTAAGTTAGATATTAAGTTTTTATAAAAAAAATAAAATCGTGTCCATATGCTAAGTTTTTCTTAACAAATATTTTTTCTTAGCCTTAAGTATTCAAAATAAATAGTTCTAAGTAAAATGTAAATAAAGTCGAAAGACATAGTCATAAGAATTTAGAGCAGCTTAGAGCGCCTGTGTGGGGCCAATAAGTTAGTATAAGATTGTTAAGTAATTTTAAGCTAGCATTTAAGCATTTTTTGTTAGTATGTAAGAGTTAGTGATTAAGAAAATAAAATGCATTGAAAACTGAAAACTGAAAACTGAAACCAAAGTTGTTGAGCATAATATATTTTAGCCAGAATTATAGTTGATTTGATAGTGGATTTTTGTATAAATATTAATGTGGGCAGTGATACTTTGAAGAAAAAATAATCATATTTTGGATTCCAAAATAATCCTAACGCTTTGACTGCTGAATCAAAATCATCAGTATCGAAAGAAAACTCGCAATCCTCTGCTTGTAAATCAGAGAGAAGTTCTGGACAATTCGATGTCCATTTCCTTAGATTAAATCCTCCGGAACTTAAAAGATCCTTAAGCTCTTTTTGAATTGTTTTAGCTGATTTAATATCGTCAGCACCAGATATAATATCATCTACATAGACGTCTTTCTTGGGAATTTTAGCTCGTTGAGGAAAACTTTCTGCTTCATCATTTGCTAATTGTTGCAGAACTCGAATTGAAAGATATGGGGCACAAGTTGTACCAAAAGTAACGGTTTGTAATTCATGCAATTGTATTGGAATGGTCGTATTTGAACGCCATAAGATCCTCTGAAACTTTGTTTCTTCTGGATGCACAATGATTTGTCGGAACATTTTTTCAATGTCCGATTTGAAAATGAAGAGAAAATTGCTGAATATAAATCATTTTGCAACGTAGGTCCTTGAAGAAGCTCTTGATTAAGAGAAACTGAATTGAGTGATTTCGAAGATCCATCGAAAACAACTCTTAACTACGTGGTAGAACTTTTTTCTTTCCATATTCCGTGATGTGGCAATATGAAATCATTTTCATTAGGAGGAAGGACTTGTAAATTGCATTTTAACTTCATATGATTAAAGCTTATGTACTCATTTATGAATTTGGAATACTCTTGTTTCAGAGACGGAGTAATAGAAAACACTTTAAGTCCTAACTGATTAAAACGTTTCTGTACATTAAGAAAATAATTTTGAAAGAATGGATAGTCTTCATTGAGGACTTTGATTTTATATGAAAGCTTGACTATACTATATATCTCCCAGTGAAGCAACGAGAAACTGTGTTTTGGAAGTATTCTTCACAAGCTGTTTCTTCCGGAGTAGAAATTCTTGAAACGGAAACTTCTTCAAGTTCCCAGTACTTTCGAAGTGAATTGTCAATTGCTTGACTTGTGTATGAAAGGAATTTGTGTTTTGAATGGAAGTGTTGTTATCTGAATTTATAGGACCAGATAAAATCCAACCCAAATCTGTTCGTTGGGCCAATGGTCCGTTTTTAGGTCTGATAATGATGTATGATTTGGTGGAAAATATCTGTACCTATGATTATAATATTTCCTGGCCCCGAAAATAATGGATCAGCCAGAGTAATCTTTTTAAATACTCTTGGTAAATTGGAAGCGATTGGATATGTATTAACTGATGGATGACATAACATAACAACTAGACGCTGAGCTCTCAGTCGTTCATTGATCTTCGGTGAACATAGACGTGTTTCGGCTTGTGTTGACTGACTTAGTGATTCCAACAAAAGTGACATTTGACAAATTTTATATAGGGCTCCAATTAGCCCAGTGGTAGTGCGTCCGGTTACCAAGTAAGAGGTCGTGGGTTCGACTCCAGGTGTCGATTAGATCTGTTTTTTCTTTTTTTTATTATTATTTTATTTTTTAAATAAAAATAAAACAAAGTGTGAACAACAACACGTAATGAATTCTGGAGAGCGGACCTCTATGCCAATAGCGGGACCAGCTGACAAATCAGGCGATGTATTGGCAGGTACATCAATAATAGGCGAACCAATGATGAAGAGAAGGAGGCAGCTAAGGCCGACTCGTAACTTAGTAAATCGTCTCACCCTTTCAACTTCCACTGAAAAGCTGCCAGCTGAGGTGGGGGAAGGGGCGTACTCAACGAGATCAACAGCAGCAGCTATGGAACGTCCGAATCAAGATGGTGACGACTACCCATACGTCTCAGACAATGTTGAAGGTCGATACATGGGAGAAGAAAATAGCTTCGCATCCCTAGCTGCCTCTGAGTCAGATGACGAAGAGAACGAGAGATGGAGAAACATCAACAACTCCAGAACCCTCAGCAACAACAAAGCGCAAACGTGGATCTACCACAAAAACAAATACAGAAACAGCCGCTAAAACAACAACAAATGCAAAAACAGGCACAGGAACTAAAAAAAAAGACGCACAGCTACAGCAAAAGCATAAACAGCAACAACAACAGCTACAAAAATCGCAGACGCATAAGCAGCAACTACAGCAGAACCAGCAGCAGCAACAGCAGCAACATCATCAGCAGCAGCAAAAGCAACAACAACAACAGCAGCAGAAAACAACTAAGATACGAGTACCTCCAATCAACACATTCAAGATGGAGTTGAAAGATTCTATAGAATTATGTAAGTCGGTCATAGGCAATAATTTTTTTATTAAAAGACTTAGTGTAGATAGGCATGCGATCCACTGCAATACCCCAAAGGGGTAGAAGCTGCAAACAATGCTGCTGAGGGGGTTAGAACCGTTGTCTGATCCAGTGGAGCTCCTTGCACTGCTGAAAGAGAAAGAGTGAGAAGGGCTCAAATTCGTGGGGGTCAAGCCGTTTGTCACGGCTAGAGCCAAAAGGTAGAAGCGGCAACTGCCGATTTTCCTGGTCCAGCTCAGTCCCACCTGCAATCTGGATGGTCTAAGGAGTATTAAAGTCCTGGACTACCAGGTTGTACATTGGGAGAAATTAAAGAGGAGCGAAAACATTTTACAATGTGTTCGCTGCCAAAGGTTCGGGTACGCCACGTCGAACTGCGAAATGCAGCCTCGATGTGTGAAGTGCGGAAAGAACCACAAGTCCGAGGAATGCGCTCTGGGTAAGGACGGAGCGTCTGAAAAAAGCCAACTTTCTTGTGTTTTATGTAGGAACACGGGGCACACAGCAAATTATCGGGGTTGTCCCAAATCAGTACATCAAAAGAATAAATCTGGCCCGGCAGCAGAAAGTGGAAGTGAAACGTCCACCCGTGCATTTGCAAACACCAGCCGTTACTCCCCAAGTTATCTACGCCCAAATGGCGGCAGGTGGGGAAAATACGGTACAGCAAGCGAAGGTTGCTTCTCAGGCCCCAGCGCCCAGAGCACCTGAACCAGTACCTGACATGCTAGCTATCTTGCTCTCTATCCAGGGGCAGATGGCTCAGCTACAAC
Organism: Volucella bombylans; assembly: GCA_949129095.1. Taxonomy (NCBI): domain Eukaryota; kingdom Metazoa; phylum Arthropoda; class Insecta; order Diptera; family Syrphidae; genus Volucella; species Volucella bombylans. The sequence continues at coordinate 48,867,911 of OX422144.1, read as the reverse complement.
GTCATTTAACTGAACAGACCGCGCGGGTTGATCAAGTATACGCACTGCTGCCTGGCCTAACGCACCTTTTGCCGTAATGGGTACGTACGTGGCGGAGCAAACCCTGAAGGTCCTTGCTGTGAATGTGAATTCACTGATTAGGCTCAAACGACGTGCCGCACTATTTAAGTTGCTTAAAGACCAAGCCCCTGATGTGCTTTTGGTTAGCGAAACTGAGCTTACCAAGAGACACAAAATGAGGCACAGAAGATACAAAATAATACGGAGAAACCCACCCAACTCCATTCAGGGAGGAGGCGTTGCGATTTTCGTACGAAAAGGTATACGTTTTAAAAAAGTATACAGTCGTGTAGTACGTAGGTTCCAGGTGCTGGAAGCATGCATCGTGTATATCCCTCTCCGTAGTGGAAAGCGGTTGTACATGGTGTCTGTCTATGCACCTAAGGCTACTCAATCCACTTTATTCATCTCAGAGCTCGAGGCGCTTTTTCGATTCCTGAGGCTGGAATTGGAAGACAACTATTTTATTATCGGCGGGGATTTCAACGCCAAACATAGTGATTAGGGAAATAATACACCAATTACTAGAGGGAACTTACTATTCAATTGGTGGGGTCAGCACAGTGTGATGTATCGACTCGAGCTTAAGGCGACGGATAGTCCGTCGTTTCCCAGACACGGGTCCTATTTGGATCTCCTGCTGTTCAACTCACGAATACAACTGACATGCACTAACCAACAAACTACAAACTGTCTACTCACTTTCGTGTATGACAGTGACCATTGCGGTCTCAGCACCGAAATAACTGTTCCCAACGAAATTGCGGAATTGGATGAGTTTGTCCAAAGGCATTCCTACAATTATAGTAGGGTGCGTTGGACACACTTCACCAAAACACTGACTAGAGCACTCTCCTCGAATTCGCTCTACCCACCGTCCAACAGAAATCTGTCAAACGAGGAGATTGACAGGTATCTAAGACTAATGGGCCAGACAATCAAACGAACAATGGACAAAACAATACCTCGGTATCAACACACTGATGACGAACACTTATTCCGCAACGCAATTATTGACGCAATCAGGTCCAAAGATTGAGGTCATTAATATACTTTTGCAGCGTGACTTCGACAAAACTAAGCGATATTGCCATGACTGGAAGTTGAAAAGCAACTTTCAGAAGTCGGAAACCATTCTCTTTATGACGTTTTTGTCTGGGGCCTCTAGGGATACCAGAAAGAATTGGCGAAAGTTCTCAATCGTGGGGCAGCACGGGCAGCCACTTGCTTGTCGAAATGTAGTCAGATACCTTGGGATCTGGCTAGATCAATTTCTGTATTTGAACAAACATATAGATGTTGCTCTGACCAGAGCCAAAGGTGCTTTTGCCCTTACAAAGAGACTGTTTTATAACAGCCAACTCGATGCGAGGGTGAAGGTAATCTGCTACATGGCCTTTATCAGGCCCATGCTTGTATTTGGATGTCCCGTGTGGTTCAACGTGAGAGCAAGTTTATTGGAAACGATTCGGGTGTTTGGGAGGGCTTGCCTTAGGACTTCTCTTCGCTTATACAGAACATCAGAGTCTGAGTACATAAAATTATATCCTAATGAGGTCATATAAAATAGGGCGAACCTAATAAGAGTGGACAATTTCGTCATTAAGTTAATTCGAAGGCACGTTGCAAGAGCAATGGCCTCATCAAACAACCTGATCTCCGGGGCTTACTACCCCAATTATATGTATCACGAGAGAGTTTGCTTTGATGGCTTTATTCCTCCAGAAGCATTCCTCTATTTAGATAGCAAAGGTCTGATCCAGGACAGATTGGCGGTGCCGCTAATCTTCCACGTCGCTCGAACAGCTGCGGACAGGCGACTCAACTACGGCAGAGACGTCGCACATGGCAGTGCGGAGCTTCTCCGGTTCAGTAGGGTGGTAGGGAGTCGCGACAGGAGGGATGTTGCTCAGCAGCACCAACAATTTTGGTGGCTTTTTGAAGGGGAGGGTGCTTCGTCGTCGAACTCCTTAAGTGATATGTAGCTTCATGTGAAGCAAAGTGGGCCAGGCTAATTTTTATTTTTTTTTTTTTAGCCATGGCCAACTTACCTAGTTTTAGGTAGGTTTAAGTTAGATTTTAAGAAAAAAAATATATATAAAAACCAAAAAAAAAAATAAAAAATTAAAAAAAAAAGTATATATATGCATGTATTTATATATTATGTATATACATATTATGTATATATATATTTATGTATGTCTATGTTTGTGTTAGATGTAAGTAGGTTAAGTAGATTAAGATTTATTTTTAGGTAGTTTGTAGGCTTTTAGTTTTAAGTTTTATAAAAAATTAAAAAAATGTCCATATACTAAGTTTTTTGCTTAAAATTTATTTTCTTAGTATTCTAGTATTAATAATGTTAAAATAAAATTAAAAATAGTCTGTAAGAAACGTCGAAAGACATAGTTTAAGTGTTAGGTTTAGCTCAGAGTGCCCGCATGGGGCCAGTAAGTTAGAATAAGATTATTTGTAAGTAATTTAAGCTAATTTTTAAGCAATTTTTGTTTAGCATATAAGAGTAATTTAAGTTAAAAAAATAAAAATGCATAAAAACTGAAAAAAAAGACGCTGAGGTCTCAGAATGTGATCACCAGAATTAGTAGAAATTATGAAATTATGAAATAGAAGTGGGATCAGTACATAGTAATGATTGTGCTAACGGTTTTAATAAAAGATTATTCTAAGTACTTCGTACATTCGACGAGCTTTTATTCTCAATATGCATTAGAGTATGGTGACGTTTGTTGCATATTCGGCAATTGTATTTAATGTTGCACTGAGAAACAGCTTGTCCTTATACCAGGCAGTTAAGACAAAGATTATTATTTTTGGCAAAATCAATTTTCTTGCCAGAAGTGAAGGCTTTGAACTGAGGACAAAGATACAAGTAAAGTGCTTCTTGACAACAGATACACGATAGGGTTTTAAAATTGTTGCGTTTTGTAGTGTGTAAAGATCTAGAATATAATTGAGTTTTGTTTGAACTTGGAGTTTTTTTCTCTGCTATGTAAAGAAACCTTGGACTCTGCAGCTTCTAACGAACGAAAGGAATCTTCAAGAAAAGTAAAAAAGTCTTCGAGTTTTGGTAACTTATTTGCTTTGCCGTTAGCACTAGAATTTTTCCGAACCACAAAGTTTTCCCAATTGCATCTGGTAGTTTTATCTAATTTTTGAGATATGACAAAAATAATGAAGCTATCCCAGGAATCAGTAGAAACACCTAAATTATTTATTGAATCTAAGCACTCTTTTTTTGTATATAATAGTTTGCGGATTGAAGAAGCAGATTCTTTTTGCATATCTGATTGTTCAAAAAGGTTTTTTATATAAGAATCGATAATAAATCTTTTATTATCGTAACGATCACAAAGAGTTTTCCATGCAGTAGCATAGTTCACATTTGTGCACTTTATAGATCGAATTAGAGACTCAACATAACCGGTTAAACATTTTTTAAGAAAATACAGCTTTTGAGCATTAGAAATATTATTTTTTGTATGAATCATACTAATGTATAAAACATGAAACGTTGACCAGTTTTCATATGTTCCGTCAAACTCTGGAAGTTTTACCTTTGAAAGATGAATATCGCTTCCTTAACGCAAAGGCTAAAAATTAATCACTTTTCTGCGTACGTCTGCATCTGTAAATACAGACCAGCTATTTTGGCACTTAGAGAAACATAGGTAGAACTCAGCCCACACATCGCAGATCACTCTGATCTGAAGCTACCTGGCTACGAACTAGTGCCATTATTCTTCTCTTCCCTGTTCCAATCTGGAATTCAATTTCCTGTGGTTAAAATTTCATCTCCGTAAGCAAATTATCCACTACTCCTTTATTTACAGAAGCCCCAAACTGAACAACGATTCGACTTTTAACGAGTTTGATGCGCTGTCTGACTCCATTCAACGAATTGTGTTATTACGGGTGATTTCAATATACACAATCCTGGGCGGCTTCGACATTCTGGACAGACAACACCCGAAGGACGGTGTGTTGAGATCTTCGCTGCGGAAAACAACTTAACGCAGCTTGTAAATAAGCCCACGCGAATACCAGACGTTGATAGTCATAGGCTCGTCGGACCATTGTGTCATATCAGCTAATTTCTCGTACACCGAACACACAGTTAGAGAAAAAAAATACGAGAAAGCCAAGTGGAGCGGTCTTAACAGCTTCTTTAGGAATTTTAACAGGTCGTAATGTTTCCTCGATAACGACGTGGATGCCGCTGCTATTCAGACACTTTTCTCTTTTGAATGAGATCCCTTATCCCTCATCGGATGAAGAGTATCAGTACAAAAGAAAAGGCATGGTACAACTCGAGCTGTAAAGAGGCTGTCAGTGGTTTGCGAAATGCTTTTTCGGTCCTTCAGAGGAAAACCGAAAAAAGTTTAAACGAGCCAGGAATGACCGCTACGTCTTTCTTAAGCGTGTAAGATTCCAATAATACCAAAAACTGAGGCAAAAAATACTACAATGTCCCAAAGGTAGTAAAAATTGTTGGTCGTTCGCCAAAAATATTAGAAACTTTGCCTCATCCTCCACCCCAACGCTCATTTACAATGACATTCCAGCTGTAAGCTCTTTGGACAAGGCCAATCTGCTTGCTGCACACTTTGCTGCCAGTGCTTTGTCTCTGCTTACACTTGAGTGCGTCGAATCTTCAATGGGACGAATCCACTTTCGCACTCGTGTAGTAGCAAGAGTACTTAAAAATCTAAACATAATCTCCCCTTCTTCTGAAGAGGTTTTCTTCAACGCTGGCAAAACCATTGCATAAGCTTTTCCATGAATCCTACTCTTTAGGACTCTTCCCAAGCAGATAAAAAACAGCATTTGTCCAGCCCCTCCCTAAAAAGGGCGAATCATCTTCTGTCTCCTCCTACAGACCCATTGCATTTACGTCCGTTCTTTCTAAGGTCAGGGAAACGCTGATAAACCGTCAGCTAATGAAATATCTCGAAACGCGGAAACTTCTTAATGACCGGCAATATGGTTTTCGTAGCAACAAGTGGACTTGTTGTGATTTGATGGCATGTCTCACCGAAAAGTGGAACCAAAGCGTACATCGATTTGGCGAAAGCAAAATAGTTACACTTAATATTTCCAAGGCATTTGACAGAGTTTCGCATCAGGCTCTTTTGTCGAAAATGCGTGCATTTGGGATCGACGACTCTCTCTTCAATGGATTAGAAACTACCTTTCGGAACGTTCAATCAAGTTGTCTTGGTTGGTTTCAAGTCTGATATTCACAAAATAAATGCTGGTATGCCCCAGGGCTCCGTTATGTCTCCAACACTCTTTTTAATTTTCATCAACAATCTCTTGTCTGTTACTTCTAATCCAATATATTCCTTTGCTGACGACATTACTCTCTGCTTTTCATATTCGCTCCCAGCTTTTTACACGTCCCTGCTCTTTGGCTTTATAACGGGAACGGCAACGTATGCTAAGCTCATTAAATTCCGATATCAACAGCATAACCAATTAGGGAACTATCAACAGAGTGGAATTTAATGCTTCCAAAACACAATGCTGTCTGCTGTCTATAAAGCGAAATTTAAACACCTAGTCATTATCTTTGAATGGCACTTGCATCGTCGAAACCGATAAACTTTCAATTCTCGGTATGTGTGTCAGTGACAACTTACGTTGGAATGACCACATATTCGATGTCGTCGAAAATGCTGCGAAATGTCTAGGTTTTCTCAAGCAATGTAAGAAATACTTCACCCCTCTGATCTGGCCTCAATATATAAGGCATTTATCCGCCCGATATTGGAGTACAATGCCCACATCTGGTTGGATGCTCCCAAAATATCGCTGCACCTGCTAGATAGGATTCAAACCCGTGTGATAACACTCATAGGTGATACTAATACCACTCAGACAATGGACACCCTCGAACACCGACGTAATATCTTGTGTCTCACTCAGTTTTATCGCTACTTCCACACCAGTGCTCCATAGAAATCGCCAGCAGCATTCCGCTCTTCAGACTTTTAACCCTAACACCCGTTTCACTATGAATGCTCATCAGTATACCCTCAAGCCCACTTTCGGACATACTCTAAAAT